>VWZY01005155.1:0-55884 GCA_013399075.1 Chloroceryle aenea | reverse complement strand
GCACATTGCTGGCTCATGGTCATCTTCTTGTCAACCAGGACCCCCAGGTCTCTTTCACCTACACTGCTCTCCAGCAGGTCAGCCCCCAACCTATACTGGAACATCTTGTTGTTCTTCCCCAAATGCAAGACTTTACACTTCCCCTTGTTGAATTTCATCATGTTTCTCCCTGCCCAACTCTCCAGCCTGTCCAAGTCTCTCTGAATGGCAGCACAGCCCTCTGGTGTGTCAGCCACTCCTCCCAGCTTTGTGTCATCAGCAAACTTGCTGAGGGTACATTCTATACCCTCATCCAAGTCGTTGATGAAGATGTTGAACAACACCGGTCCCAGCACCGACCCCTGAGGGACTCCACTAGTAACACACCTCCAACCAGATTCTGCCCCATTGACTACAACTCTCTGACTTCTCTGACTCCTGGAGTGGGATGCAGCACTTGAGGCTGTGGTCTAGTGGATGGATAGATGTTAGGATGAAGGTTGAACTCGATGATCCTAGAGGTCCTTTCCAACCCTGATGATTCTATGATTCTATATCTGTAAAGGTATTTCAGTGTATCTCTATAAATGGTATTCTGGGCATTTGTACTGCTTATTTATCTTATGCCCATAATGAATGCAAATTAACATTATTTTATTTTTATTTTGGTTGGAAAATCACATCCAGAATCTCCAAAGCTTTGTCATTAAAAACTGCTATACCAATGCAAGTCCTAAGCTATGTCCTGAAAATAAAACAATAAAATTGACTAATACTGCATGAAGGAAGTACACAGAAATATTCCATTCCTTCCGAATGGAAGTATTAATTTCAATATTAATTACTTAATCCTCTATCAACAACAAAAAAAACCCAAACCCAAACCAAACACACACACAAAAACAACCACCAAAAACAAACCCCCAAAAATAGAGCTTTATTATCCCCTGCAGGAGACAAGTAAAAGTGCTGGAGAGATCTACTAAAGAAGGCTACAGCCTCAGTCGTGTTGTATTCAACATCAGAACTACAAATACCTTTCTTAAGTAATGCCTCCTACGTTCACAGTTCCCTAAGTGAGATACCCTCCTAACTTACACTGTCTGTTTGTCAGTAATGCAAAAATGCATTACTCAGCAGTTACAGAACAAATTTAAATTAAATATGACATAGCTAGGAAATGAGAAAGGGATAAAAGCTGGTTAAAAAAGTCTGATAATGGAGACTCTAGTTCTGATGACTAAGTGATACAAGATCTAAAGCCTTTTCCAGGTTATTGAGAGTTTTATTCTCTTACACAGAGAGCGAGAGAGAAGGGAGGGTAGGGGGGAAGAAGAATCTGTGGTCTGTAAATGATCAGCACAAAAAATAAATTATGGTCAAGTAACTGAACTTTTCTGATGTGTAAATTGAATCATTCCCACATGCTGGTGTTTTATAATTAAAAGACCCTTTTCACTGTGGGAAATTTTTCTGAATTTTGTATTAAAAGAAGAAACAAACCATCAATCAGGAGGAGGTAGGGAACTCAAAGAACTCAACCTATTAAACTTGAAGAATGTAGTCGAATTCTGAATGACTTGCTCTAGGTAACTGTAGCTCTTTTAAGGCAGGATACTGTACAAACATTAATGAGCAGAAGACATATCTGATCACAATTCTAAAATCTTTTGTAGCCATACAGAAGAACACACTTTCCATTTGGTGTCACAAGATGCAGAATATGGTTTTAAATGAACCCTTTTTGTGAGGCTCACAAGCTTTAAATTACTTGACTTTGGTTATCATTCAGAAAAAACACTGAGCTAAAACCAAAGGAAAAAACCAACCAAAGAAAACAACAAAATCCAGGTACTTGTTAATTCAGTACAGTTGCTATGTAAGTACTGATCAGACAGACTAAGGTTTGCTCACAGATTGCTGCCAAATACAGACATGTCTGAGTAGGCACCCACAGCTGCCACTTCAGAGCTCTGGTACCTTATATGTTTTCAGTTGAGTTGAGGTCATGACTACAACTGACATTTGCAAATTATTAACCTAAAGAGTGGCATCATTAAAAACCATCCCAATATGGCAAGCATAGGCAACAGCAGTTTCCTGTGGAAACCTGAATGCTCATAAGAGATTTAATAGTTCATTTTGAGAATCTATTTATTCAATTATGTTCTATTTTTGATACATCTGGTAACAGGGTAGATAATTTATCACCCTGGATCTTCCTTCTTGAAAAAAATATTTACATTTGTTAAAGTTAGCACTACACGAATTTACCCCATTTTATATTTTGCCCTACACTGTTATTGCAACAACAGTAAATTAGATACAGCAGCATAAATATTTGAAAATGGCTAAGTCAGTAGAACACTGTATACTGAGCACATTCTGGCCTACTGTAATTCTGTAGTTTGCTCTTAGATAATTGTGCATCACTTAAAAAACACCAATGCAATATATAGGTCCCACCAGAGCTTGAGTCTGTAGGATCTTTCATCTTACCTTCAGCTTTCTGTGGGGTGGGTCTCTGACGATCCAGGAATCTGCAATGAGAAAAGATTATGAAGAATTTGATCAGCAAACATCTTATTTTTAAAATGTTCAATTATTATTACAAAATACCACAGTAACTTTAAAAATCAAAGATTAGATGACAGTTTGTGGTTTATGTTCTGTACCATTATTTTCCTATTTGTACTGTGATATACAGCATATTCATAAACTGTATCTTTCCTAAAATCTAAATGAGATGCAGATTATCTGTAATAAAATATTTATTGTAGCTGCTGCTGGATGGACATGCTACTACACTGTAAAATGCTATTTTATTTGTTTGAGCCATATGGAAGTGTTGATTGTATGTTGAATACTAAATGTAAAAAGGGCATTTTGGAGATCCATGTTCATTGCACCTCATTTACTTTCACATTTTATTCCTCCAGGTCATACATGAAAAAGGTTCTTTCCTTTATGCTACTGCAGGAAGCTGATCCTGAAATTTAATATAATTTTTAAGAGAAAAGTCTTCCTAGCTTTAGAGCAGATGATATGAATTTTCAATTGCAACCTGGCAATTTTGTTGATGTATGCACCAGCAAATATATTATAAATCCCTCAGCTATAGCTTTGCAAAACCCATGTATTCACCAGTAATAAACATTAAACATATGGAAAAGATAATGATGAATTTTTAAAGAAAAAGAAACCTAATGGCACTTAGAATATATACAAAGATCTATTTTCAGACAGTATTCTTCATAAGTATTACAAGCTTACAATGTTCTGAAGTTAACTCCAAAATGATTTTCTGTTTTAATAATCATGGATTTGTGTTTCACAGGTATTAATAAATTAAATGGATACGTGGAATAAAGCCCTTACCAATAACAACAGTACCTGAAAATCATGTTTCATTCTTATCTTTCTTGCATTTAAATTATGTTCACATTGTACTGTCTGTCAAAAAGGGAAGGAAAAAAAATGTACAATGCGTCTTGAACAGCAAAACAATTTTTTGTTTCTGGAATGCCCCTTGAAACAAGAATCCAAACACACTACACAATTTTTCTGAGCCTTTAATAATGCTGTGATTTTGCAAGCGATAAGAACAACTCATGATGATGGAACAAATGTGAAAAAAGTGTACACTTCTATATTTGTGTAAATACTTTTTCCCCGTGACAAAATGTTTTCACTACACTGTGCTTTCAGAATTTTTAAAATGTAGTGTGAAGGAGCATTTCACCAGTAATTTTTTGTAGTTGAAGGCACACAGGTGAAGTGGAAAAGCTCAACATTTTCTGCAATTTTTTTTCTTTTTAAAAGGTAGATAGTGGTCTGAGTGATCAGAATCAGAAGAAGGGGTATCGATATGATCCAAATAATGGTTGGGTGTGTTTTGGCTGGAATAGAGCTAACTTCCTTCACAGTAGCAAGTGTGGTTCTGTGGTTCTATGTTTTGGATTTGTGACCACACCAGTGTTGATAACACGGGGATGTCTTAGCTGTCGCTGAGCAGTGCTTACAGAGTCAAGGCCTTTTCTGTTTACACTGCTCAGCCAGTGAGTCAGCTGGGGGTGCACAAGAGGTTGAGGGAGAACAGCTGATCTCAGCTGACCAAAGGGATATTCCACACCGTGGGAGGTTGTGCTCCCCAATAAAAGCTGGGGCAAGAAGTAGGAAGGAGGGGATGTCCAGATGACCATAAAGCACAATGAAGCCCTACTTGCCTGGAAATGCCTAAACTTCTACCTCCTGGATGCAAAAGAGTTAATTCCTTATTTTGCTTTGCATGAGCACACTGTTTCTGCTCTACCTATCTATGAAATTGTCTTTATCACAGCCCATGAGTCTTCTCACTTCTACCCTGTGATTTTCCTTCCTGCCTCACTTGGAGCCAGGGAGCAAGTGGCTGACTGGGGCTTGNAGCAAGTGGCTGCGTGGGGCTTGGCTGCCTGCCGGGGTTAATCCACAAGGAGGCAAGTCATTCTGGATGCTGTCTTCAAACGTCTGGCAGGCACAGTTTAAGAAACAGAACAAGCACACTATTTTTAGCTTTTGGGGAAACCAAACTCCATACGACATTAGATCATAATACTGATTGGCTGTACAGTCTGAAAACAAGTGGGTGAATATTGGATCTGTGCATCCAAGTTTGCGGCCTTTCAATAATAAAAGGGGGCCTGTAATAAAGATGGGGACAATATTTTCAGTATGGCCTGTAGCAACAGGACAAAGGGAATGGTTTTAGAGTTTAAAAGGGTAGATTTAGAGTAGATATAAGGAAGAAATTTTATACAGTGAAGGCAGTGAAACACTGGAACAGGTTGCCCAGAGGGGTGGTAGATGTCCCATCCCTGGAAACACGCAAGGGCAGGTTGTACTGGGCTCTGAGCAAACTGATCCAGTGGAAGGTGTCCCTGCTCACTGCAGGGGGGTTGGACTAGCTGACCTTTAAAGGTCCCTTCCAACCCAAAGCATTCTATGATTCTTAGTTCCACCTGAAGCTAGTTACTTCCTACAGTATCTGTAAATACAAACCAGGATAACAGAGGTCAGTGCAAACTGTCCCACATGGTACTAAGACACAGAACAAGTCTTCCTAAGTTTATGCCTCAGACTGTAAATTAAAAAGTTGGGTTTTTTTTTAATATATGTGCTGAGATATATAAAAAATAATACACACACTGACTGCACAGTTAATATAAACATGAAAGAAGCTTAAGTGTTAAAATATAATTGTAGCAATATGGGAACAAGGTACTAAAAAACCAAAGGCTCAGTATGAAAAATGCTCCATGACCAGTGAACTGTTAGCAAATCATTGGTTCACACCATTTGAGAACTTTTGTGCTTGGTAAAAGCACAAAACTAAATACAAAATAAATGGACTTGTGCCTTATTTCTCAACTGAGTGTATTAAGCATTCATATTTATGGCATCAGAATATCTGCAACATGGATCTTAACATAGTCTGCTTCAGGAATTCGGAACCCCAGACAGCTAAAGAACTTGAAGGCAAAACCTGAAATCTTAAATGTGTAGAAATCTATGGTAATAATCTTAAATTTCATCCTTGTGTTTTCTATATGCATTATCAGTTGCAGGAATTTAATCTTCCCCCTCTGAAGGGTGAGCCAATGAGTTACAAGCAATAACTTCACAAGTGTCAAAACCAGATATTTAAATCCAAATAAAAGCAGGAATTCTTATAAATCCGCTCTCTTCAATATGTCCTGTTTCTGGATGTAGCTGCCCCTTTGCTCAATATTTTTCCCTTCATGATTCCATTTCTTAGGTGTCTAAGTATCCTGATTCACTTAACTCATATTTCTGAATATATTCCTAGCACTGCACACTTGAAAGTCGAGCTCGGTGACACTCACTGCCAACGTATTTAACTGCCTTTGATGCTCTGATCTTCACTTACTGGAGCATGATCAAAGACTGCTGCCCCCAGAAACTTGGGAAGGAAAACTGAAAATAGCAGCCAGTTGAAGTCCAACAAATAACAACGGAGGCTCATCCCTGATCAGCTCCCGAGGGACTCAGGTGTGGAATTCTTCAGTTTCACCAGAATCATTCTGGTTCATCAGGCTGCTGGTTTAACAGGAAGTGTACCGTTCGGCACAGCGGTTGGGATCAGAAATTCTAAAATTCAGAAACTGGACTGTTAATCTCTAGTAGTTTAGCTCATGCAGAAACCCTCACAACAGACCTGGGACAAGAATTCCAGCACTGGGGAAGGCACAGCTGTGCAAGAAAAGGAAGAGGAAGTAATTGTTATCAGAATGTTTAAACTGCCAATCTGCACAAGAAAATTAAAATTTCATCTAATTGTTCCTAACTAGCTTTTGGAAGAAGACAAGGGAGGTCATGTATGATGACCCTAGTCCAGAAAACAAAGCAGCAATACATTTGCCTGGCCTCAGCTGCCTCTCCAGGAAGCAGCAGGTGTTCCATAGGTCCTAATCCCTAAGGGACAGACACATATATTTACACTATGGCATCAGTTTCTAGCAATCCTCCCGAGACAGTGATTTTTGCTTAATCACCCACAGAAAGTCAATGGAATATTTATTACATGTAACGAGATGGAACCTTTCTTCCCATGGAGAAAATGCAAAATTGAACAGATAGTAAAACATCAGTGCTATTTTACGTAAAAGTGACTCAAAAAAGCTTATAAAATCTTACTATCACCTGCTACATAAAACACTGAAAGGATCCAGAACATCCTTATTCTTTGACTATCAACTTTAAATGTCTATTGACTCAGAACTTGAGTGATTTTAGTGCTATGTTAACATCTGTGCAAAACCACACGTTGGTTTGACTCAGGGAAGAATACCTCGCACACCAGAAATAGTGTTTTTGGTTTCAGGACACTGAACCAGAACTTCATCCCTGCTCAGGTGTATTCTGGGATGATAAAAATGGGTAGGGAGTTTTTCCATACAAACACTTTCTCGCCACCTTTGCTGGTAAGGACTCTTGAAAACCCTAAGTAACAACACCACCCTAAGTAACAACAACTCAAGTGTTTGTATACCAAGAAGGAGCTAGCATAAGATAGAGTTGATGTTATCTAACAAACAATTTATGGCACGGAAACTAAGCAGGCAACTTCTCACAGAATGGGACCCTTCACACTGAATTTCAGTAGAAGTTATCTGAACAGACTGGAGGATTAGACATTTATCATCATCCCAAAGAAGCACCCTGGCTATTATGTGAATAATGCTCTTTAGTACATTGTATGTGAGTCATGTCCCTAGACACAGATCACATAGGGCATTTTTATTCACCAGTTTATTGAGCTGAATCATTGGCACAATTGATCCAGCGTTCCTAGTAACAAATGAATTAGAAACAGCCAAGAGTTGCAGTTCTATAGAGACTAAATAATGTTCATCTCTCAGCACTAGCCTCATGCAGCAGGAATGAATGAACCTTACAGCCTATAAAAGTAAGCACCAGTCTGCTACCATAATCCCAGACACTCAAACCAGAGGCCACGGTGCCTGTGCTCAGACTAGGAGGTCTGGTGTAAATAACTATCTAAAGCCAAAAGGCACTGTGAGAACAGATTTCTTGGGTCCAGGTAAATCCAACTGAGTACAATTCATGTACAATTCATGTAAAAACTAAACTAAACTAAAAATTAAATAATATAGTTGTATGGAATAGTATATACATGCACATATATAAAGTTTTATACAGAAGTATAGAACCATAATAATAGTTTGCATAGAAAAGTATAGATAAAATACTAGTTTTATGTATAACTAGTTACATATATATGTATTTGTATATGCCTATATAATTTATCTTTGATTATACCTACCTACATATCTAAAGCTGTTCTGTAGAAAACTGTTCAATTTTGGTTGTGTGACAAGACACAATTTATGTAATAATAAATGTGTGTATCTATTTTATAATAAAGATTATTTTATGACCTTGTCACAGTAAATCTTAATAACATAACTGTGTATTAGTAATAAAACTTTGCCTCGTTCTACATAAACATGTTTTATTTTTATTTAATTGCAATGGGAATTTAATCTCATTACAATCTATAGGGTACCTACAGAACCTCAACATGCTGCTAATTCATTTGGCTATTACCAGTGATGTGCTCCCACTAGAGCTCCTGACAGTAAATTTGAACACCAGTTTTGAAGGACAGCCTTGCAATATGCAACATTTTAATCTTAAAATGTCATTACTTAGAAACTACATACTTCAGCTCATGAGTGACTGTTTGTTTTTTTTTTTTTAATCAAAGGTTATTTAGTACATTTGCTATGTCTATGATACCCTTCTCCATAGAGCAGATTCTTAACATATTATTTTCACGTTCACAGTACTACTGGTAAAACCTGCTGAGTTGCAACCTCACAGCTATAAAGATGCCAGTTACCTGTCATACATGCTTAAAATAATTGGTATCATAGGAAAAGTAACACGGCATAAAGTAACATTAAAGAACAGGTGTCTCTGTGATAAAATGCAGAACATATGTTAAATATATGTGTAATAATTAGAGCACTGTGCCTTCCATTTTCATATTAAAACTGGCATTGCTTAAACTATTTGTAAGTATGATTTTCATGCTCTAGCTACTGGATCTTGTGAACAAAAAGCTTTTTTTTCCAAATGCATGTTCACCCATAGCATGTGACTTTCTCAACTTCACAGCACTTTATTCCACACAAAGTCCACTATCAAAACCAAACAGAAAACCAAACTTCACTTCGATTGTGAAATACCTACTGGAATTTTTTTAATAGGAAAAAAAATAGCTGCCAACATCACTGAAAGGGCTACATAAATTTCACCAGTTCCCCTGTTTAAATAGAACATATGAACACACAGTAGTTAACTCAGACTCTTAAATGATATTCTAACATGTCAAGCTATCTCCTTCGGCTCCAAAATCCCTAGTTGTCTCATTTCTGTTACAATTTATCTATGGGATCTCTGTGTGACATCTGTGTGGTCTAGGTGATCCCTGCTCTGGCAGGGGGGTTGGACTGGATGATCTTTCAAGGTGCCTTCCGGCCCCTGACATTCTGTGATCTACTTACCTATTTCTATTGTACTGAGAAATTGTAATGAACTGCAAATTGCCTTCAAACCATTTAATTTGTATGGTGCCGTAGTATTTCCACCAGCTCTGCAAGTTATGCAGAAATATAATCACTGTCTGGTAGGTGATCAGGTTGGTATTAGGTAAGTTGTAATTAGAGCAGAAAATTCAGTGAGAACTGCTGTGTCTTATCTGTTTTAGAGGCAGCATAAAAGCCTCAGATAAATAAAAATGGAATAAAATTTATTCTTGTCAAAGATTTCTTGCAATGGACGCCACAAAAGTAACATCCAAGTCGAAGCTGAAATATGGAAAGTCAAAATGAGTCCTTGTTCACTAAAACTAATCACCCTAGGCTAAACCTGTGTGCGTTTTGCACTTCTTTTTATTTTTGAAGTCTTTCTAGAAAGGTGTAAAACAGTAAGGTTGAGAAAAGAGGGGCTAAGCTTTTAAAGGTTTTGTCGGTTTGCTCTTCAACACCTATAACTGGATTTACTGAAAGAAACCAAGTGAAATACTTAAAAAGCTTATGCTGATCCACAAACATTTGCCTCAAGCATATTTCTTTTTTATCATCACTCTCTAATAGTACTTGGAGAGAACCGGAATTTTGTGTCCAGCTTATTTTGGAAGTTTTGAATAGAGCAGGTAAAAGAGGGTAGGCCTTAAAGTACAAGAAGTGTTTTGGGAAAAACAGTGCCATAGATAAATATGGTTACTGATAGACACCGGTGGGATATAATTGCCCTTGTCAACCTTGAACACACAGTGACTAAATATCAGGAAAAAAAAGTCAATATAACACCAACTGTGCACTTAACTATGGTGTTTCTATGTTCACATGGAGAACACAAAAATCAATTTATTGTGGGAGAGCTACAATCCTTTCAGAATTCAGTCAATCCACTGATTTATTAATGCTATTGACTACACTAAACTAAACATGTAATATGAAGACTTGCCATGTCAAAATGTAGCTCCCAGTTTCCAGTTTAAAGATTTTATCTTCCTCTTTGGAATGTGAATTATCCTTGAGACCAACTCTACTAATATAAATGGGAATTCTGCAAAAAGATCTATGCCAGCTATATTTCTCCAAGTCTCTAGAAAAGTGCTTGGTATTGCATTTTACTTTCATACTTAAATATTTATACACAAACCCTCCTTTTCTAAGATCTGAGATAAGATGGACACGAAATATAATTGCAATTAGAGATGTGCTGAGCTTCCAGAA
Organism: Chloroceryle aenea; assembly: GCA_013399075.1. Classification (NCBI taxonomy): domain Eukaryota; kingdom Metazoa; phylum Chordata; class Aves; order Coraciiformes; family Cerylidae; genus Chloroceryle; species Chloroceryle aenea. The sequence goes on along the minus strand of VWZY01005155.1, from coordinate 45,580 downwards.
AATATATGTCTGGAGACTAAGCCATGAAGATTACCTGCTGATTCCTGAGTAGTGTGGGTACTTAACTCACCTGCATGCTGTGCATCTAGTTACTGTTTGTATTTCATAGGAGAGATCCATTACCCATATCAATACTGGGCAACCAATTATAATCAGAACATATTACTTCAGCTATCATAATATATTAGGTTGCAAGTGGCAAATCATGAAGATGATCTATGATAATTAGAGCAAACCAACAGCAAGTTATGCACGTGTGTGATTCATCAGAAAGCAACATTACATGCAAAAATCAACAGTAGCTGCCACATTAGGTAGACTGGAATCTTCACCCTCCTCCTGCAGCTTGCAGTGACAGGAACTCCAAAGACCAGCTTTCACTGTTTATCCCAAAGTACTGATGCTTTTGAAATATGATTTGTACTGGCAGAATTCCTGTTCTCCTAATAGCAAAGATATACTTTTGTTCTTATCCTAGAGATGTACACATCATTATGAATATAATACCAACAGAAAAGAAAAGCAATATATAGTATCTGTCTCAGTGGATAACATGTCTATTCTGAAAAATCTGATTTTTTCAGTACAGACCCAACTAATACAGGCAAGAATCAAGGAGTTCATCTGGAATGTGGGAAAATATTAATGATGTTTCACAGGATTTTTAGATAAGGTCTCTTATTGTTATGTGCACATTACAGAATTAGAAACCTAATACAGGTGTCTGTGCACTAAGATATAAAGACTATATATTGCTAACAGAACAATTACAGTCAAGGAGGCAGTGTCTGTCCTACAAAGTTAACTCTTTCACCAACACTGAACTAAATACAGTGGATACAGTGAAGTCCCATCAAAAGATCTTCTGTACCTTATATTTCTTTTCTTACAGATAAGATTTTTTGCAACTAAAGGTAGATAATTAAATCTTGTAGATTTTATGATCTTTATTTTTAGTCTTATTAAAAAATAGAAGAAATGAAGTTTGATTTCTGTAGGATTCTTTTATGTGCATTTGGGTTTGTGCTGTCCTCAAAAGACAACATAATTATTGTGCCATGGCATAAATGACATGGCCTTTAATTTCATTGCATTTTTAATGCTGAAGATAGCATAACTTTATATACATTATCAATCTGATTCTCCATTAATATTAATGAAAGCTTTCCTACTAATCTGAACTAGCTGATTAGAAACCCCAGAAAGTAACATGCAGGACTAGCCAGGAACTCCTGAAAAAGTCACAACTCCACCAAAGTTAAAACCTATGAAAAGCACGTGCATGCTCCACAGCCCTTGCAGACTGAAGACTAGTACTTAGAAGTAGATGACACTAGGAAGCAACATTAATAGAAACTGAAGGATAGAAATGAAGACAATTTAGTTTTAATGCTATTTATTTTGTATGCAAGTTTTCATTCAGTTACATAGTATTCTGGAAAAATTATATGTAACTATCTGGGCTCCAGATCTATATGTCCTTCCTTATGATGATTTTTAAAGATATTACCTTCCTCTCATAAAGAGCAAGCAAGTAAAGATTATTCTATGGCAATTGCATAGCACTGCAGTGTTAAGGGTGCTTTAAAAGGTGCATCACTATTGTAATGGGACCTCCTCTATTAGAAAATTTTGGAGCATTTCTCAGGAATGTATAATTCAGCAGTCATCTCTGCTGAGCCACTTGATCAGAGAGTTATTTATTTGAAAATGACTGGTACACAGAAGGAGAATGAAACAGAACACCACAGTCTGCGTGGGAATAAATGCCCCTTTCTCTACATTCAAAATGGTGAATTCTAAATTCTGCTTAGAAAGAGAATCTGGGAGCCACTGTGACTAGTTGTATAAAAGCATCAGCTTCCTTCCTCAGTCAAAAAAGCAGCATTAGAACATTAGACTTTATTAGGAAAAAAAGCACAGCAGGAAACTTTTTTAATGCCATAAATCCATCCACTGTATATTCATGTTTAACACTGAGTTTCTGATCACTACATCTCAAAAAAAAATGCATCAGACCTAGGAAAGAGGCAAAAAGGCAGGAAGAATATGGACATTTTAAAGTCATTCCATACTGGAAGACAGTGGAAGAGACAATTTGAAGAAGGGTAAGATAAAGGCCCACCTAATGATATATAGGGAATTCTCATTATGGTGAGGGTAGAATAGGGGTCTTTCAAGTTAACTATCACAAGAGAAATTCTAACAAATACACATAAACATTTCCTAAGCAAAAAAAAAACAAACCATAAATTGCACAAGTCACCATCACAAGATTCTGCAGTGATAAAGCACAAGTAATTTAAAAGGCCTCGTGGATTCATTGCTATCTATTAAATGTAACTACCCAAATCTGACCTCTGACATAAAGACTTCAAGCCACTGACTGCCAAGTGATGGGAGGTTGTACACAGGGAAGAATTATCTAAAGAAAACATTTCTGGGTGTCTCCTACTCGTTTGGCTCAATGTGTTCCTATCTTATGCATCAAAAATAAACCATGCTACTCTAACTTGGTTCCTCTCTTGAATAAAATACCTGTGGGGTTTTTTCTGGAAATAGGAAATACAGTAGCTCTCATCCATCACCATTAGTAAACTGATGGACTGCCACATTAACTGAGCTGAAGATAATAGAGGTTAGACAGGCAAGAAATTGTCTGAAGGTGAGATACCTGCTGGAATTGGTGAAAGCCAGACAGAGAGAGGTTTCTCAGAGCCTGATTTTTCAGATATGTGATTTAATGTTTTCATTAGATGTCTTGGCAGGAAAAATAGTAGGAGCATGCTGATAAAATTTATTGATGACACAATGTAAGCAGAGGTGCTCCAATACAGAAAAGGACTGTTATATCATACAGGAAGCAATGGATGACCTTGAGGGCTGATATAATAGAAATGGGATGAAATTTAAAAATAGGTAATGCAAGATATAAGTATTGTTCAGAATTGGAAGCTAAATATCTGGAAACAGCTGAGAAAAATGTTGTATCATTTGACTTAAAGATGACCACAGACCCTGATATAACACTATATAAAGCTACTAGAACAGTAAAGGCTAATAAATTTTCACTCAAGACATGATTTCAGTTCCCTCTTTTACACTGAAACTTCTTACATACTGTGAATTATCCAGATTTCCTAGCATTACAGTGCAAAATAACCATCTCTGATGTCATCAGTGTCCCAGTATCTATTTTCTCATATAAAGAGAGCACTCATTTGAGAAGTATTTGCTAGCTTCTACCAGACTTCAGTCACTACTATAGGAAAAACACGTGTGAGGTCAAATACAGATAAATTCCCAACTCATCTTTACATACACATTGGTTATGCACTTACTGGTGACTTTGATTTCCAGAGTTACACTGATCTTTCTGAAACCTTTCTTGATTAATATCAGTGCCATAAGCCACAGAAAGTAAGTTTTTGGTATCTTACCATCACTGAAAGAAAATATTTTACAATACTAAAAAGATAAAGAGAGGCCAGATATTATAAATGTAAAAAAAGCTGATCTTTTAGAGAAAGATTTGAATGTAATGTAGAAAAGAATTTACCATATGGAATACTTACAGCTCCTTATGCCATTTCCCTTGGAATGCTTTTGATTTCATAAGGAAATCCCCAGACTTATTTTCTAATGCTAATATATTTTTCAATGTCATCACTTGCAATTGTCAATTACATTGTGACATATGATTATCAGATAAATACTAGATGCATAAGTCTAAATTAATTAAAAATCACATCACTGAGAAGCAGGCAACAGAAAATTGGTATGCAATTAGCATAAGTTACAAGTAAAAGACAAAATTTTTTTGTGAGATCTTCTAAGAGTTCAGATGCTATGCTCCTAGCTACACTGCCAGTATGATTTATGTAATGAAAATGGCTGTACATACTTGCCCCATTTTTTATACCTTCACCAACATAACTTCTACTGATGATGGATTTGGAGAGATGTTCTTGCAAAAGCAGATACCATACTGAAATTCACCATATTGAAAGTCTGAACGGAACAACAACTACATTTAGCAATGGAAGCTCAGCCTCTTCCTCCAAGAGTGTTTTGTATGGAGTTTAGGTTTTGGACCAGAAAATGATTAAGCCTTGACTGTTTGCAGAAACCAAGGAAAAACTACAAGCTTCCAGATCTCAGGGTTGTAATGCATTAAACTTCCAAGGAAGTCTGTTTACATTGAGTGTTTCTACAAAGCTACTCTCCTTTCAAAAGGTTGCCTTAAAAATAAAACCTTAATAAAGTTCCAAACATTTGTCAAAAAAATTTCAAGGATCTACTTTATGAATGATATTAAGCCAGAAAAACAATCAAAATTCACAAATTCAGGTCTTTATCTTACCTTCTGCAGGAAAGAACTGTACATTTGCTCACAATATCCTGGCACTATCTTAGACCTTAACTGAATTTTTCAAGTAGAACTGTGTTACTCCTACAAAACTCTTGCCTCTTATACTAAGGAATAGTTATATTGAGAAATACCCTAGGACTAGATTTTCAAAAGTTTATTTCTTATAGAGGCTAACCTCAGAATTTTATACTGCATTGAAACATTTTTACAGACACATACACAGAACCACATGTACATATGCATGATACATCGGATCATTTTATCCCAACTTACTCTTATTAAGCTTCTTTCACCTTCAATTTAATAATGTTCCACCTTTGATTTCAGTTGGAAGAAAGGAGTCCAGCCATGAAAACGATGAGTTAAAGTTCTGTTGAATCTTGTTATTAATATAACATAATATGTTTTCTGATTCAATATTTATATTTTGTTATGCCAGGCAAAAGGTTATTGGATCTCCTCAATATAATTTTTTTCTCCAGAAAAAGGAAAAAAATTGTCTAGTAAAGTTCAAGCTGGGCTAGCAAAGCAAACTGAAAAACCTACCTATTGGGTAGGTTTGTAATCAGCAGTCTAGAAACCTATAGCTAATCAACTTTTTTCCTCTAGCAGAAGGTACGGACATGATGAAATAAATATTCTGGAGGAATTAGGAATAATTAAGTCAACAATGCAATATAAATCATCAATACACTACCACAGGGGTTAAAAGCAAAACAAAAACCAAAACAAAAGACCAATGAACCAAAGAACAAATGAAAACAAACCAAACAAATCCAAACAAACCAAAAACCAAAACACCAAACCCAATACAAGAACTGCAGTAGGTCTTTCACATTTGCTTCAGACAAGTACTTCAGTTACGAAAAATTCTAAGCATGTTAAACAATTTCATTCCATGAGTGTAATTTCATAGTTTACATATGAAGCCCTTATTAACTGTTTTTGAAGTTGTCTCTAAGTTATGCTCCTGATAAAATTCTCCAGCATTATTCAAATTCATGGAAAAGCTTAAGAATAGGAAGTGAGTTCAAGTAATTTTAATGGTGTCCAAAATGAAGTTGTAGTTTCTTATTCTTAAATGAATCAGCTGAATCAGGGTATGATTCTGCACTGTTTAATATTTATTCATCATTTGCTTAATACTTATTCATCATTAAATTCTGTGTTTTTCTGAGGGAATTCTATCAAAAAAGTTTTACTTTTGAGAGAACCCTGAATACTTTTAAAGCTCTGTATCTGTACAACTTGGAATACATGAACAGCTATTGCTGAATTTCAAAACAGTATTCATTCTAATAAATTTGTATGTAATCTTATTCTGAGCATTCTGCATCTTTATGGGTTGTTGATTTTTAGACTGTGTGGTAAAGCTGGTTTAAAATTGAATGCAGTAAAATAAATTAGATATCAATTTGTCTTTTGTGTATTGCAGAACATTCATACTGAACCTCAAATGTATTTGGAAAGGTAAGGAGCAAACCACAGTCTAATCTGATAAAACTGTGCTAATGGTTTGGCATCTCACATTTGTGTGTAAGGAAATTTTACAGAAAGTAAACAAATACAGTTCTAAAATAGACTTGTAGAAGTGATGTCAAATCACTGGACATACCTTTGCAAACTTTATTCAATCAATAGAGACTATTTCAAAAGACAGTATTGAGAGGAAGCTCTTCTGTTAAACTTTACACACCTAAACTTCAGGTAGCTACGTGGTGAAAGACCACAAACTCTCCACAGTCAACAGAATGATTTCTTCATCTCCAAAGGCAATTCCAAAGACTTAAGAGCTTACAACTCGCTATCAATTACACAAGGCTCCCAATTACACAGGGAAGAGTAAACACTTAACTTCAGGTATTTAAGTTAAAAAGCTGAGCCTAGACCTTAGTCACACACCAATCTCTTGATTCTGCCCTTGTATTTTGTTCTCACCATCTCATGAAAACTCTGGCACGTTTTCATGGGTATTCTGTTGTCTGGATGTTAGGGAAGTTACTGTTCTACGAATTACACAATTACTTGATTACATCCAGAGCAAACTTCCTTCTTGCAGCACAGCCAAAAATGTCATTCTTATTGAATTACCAGTCAATTAACCAAAGCACAGTTACTTCCCATTTCTGAAAAATATTAAAGATCCTATCATTCAGTAAGATTGTAACTGACAACTGAACAGAAGAAAAAGAGGAAGAACAGGGAAAATCCAAGTGCAGGTTTCCAAGTAATAGTCTCTTAAAAGATATTTCATGAGTGAAGTTCAACATTGTTAGTCAGGAAAAGAAAAAAACCCAAACTACCTCCCCCCTTCCCCCTCCCCAGTAAAACCTTATCAACATGCCTATTAAGACAATGAGGAAAAAACTAATTAAAGTAAATTAGCTTAATGTGCACAGGCTGGATAAAGACAGATCACTTTTAAAAATCCAAGAAGATAATGGTACCCATTTGGGATATGTTTTTGGCATTTTTCATATAAATTGGACAGTTTTAGAGGATAAATATGGTAGAGAAGTCCTTTCAGGCAATTATGTCTTTACAGTGCTGGTGGCTGACATCATAAAAGTATAATTTTAATTGCTATTAATTGTGTTAAGTCTACTTTTATTGAATACTTAATGCCATCTCTGACAGTTGTAGTAATTTATGTACTTTAATGAAGCTTCTTGGTAGAAGTTTGGACTTACAGGGTCATTTACACAATGTTCAAAATAAGGTGTTTTATCAGCTAAGAACTACGGGTTATAAAGACACTGATTCTTTTCTTCTCAATATTTGTTAATTTTCATTAGCCATATATGGATGGCTATAAAACCAATCTCTGTCTCATGTTTTAAATGTATTAGAATTTACTACAATATTTCTAAAAGAAACAGCTACTGCACAGTTTTCCAATATGAAGCAACATCTCTGTTTAATAAGAAAACTGAATTTAGAGAAGCTGATGAATGACTAAATGACACCAATTCACATTGATATTATGCCATCTGGGAATACAGAATGAGTAAAATAAAGCACTGAAATTGCTTTGGCATTCAACTACAAAACCACTTATGGCTTTAACTGAATTGGGTTGTCTGCTGGAGGAATTTGGCCCAAAGATTTAAGAATAGATTAAATAGCAGAAGAAATGCAAAATAATAAAGATAAAACAAAGAAGTATTTAACAACATAATTTAATGTAATGCAGAGAAAAAAACGTTATTGACTTTATATTTCTGTACTAAAACTCACATTGCTTTACTGCCAATGGTTGTAGGTCTTCGCTGCTGGTGTGATTTGCATTATTAAATTATGAGAAGTTCATCTATCTCAATCAGTGCTAGTTTCAATATTTGTGAATTAGTAATTGCAGCAGTCGCACTAGTGGGACAATACATCTATTACAGCTTTTCTGTCTGTTTTCATGCCTACCTAAATTACAGCAGCATTATAATACAAACCCAGTTATTGAATGGAGTAGGAATGCACCTCAAAGGACTCCCAGGCTCTTTGGAAATCCTAGACCTTGTCAGAACTCTACAGGGCATACTTGACAGAATAGGCTAACAAAGAAAAAACAAGACAAAGCAAAACAAAACAAAAAACAAACCAGAACACCACCCAAAAAAGAAATAAGAAAATTTTTTTTGGTGATGCCCTCTAATGGATCTTGTAGCAGAGGCTTTTAGGTAACAATGGACTGAGATTTCTGTGCATTGCTTCCAAAGACATAACAGAGTCCAATACAGCTGTTGGCTATTCATCATCACTTTCATTTTGCTACCTCTGCATCACGTAAATCAAGTTAGAAGCCTTACAACTAGGATTTTACAGCCCCGAAGGTGAAACTGTCTTTGTAATTTGGTCCTTGTAGCAAAACGAGATGGAATTCTCCTGATTAATTTTTAGACAGTTTAGAATGGATGCCTGTTGTTTTTGCTTAAAAATGCTACCAAAAAACCAAAGAAAAACAAAGTATCAAACAAAAATAAAAAAAACTCAAAGAAAACCACCAAAAATACCACAAACAAAAAACTAAAACAATAACAAAAACCACAACAAAAAAACCCCCCAAAAAAAAAAACAACCCAAAACCAAAGCACAAAACAAACCCCAAACACACACAAACCCAGACACCTTTCAAACACTCGAAAGGCCAAAATATCTACAAGCTGTAATACTTTATGCTGGAAACTATATGAAATATACATTATTTAAAAATAAATATTTTAAAGCTTATTACAGTGTAACTAACAGGTAACTTGAAAAAACCCACTGTGTAGATATGCCAAGTAGTCTACATTTTTCATGAGCTTTAGTTGATTATATCTTAATATACAGTATGTGCACCTGATAGTTGCAGAGTGGGCTCTAAGATTTGCATGAAATCAGAATGCTTGATAATCTAAAAAATGGTTCTAGGAATACACCATTTTAAGGTGATTCCAGAAGAAAAGGGGTATTTCCACTTTTCAGTAAGAAATTTCATTTCTTTATGTTAATTATTCAATAGTTCTAATTGTATTTAAAGTATTTTAGTCCCAATTTATCCAGGACACCAGTTAGTTTTGCTTTTTTGTCCATACCCCAAAATATTTAAACCTATAAACATCCCATAAAAATAAAGATACCCACAGATCACTCTACCTTTGCCTTTCCTGAACTGTTTTATTAGCACTAGTTATGGTAGTTGTCCTCATGCTAGCAAACTGAACCTTAACATAGTAAAATACTGTGTTTTCACAACACATATGGAGCAGCCATCTAATAACAACTCTCAAATTGCTTCAAGTGCTTTTACAGTATTTGAGACAAAGTTTTATTTGAACAAAGTCTGATTTCTCAAAACAACATTAATCCACTGTGCCAGAAATGGAGCAGGCTGCCTATTATCAAGCCTCCCCTCTTTTCCTTCATTCAGTATCTTTCCTTTTTGTAATACCAGGGAAAAGAAGCCTTTCTGTTAAGAAAGTGCCATTTTTGGTCAGCCAAGGAATAACACAACTTGACAATTATGAGGAAGAAGTATGAATGACTGTTGTTGAATTGAACACCCACCTTCCATTATAGCAAAAATGAAATTCATCCGAAAGGCCAAAGAATACCTGGTGTTAAAAGATATAAGAGGAAGTTTGCTTTTCCTGTTGATTTTTTTTTTCACACTACTTATGGTTTGTTAAATCTCGAGTATATGAAGCAGCATATATACACTTTGCTTTACATCTCCCAGAGTGACATTTTGCAGCACACAGGGAAAACAGTGAGAAAACTGATGCAGTATATGTAATAAAATCTTGTTAAATCCATACTTTTAAGTATTCTGAATGTTTCTTTCTCTGTAGAAGCAGAGTTACCTGTGCATAATCCAAAGAAGTCAGAAAAAAACCCCATTTGATTTTTTTTTTTAAAGCTGACTTAAATTTGAGGTCTTCAGAAAATGAGAAAGCATATGCTAAAATTAAAGGTCAACAGTATCATCAATGTGGTGCTTATTTGAAGTGTTTGGTCTTAAAATCTTTAACACCAGAAGAGAAAACTTAACTGCTTATTAGATTTTCCTTAAAACTCAAGATTTGCAAACTAGGGAGATAATATGCAGCATAGGTGAAACATGTGATTGCAATATATGTATTAAACTTTCTTATTTCCAAACTTTTCTGAGTTTGAGATGACACTGTAGAACATGCTAAAACTATGGTAAAGCCAAACAAGAGAAAACACACCCCTGGACAAGACGAGGAATCAGACAAAAACTGGAAAAACATTGTGGTATTGAAAGAGTATAAAGTTATGCAATGGCAAAGTTAGATTAAAAGTACTGGGACAGGGTACCTACAACAAACACATTTTCAGCCATTTTCATGAGCTAACCCCCTGCCCCCCAACACTACAACGTACTGCAAAGGAGAAATAGAAGGGTGACAAGAATCAGAACTGAAAAATTCAGATATAGATTTTATTTAGTTATTAGTTATGTTTATATAAGATCTTGTAATAGCTATTCACAGTCTTGTGCATGGCAATGCATTCATAAAGACTATTTGCTTTATCTTCTTCCCTATCTCCAAGAACATTTTCCTCTCTTTGCATCTTTTCTATTCCATTTTCATCCTCTCCTCCCTTTTCCTTTTGTTTCGCAAACTCTGCTTGCATTTAATTTTTTTTTCATTTGATAGATGCACATGTATTTTATATTTATGAAGTATTTTTATGATCCATCTCTTTTTTCATCAGGGAGCCATTTAAATAAGTATCTGTTAGGTCAATTAGGTAATTCTGAAGTAAATGCTTATCTAGAAAAATATCTGTCTATTATAAATTGCAGAGACTACCATATTTTCCTGTAAATTACCAGAGCCATATTCTCCACTGACTCTAGTAAGCTCTACAGTTTTTGTTGTCTGCACATGATTGGCACTGATGATAGGATTAAAAAAAATAATATATTCCTAAACCAAACAGATTTCATGACATTGTAAGGAGAAAATGAAATGTGAAATAAAATCTGTGTTAACCAGCATCAAGTTTCTGTCTTGGAAAACACAAATCCAAACACCTACACACTCTGGAAGCCTCTTCTGCATTTTAAGCTATTTCAGATTCTTATTTTTTTACTTGCAGTTTCTATATAGAGCTAACATGGTCAGAAATATCAGAAGGAAAGAAGATGCAAGTGAAGATGACAGATGAATTTCCTTTTGTAGTCTACAGAAATTAATTAGATTTTGATCAAATATATGGCTCACAGTTGACTTTCTTTTCTCCTATCTACCCACAGAAAATGTCTTCAACAAGATGAATATATGCTATCCCCAGCATGCACAAATTCTCATAATATATCCAACATTTATGGTAACAGAAAGGACAAAACTAAGAGGGGGGGGGAAATGGACACATAGCCAAATTTTTTAAACAAATATTTTAAAGAAAAAATGTTTAGAAAAACTAATTCTGAGCCATAACGTTTCTTCTGTTTAACTTTCCTCTGGGAATACTCCATCTTTTATTACAAAGGACTGGAAGGAGATAGATCCCAATTTTTGGCCTCCTGGTTCAATTAACCTCTCAATTATATTGCTGTCATTAAGTGTAACTTCACTGAATCAAATGGAATTATATTAAAATAGGTGTAAATGAAAGGAGAATCAAAACCTGTATTCATAACCTCCACAGTAAAAGCCAATAAATTCATGTCAAGGCTGAAATATTGCTGCTGGAAATTGTAAAAGCTGAACAATCTTCCTCAGTTGTGTGCATTTGATGGTGTTTAGTTGAAAAAAAATGCAGGAAAAAATGAGAGCAAGAGATAAATGTTCTTTAAGGGGCCTGGCAGAATGGGAATGGCACAAGAGAACTGGTGAAAGATCAAAATAGAGTTCAGAAGAGTGAGGAAGGATTAAAGGGAGCCTGAGACACCTTGTGAAGATCACAGAAACATGAAGGGGGTGAGGGTGAGGAGATGTAGAGTGGCCATAAGGAGTATTTTGCTGGCAGTCAAAACGTCCAGTGACAAAACCATAAAACATGACAGAGAAGGAGCTAAATACAAAAATGTGGGTCAGTTGACCTTAAAGGTCTGTCTGAAACACTTTAATGGAGAAGAAAGAGGGGTTCAGGAATGACTAAGTCTATATCTGAGATGCCTTAAAGCAGTGGGGGACTATTCCATTCTTAGAGTTTTTTGATTTCCAGGACATACAGGGTGAGACAGATGAATTCAGAGGAAAGTTTATTGTCTAAAGATATTCAGTGCAATACATCTATGTCTTCAGTTTTGAGACAAAGAGGAAACTAGAGCAGTTTTTCAGGAAGGTATCTTGATCCCAGTGGATGTTGATCAATAGACAAGAAGAGATACATTGATAAAAAACCCACTTAAATGCACTCAAAAATTCAACTTAAGGTATAATTGCTGGTTTTATACCTTTCTCTCCTGCACCCACCCCTTTTTTTTTTTTAACTCCTCAACTGGCAAGAAAGGCTTGACTCTTATTTGGGCTAGAGATTACTACATTAAAGTACCTTTGCTATTTTGCAAATAGATTAGTTTCAACTGCATAGTGTAAAATCTGGCCCTGCTTCCTTCCCTGTGCTCTCAAGTCACCTACCACACCTTACAAGTCTCAGACCTGCAGAGGCCTCCCAAGTTTTACCTGCATTTCAAGGCAAGCTGTAGAGAACAGCATGTAGAGGATGCTGCGGCTTCTGCATTCTGTGCAGCAAGAGAAGCTGACATGGAGCAGAACCACTGCCTCTCCCTTCTTTACAGCTCTGGGGTAGTGTTAGACTATATTGCTGGTGTGAGAGGTGAGGAGTCACTGAGAAAAACCTGCTATGAAACAGAAAAGCTTAGTAAATTAATTTAAATAATTGTTTATTGCTTTCAAGAAGTCATTTCTTGATTTTGCAATATTCAGAGCCTTTCAGTATTTACAACTTTTTATTTGCAAGGTTTTTCTCCCATAATCTTCCTACTTTCAAGACTGGCAAGTGCAACCACTAGTTGCCACATCCACATGGCAAAAGCAGCAGCAGCAAGTGAAGAAGCAGCAGTTGCATCCACCACACCAAAGGTGTCCCACATGGTAGAAATGTGCCTTACAAAACACCTAAAACTCCCCGAAAGACTTAGAGCAGAATGAGGAAAGTCAAAGGTCAAAAAAACACAGCTGGTGCCTGTTACTTGGTAGCCGATCCCAGGGCAGCAGTCCTGCTTCCCTCACTTTGGGCAGCTGCCTGGGGATGCCAGCACCCCGCTCTCCCCCCTCGCTCCTTCAGAAACCTGATAGATACACAGCTGTTGTCCTCAAAAGTGAAATTCATCCTGGGCTGCGTGCCAGCAGAAGGGCTGTGCCATTACTTAAGATCCACTAAAACCTCAAAGGCTTAAGCAGCACTTAAAACCTCGTGGTATTTGGCAGGAACTTTTACCAATGTCAGGAAAGGAATACTAGGCTAGGAGTGGAGCACTGCAACAAATTATTTCTTCTAAAATTAGTGTGTATCACCAGTGAAGTACTTCCCAAAGTATTTTCTTTTTACCATCTAAGATCTTGAGAACTTGAAGAGCTCACATTTGTGTTCTCAGAACAATAGGATAGCTTGGAACTTAATTTTCTTTAAAACTTTAAATTTCTCATTTAATTGAAAGATTTTTAGATGGTTTTATTTAATCAGAATTACATATTTCAGGGGGCCTAAACAACTACTGTCCTTTTTTGATGATAAAAGACTTTTAGGTCTTTGCATTTCAATGTCCTGAATAACCAATACAGCATCAGTGCACTTGTTCTATTTCTGACTTGATAACAGACAATGAAGGAAGTTCACAACCCACAAGTAAGACCTTAGTTGTGTGTGTATGAAAGTGGAAAACAAAAGGATAGAAAAATCTATACTTCCACCTTGAAGTGATAAATTATCTACTATATGTGCTAGGTCAGCCTTTTATACTATAATTATCACCAGAAAATCTGGTGGAAGTCAAGTCGCATGCTCTGCTAACAAGCAACCATACAGAACAGCTGTGTCCTGCCAGCAAATCTTTTAATAACTTAGACGTGCCATGTTTCAGTTTTCTGATGTGTAAAATGGGAACAGTAGTGTCAATGCATCTTTACTAAAGGGTAAAATCCCACATACAGCTGAAAAGCAATCTGCATCCCACGTATTTTTTGGCACTGATCACTAACAGCTATATGGTCTTCAAAACTTCCATGGTCCATAAAATCAACCCCCCATTCAGGATGCTCTTAGAAGAATAGGGTTAATACTGATAAATGTCAATCAGAAGGCAGCCTACTGTGTGGTTTGGACAAAATTCTGTGACGACACTGAACCAAGATACAAGACTGGAATTTATGCTGGAACTGTTCAGGTGATTCTTCTGAAACCGTGTGAAAGTAAAAAGATATTTGGGCTGTTTTTAAATGTGATCAGGCAGTTAAGAACTTAAATTCTGCTGGTTTGCAGAAGTTTTTATATATTGTCTTACTGTCAAGTTATGACACCTATCATTTAACTTTTATGATACATATTTTCTTTTATTCATGAAAAACATTGCCTGTTCTAAAAAACACATTGTGAAGGAATTTGTCGTTCTCGTTTTCCTCATACTTCTTTCTTTTGTCTTATAAATGTGCCTATTCCTTGGATTTATTGTGTGCTCATAAATCAATACTTTCATGCAGTAATAAAAATAACTTATTGTAATTGTAACAGCTTCAAAGGACTCCTGACTATGAGTAGCATTTTATTTAATTCAGATCTATGTTCCATTCCCCAACTAATGGCACACCGTGGGTTATAGAATGATTACAATTGTTGTCAAACTGGCCTCCTGGAAAGAGGGAGCTAAACTTTTCCTCCAGTAGGTAGATCTGCAAGATCTATATTTGACTTCTACAGCTGGAAAGAAAAGCTAGTGTACAAATGAGAAGCCAGGAAACTATGGAAAAATGGCTATTTTTTCTCCAGTGCCTCTAGTAAGCATGTTTACTAAGTAAACAACAAAAACAAAGCAGTAATCAGTGTGGCTGGTTTTTGAAGGTTAATGAAAGTATGGACAGAGATTTGCCTACTACTACACGGGAGAACATTAGAAGAGGCAGGAGGATAACACATCTTTTGAGTCAAGTCTCTAGTGTCTTTATTACTGTATTTCTATCTTTAGCTCTTTAAGGGTCACTGGATTTCTTTCATATTTGTTAAAATTTATGTTTACTTTTTTTAATAGTGCTGAAACTTCTCTTTATAACATTCCTGAGAGATACACAGACCATATGTAGAACTGCTATTTTATTTTTATTTCTTTTTAACTTGCACTCCACTTAATGAACATGGTTTTTCCTTAATAATGAAGGGAAATTATTAGGAACACTGTAATTAATTTATTAATTGCAGATTCCAGAAAAGATGAAGATGATGACCCTTTGTCTTAGCTTTTGCTAAAGCTAAAAAAACTAAATGATAATTTGGAATCCCATTTACAGCTGATTTTCAATTTGCTTCACCATTGTATAAAAGAGGTGCCACACAGACACGCTTATTAAGTTGGGACAGCATCACAGTGTATCAGAAATCTCTAAAACTCCAGATATATTCTTCAGAGAACTGGCACTCTATGCAAGTTATCATAAAAGAGAAATGCAATCAACCTGCTCTGTCAGTTACAGCTTTCTAGCTTTTACTCTTCTAAGAGATCTACTATCTGTGGTCAGTTAGAAGAAAAAACTACTTCTGAGAGAAGCAATACACATGGGCCCTCCAGTACAACCAACTATATGTCCTTCCATGTTTCTATCTGTTCAAGTATCAATATATCCTGAGTGTAATAAACAATACACAGGTAAGAGCTGCAGTGACCTAGTGTGTTTATGCTTCAGCACTACAATTCCTCTCATACCATCCTAAGGACAGATCAAAGTATAACTTCAATCTTTAAGCCATCACATTTAATTTCACCCACCTATACCCTCAGCTTTTTTTGGTTGGTTGGTTTGATTTTTTTTCCTGCAGAAATACGTTATACATACACTCAACAGTCACAATAAAAGACAAACAAAACTTCTGGATACTGACTTAAATTTTAAGCTTCCTAAGGCTTACCCAAAATACTATTTATCTGTTTAACCTGAAGCAGTTTTTAACTCCCCTTGAGATTTCCCCCCTTCCCTCGCAGCTTACTGTATGATTCATGATATACCCTGTATCTGCTCACCCTATGAATTCATTCAGATTTGTAAGTCCACTTTTCTAACAGACCAAGCCCCACACTAGTAACTGAGATAGGAACACATCTGTAAAAATACTAGATACCTGCTTCAAGATCATACATTTACAACCATGTTTTTTTATGAGACCTGAGCAAAACAAATTCTGAATAAGGATTTTTAAGCTAACCTTCTATGAAGAATAAACAATGCATATTCTCAGAGAAATGGTGAGCATCTCAAAAGCAAAAAAAAAATCCATTTTTGTAACAGTTCTTTTATATACAATAGAATTTAACACTGGGGTTTCTTTTTACTAAATAGGTTTCCAGTCTCCCTCGCTCTTGAGTAATCCTTCAAGAAAATCTGAAAAGTGGGTTGAGAAAAAATTCTTTCCTAACTTGTTACCCAGCCTTCTATTTGCCACATGCAAATGAAGCAGCACTAGTATAAGAGCAGCACTAATTGCTGGTGGGCAGAAATCACACAGGAATATAACTTAGGCAATGGACAGTCTGGATTCAGTTTCAGCTTTCAGTAGAGGTTTTTTGGTGCAGTCTCACCACCTCTGCATCTCAGGATACCAACTACAAAAGATACAGAAGCAAATCTGTGGAGTTATAATTGTGCCATTCTTAAGGCCTTGTTATCTTAATGTTCTTCCCAGGGCAGGATGTGCTTGTGTATTCTCTAAGGGTTAATGAATTCCAGAATCCTTCATGCTCTCTTTTCCTGCTGTAACTTCTCTATACCTAATACCAGATTTAGGATAATATCCATCACTTCAGAACCCTAACATACAGGACAACTCTTGTGGAAGTTAAATTGGAAGATCACTTAGGACTTGAAACTGCCCTAGGCCCTTTTGGTACCCATGAGTACATACCGTAAGATGGCACTGAGTTAACAGGTAGTCTATCAAAATTTGTTGTGTTTGTATATGTTCATTTTTATGCTTCACTTCTGAGTGTTTTTCCTGTGTCTATGCATACTCTGGGACCTGTGGCTACTGCATGTTTTCTAGCTGAAAGCCAGCTAAGGCTCTGCTGGTACTCGTCACATTGACAATATTCACCAGCACATACAATATTCTAACGCCTTCATACAGACTAGGGGGGAAATGCATCTGCGTTCATGGTCTTACTGCAGATTCTTTGCCCATATTTCAGTGGCAAAAAGCTTGGAGAAAATAGAAGGAATGGAATTGTGCCTCATGGAGACACTAGTGACAAAAGAGAAGGTACCAGTGAGTCATTCCCTCAGACTGAGTGACTAGGTGTCAAACAAGAACGCTAGACAGAGCCATCAGGCCCAAACCAAGCAAATAATGATGTTCAGAGCCAAATGTAAGTCATGGCTGACTAACTGCTGAAACAGGGATAGCAAAAGGAGCCTTCAACCTTTAGTGGTTCTCAAAGTTCCTGACATGGCTATCTAAAACAGAAGCTTGTGACCTGAAATCTTAGTGCCCCACTCGGGACAAGCCTTACTATGAAACTTCGTTATCACGAACATAACAGATCTAGCTTCTTTATGTTTTTGTCAGGAATGCTGTGGTTATGTTCTCTTACAGCTGCAGCTTCCTAACAGCATGATTTATCAAATCTAAGTTCCATTAACTTTTTTTTTCCTTGTTGAATCCCTTACACTCACAACGATTTGCTAAAGGCTGTTTAAGGCAAATGGGAACTCTGCCTCCTCATATTTCCTCATACAGTTTCCATTGTTCTTGCAGTACTTAAAAATACTTACTGCAGCATAAACTAATTTTGCTGTTAGGGTTACTGGACTTAATTCTCCTCTGTGTTACACATTGTTTAATTACATCTGTGTAAATAAATACAAAAGCCTAGCAACGCCAGTCACCACTTGTGCTGTTTGTATGTTTTAGGCATACTCTGCTCAGATTCAAACAGCAGGAGGAGAGACAGCTCGGAATCCACTCCTCAGAAAAGGATTTACACTGAAATGTTTTTACGGTGGTTTGTCTGTTCACCTTCACTTCCGTTCAGCTCACAAATGCACGAGAACACAAATTATTGTCTAAGCATGAGGAAATAGTGAACCTGCCACCAAGAAAATGGTAAACATTCACTTATATTTATACTGAAGAGACTGGAAATTTTTAAAAGTTAGGTACACACATTATGACTAAATATTAGGGGGTTTTAAGCTTGAAGAAGTCATCATTTACATGCAATTCTTAATATAGCCAAGAAAAATGACTCATTTCAGTCAGAAGACAAGACTGTTACAGCTAAAAGATTGGAGATCCTCTACTGTATTCTTACCTTATTAGGGTAATACCCTGTTGTAACTAGAAAAATTAATTTTCCAAAAGTGTCTAGTTCTGCTTAATATCTTTATCAATGATCTGGATGAGGGGATGGAGTGCACTCTCAGCACGTTTGCAGATGACACCAAGTTGAGCAAGAGTATTACTCTGCTTGAAGGCAGAAAGCTCTACAGAGGGATATGGACAGGCTGGATCAATGCACCAAGGCCAATGGTATGAGGTTTAACAAGACCAACTTCTGGGTTCTGTATTTGGGTCACAACAACCCCATAAATCACTGCAGGCTTGAGGAAGAGCAGCTGCAAAGCTTCCTGGCAGAAAAGGACCTGTTGATTGACAGCCGGCTGAACATGAGCCAGCAGTGTGCCCGAGTGGCCAAGAAGGCCAACAGCATCCTGGCCTGCATCAGGAATAGTGTGGCCAGCGGGACTAGGGGAGTGATTGTCCCACTGTACTTGGCACTGGTGAGGCCACAGCTCGACCGCTGTGTTCAGTTTTGGACAATTCAGTACAGGAGACATTGAGGTGCTGAAGCATGTCCAAAGAAGAGCAACGAAGTTGGTGAAGGACCAAGAGAACAAGTCTTATGAGGAGCATCTGAGCGAACTGGGGCTGTTTAGCCTGGAGAAAAGGAGGCTGAGGGGAGACCTTACCGCTCTCTCCAACTACCCGAAAGGAGGTTGTAGCGAGGTGGGGGTCAGTCTGCTCTCCCAAGTAAAAAGCAATAGGCTGAGAGGAAATGGCCTTGAGTTGCACCAGGGGAGGTTTGGGCTGGATATTATGAAAAATTTGGATTTTCTGTGTGTTGCTTCATACAGTGCGTTCTTCCTCTGGTCTGTGCAACGGAAAAGTGCCTAGAATTAGATGACTGACATTTAAAAGAGAGATGAGACATACTTAGCAAAAAGTCAGCACACAGTTCAAGATCAGCAGTGTTATTTTGTGTGGGCTCAGCTCAGTGTTTTGAATTAATTTGGATCACATAGCTCTTATTTTAAGATCAAAAAGAAGGCAATATGAAGTAAAGTACAAACAAACATTTCAGCTAGACTCACTTTGGCATAAATATTATAGTTATGTTGCAAAACCAAGTTCTTACTCTTAATCCCTCTGAAGCTTGGAGTCAAAGTCTTTGGGACTGGCAAAACAACACTGAGACCAACCAGTAATAATACTACTCCCAGTTACCAAAATGGGTAATTTAGATTGCAGGAATCAAACAAAGTATTGAAATTCTGATCAAAATCATTAGCTTTGATTCAAAAAGAAAAAGGTCAAAAAGAAAAAACAGGGATAAAAATATGAATTTTATAATTTCAAGTACTGCTAAAACCATGTTTTTCTAATACATCACTAGATATAAGCAGAAAGCGATACCAAGAAACAGTGAAACTCTGAAGAAAAGAGGGGGTTTTAATTTAATGCTATATGCAATTCAGCTTTATATTTGGAAAGAAAGTTCAGAACTTTTATCTATTAAAATGGAAGCACACAAGTTTTGGCCCAGAAATCTGAATCTCCAAGTAGTATAATC
The DNA here is from genome assembly GCA_013399075.1 of Chloroceryle aenea. Lineage (NCBI taxonomy): Eukaryota > Metazoa > Chordata > Aves > Coraciiformes > Cerylidae > Chloroceryle > Chloroceryle aenea. Next base: position 25,682 of record VWZY01005155.1, on the reverse strand, counting down.
CTGAAATTTTATATTCATTTCTTAAGATCCAGAATACAAAAAAAAAAAAAGGCTAGAGGATACACTTGAAGTGATATATAATTAGAACAGCTATCATACCAGATAAATATCTCCTATTCTCACTTGCTCTGAACTTCCAGTACCTAAGAGACTTGCGCATTGCTTACAACAAGAAACAATGTGTGGCCAAAAACTGGCAGGAAGAGTTATTTCATTCTTAAGGAAAACATGCTGCTGATCCAATTATTTTGAAGTAGTGAGTAGCTATGGATAATTGTTCATGTATACATAGTTAGAACTCAGTGCTCTGTCATGTCTTCCTCCTGGCGAGACCGTCGTATCCCTTTCGCTAGATTACGCTGTCGGAATGATTTTCACAGGAAAGGTGTTATAACTAACAAGAAGCTTGAAAATCTTGCACACAACTGGGAACAACAGAGCTATTCTGCACAATCATCCTCACTGGCGAAAGAAATTGGTGAAGAACACACCAGTGGGGAAAAAAAAGTCTAATAAAAACAACAACTTTTAAAAATTATTCACACATTCTCATATAAGCTGTTCCTGAACAATAATCACATAGAGGAATTTTTATAGCTTGGAAGCTGGTATCTTCTGTTCAAGTAAAAAATTACAGACATTGGGAAACTTTCTCACTGCTTGCACAAGCATCAGCCTTCTTCACTCAGACATATCTATTCCCTGCAACTGCACAACATACATACTGTTTTGTAACACTAAGTTGAGATCACCAAAGTCAATTCATTTGCAGCTTGACTTGGATTTAAAGTGCATACACCAAAAACTGTACTAAATTGCTTTGGAAACTGCTCTACCCTCTCTTACTCCTGACCTTCTGGTTGTACATTGTTAAAATCTTCTGAGTGATTTTGAAAATGTGCTCTATTGTTATACCAACTTAATGAATTGTCTAAAAGCACAAAATAATGTTCAGAAGTGGTAGTGCAATTTTAAGCAGTTTGTTCTACTTCTTGTAAAACCTTCCCCCATTATGTTAATATTAAATATACCAAAAAAAAGCAGGAATGAAGAGCATTCATTTTTCCATTCCTAAGGTCCTATCAAGTTTACATCAACCTATAGCTACAGGCTTTGCTGCACCTATTTAGAAATTTGGTATTTCCTCAATAGTAGAGCTGCAAAGAATCAAGCCATAGCACAAGTGCTAAAGCAACTGATGATCTTACGAGGACCCAGACACACAGCCACTGAAAATGCACCATACAGATACATAGGCTAAGAAATACTTTAAAACTGAAAATGACAGAGGAAACAGCTGTGACAGGGTGTCTCATGTCTTTCTTCAATTTGTCTAAATCTTCTCACATTAAAAGTGTTTTGTTTTTCCAAAACAAATATCTAGTTTATCTGATGGAAGTTAAACAGCCATTGTCATCAAATCAACCCATTTACTATACACAGGCACTGCTCTTACAACTTCAGTGACCTTTCTGATAGGATCTTCCTCACCTTTACAAGTATGAGGTGTGTCTGCAGTGAAGTTCTTGTAATCTTAAATCTGTTGATGTTATGTCATGTCTGGATTTTCTGTGGTGGAAGGCAAGCTCTTGACTACCCAAGTTCAACCCTATTTCTATGGTTGGCATATTGAAGACGACTTTTTGGTAAAAATTGATTTGAACTAAATTAACAGGTTTTGATCTAGTCACAAGGGGAGCTGCCAGTTGCCAGGGGAAGATGCTCTGGAGCTGCCTCATTTGGCAGCTGAGCAGTGGGCCCAGGCACAGGGCAGTTTTTCCATGGCAAGGCAAGGCCATGGTCTGTTGCCTTCAGCAAGAGACCCATCAGGAGCCAGCAGTGCTGCAGGGGCTACTGGCCAGGCCTGGGTATTGCCAGGGCAACAGAAGCCACCCCCATGCCTGGAACAAGCAGCCCAGGAAGCGGCAGTGCTCAGAGCAGGCACTCCGGGCACGGTGGTTTGCGCCAGAGTGTGCTTCTTTGAAGAAGGTGCATTCCACTGGCCAGGCGCCTTGGCCTCAAGTATGCAAAAGCCATCAGCCGGGCTCCACCTGCACAGGTCAAGGGTTCTCATCCTACCTGACCCCAAGGCCTAATGGTGGGCATTTGCCTGAGAGCAAAGGCTCCAGCTCTGTCTGGGGAGTCTGCACCATCTGCCCCAGTGGTGGCTGGTACGTTCACCCAGGTGGAGCTGAAGGGAGAGGCTGCAATGCAGACCTCAGGCTGCAGTATGTGCCTAGACTTTTCTCCTGGGACAGGAACAAGTGATGGGACTTGCCTGCACAAGATGTGCTCACATGGAAGACTTCCCACAGCAGGTGGCAAGAAGACTGTGCCACATCAAGTTGGAGTTAGATGGTTTCCTCTTGCATAATAGACCTGTGGCTTCCTGGTGAATCAAACAACTAGGGTGCCTGAAGCCACATACTAGCAATTAGCATCCACTCCAGAAACAGGGTATAGCATTATAAAATTAATTGTTTTCCAAAAGAGGTTACAGACAGTACTAGTCAGTCAGAGTTAGCTTTAGAGTAACAATTACTTATGATAATAGAATGAAGAATAAACTTTGTTTTCTCACAGGAAGAATTAATTAAACTTGCTGTTCTAAAAACAACTGCAGAATGGAAATACAGCAGGAAAACACAATCCTAACTCATCCCCTAGGACCTGCCTTCCATGGTTCAATTTCTCAGCAAGCTTGTGAGACTGGACAATAAGATTCACGATGCCTTTACAACACTGTCTTTTCTAATCATCCCAATAAAGATGTCTGCCCTCGGTTCACCAAGGAAGAAAAAATACAGGCAAGAAATAATGGCTCCAACTAATGTTCTTTCTTGTGCTATCCTACCAGCGGAAAGGCTTGCCCCTTCATGCCTAATAATTGTGCACAGTACAGTAGTGAATGATAAACCAGATTACCTTGCTCTCCTCTGTAGGTTATTGATTTACCTTTTTAGGTTGCAGGTGTTTGTTGACCTTAATTTTCTGCTTCTTTTGTATTACTTTCAGTGGCATAGGTGTTCACATTCTCATATCCCAAATACTTAGAATTCTGCTTCGCAGGTAACAGGAAAGGGTTCACTACCTTATCTGAGGAGGAAAGTTTTCTCTCTTGAGCAGCTGACATTTTTCCTCATTATTTTCTTTCTGCCTCTCAAGCAGTTCTAGTTACACTGACTGTGCTGTCTGGCTTGGTTTCTTTACACCTTTAAGCTTCCTGTCATCAAACCCTTCAGGTGTTCTGGAAAAGGGCTGTACACCTCAGGATATCCAGTAGGACAAGGGAGAACAACCAAAGTACAGCATATATATGAGGGTGTTCTGGAAATATAAGACACAAACCATCCTCTACTGACATTCATAGATTTCTTAATTCTCTTTCTGAAAAGGGAAGGCTATATCCTCCTTGTGGAAGAGTAAGAGAAAAGCAAAGGGCAAGAGGTTCTATATCTGGTAAGAGACAAAGAGCATAAATTTCCTTCAAGAAAAACAGGTGCTTAAAACAAGCAGTAGTGGCGTAACACACTACCCTGGCACCACAGTATCTCCAGGACTGAAAGGAGAGGTGACAAGCACCAGACTTGATAACTTCTCAAGCTCAGTTCAGAGGTTACACCTGTGTTGTTATAAACTGTTATATGACTGACACAGGTCTCCTTTCTGTTTGACTATGACACCAATTTTCTATCCTCAGAACTTTCTCCCACATTATTCACCCCTCCAGACCATGATTCCTACTTTACACTGGGCTAGACAAAGCCCTAATCCTGTACTTGTCATTTTTTTTAGATCTTTTACAAATAATTTAAACCAGAAAACCAAAACAATAATACAAGTGGTGACAAGTAAAGACAATATTAATTTTGGCCATTGTCTGATAGCAGTATTCAATTTTATCACATATTATGAATGAAATTGCTTCTCCCACCCCCTAAACAAATGGATTGGGAAATGCTAATACTTGACTCAAAGATTCCCATGCAGAGACAAATATAAAAACTCACTGTAAATCTGAAGTAAAACCAAAATTTAAAAATGTACTTTAATCAAACTTTCACCACTAGTTTTGTATAAATTAAAATATATAGTAAAAAGCTGAAGCTCACCCACAATAAGCCATCTATTTCTTTTTGAATTACTTGATTTTCACTTCATACATTAATATCCCTGGGAGTGAATGAAAAAACCCAATATTGCTGCTTATCCTAGCTACGTAGAACTGGAACAATCACAAGACTGGTAAGTTAAAAAAGGACATGTGACAGGATTTCACTGAGGAATGACCTAATCTTCATTTTGTGTTTTCAGTAAGTAATTAACACTGGCTTCCTCTCTAGTTACTTTAGGATCAAACTTACACTGGCATTTTTTCATGTTTCCCAAAGAAAAATGTTAACTTTTTACTTTCCTTGAAAATGACAAGCATAAGTAAAAAAAAAAAAAAATACTGTTAATATAATTTCCTCCCAAACCAATACACTTAATGAGAAATAATAAAAAAATAAAAAAAATCAACACTATCTTATCAATAATTAGAATTGCAGTTGGGATCTGAATCCATGAAGGACATATTAAAAAGGAAAGATTAAGGTACAGAGTTATAACAAGTTTCATCTATTACTTTTCATCTAAATCCATATCTACTAATGTTTATATGACTGGCTTTTTGCAGACAGCAAAACATAGAAGTATCATATATAGCGGTGTATGTATCACTCATATATGTTGTACATGATTTTAAGTGTAAAAGAAGGAAAACATGAAGATGTACCGAGAACTTTATGAGTTAGGGAGTAAATTCTTTTAGAGTATTTTCTGACGTCTTTAATAAGGCGCATGGACTGCATTTTAAAGCTACACTAGTATAAATAAATGCAACAGTACACATTTGCTTTCTACAGCTTTCTCTTCATTCTACAGTTTGAAGGAGTTGTGGAGACTCGACTGGCATTGCAACAGCCTTGGTAGTGGGCACAGATGAATCACAGAATCTACATGGTTGGAAAAGACCTTGAATATCAAGTCCAACCATTACCTAACTCTATCAGGGCCAACCTAAGCCTCCCCTGGCATAACCTGATGCCATTTCCTCTTGTCCTATCAGTTGTGACTTGTGAGAAGAGACCCACACCCATCTCGCAACAACCTCCTTTCGGGTAGTTGTAGAGAGCAATAAGGTCTCCTCCTTTTCTCATTGCATGATGGCCTCCAGTTTCTTCTGCTTGCTGTCCATGCTGTGTGCTTTGTTATAGATGCACTTCAGCTGGACTGATGGTCCTGCCACCATTCTCAGATGCTTTGATAGTTACCAGCCTATCAACTCTCGTGTCTTTGCTGCTGCATGGTTCATCATCCCCTGCCTCCACTAAGCCAGCAACCTGCAAGACCTTACTATCCCACTGCCCCACAGGTACTGGCCTGCCACTCCCAGGCTCCTCTCTATCAAGCCCAGTTTTATCCCCATCTCCCTTCAAGTCCTGTTTAAAGACCTTTCAAACAAGCCCTGATAGCTCTTTCCCCAGGATCCTTTTCCCCCTTTGAGGCAGACATTCCCCATCTGTTGCCAGTAGGCCTAGGGTCTTGTGAAGCAGCCTGCAATTAAAAATAACCCAATACAAACCAACCCCCTAACAAAATTGCACCAGCCTCTGAGCCACATGTTAATCAGGTGTGTTCTCCTGCTCCTTTCAGTATTCTTCCTGCCACTGAAGGGATTCAGGAAAACACCACCTGAGCTCCTGATCCTTCTCAACCAATCACCCCAGTTCCCTGAACTTTTAAATCACTTCTGGATTCCAGTCTGCAACCTCATCACTGCCAACCTGCATAACCAGTAGTGAGTGGGTAATAACCAGATGGCTGAACCAGATCAAGGAGTTTCCTGGTGGTGTGTCTAACCCGGGCCCCAGGGAGGCAGCATTTCCCTGTGAGATGGATCCTGTTGGCATATGGGGCCTTCTGTTCCTCACAGAAGGTAATTGCCTAATACAATTGTCCTCTTTTCATTCTTAACAGAAGCAGTCCTAATCCATGGTGCTAGCTGACTCACCTCAGCATACCCCTGGATGGACCTTCATCTGCGTCCTCATTTGCCTGTCCCTCCAGTTTCAGAGACCCACACCTATTGTACAAAGGCAACTGGGAGGGGATTCATCCGCCTCCCCAGACAGGGACTTGTTTCCATTCCCCCCGTCTCTTAGGTCCCCTCCTTCTGCCCGGTGTCAAGAGGGGAAGGGATCTTTGTTTCTTGTGGAGCCTCCAGCTGCTGCCTTTGCCTCAGGCTGTGGCCCCACAGATCCATCTCTCCCTCTCACACTCCAGATGCTCCTTCACCTTTCCAGTGCCTATCTCTGCTCTACCACCCGGATGACGCCACCCGTTGCTTGTTCCCTCAGCGCTTCCCTTCTGAGGGGAGGCGGCCTCGCCGCGTGCCCGCTGTGGCGGTTACGCCTCGTTCAGCTCTGCCGCCGGCAGTGCCGCTCCGCCCGAGGCGCCTCAGCAGCCGCCCCAGCACGGAGGAGCCGCTTCCCGGCTTCCAGAGGCCTCACGAAGCGCTCTTTGCTGGTTCTTTTCGCCGCGATTCCCTTCCCAAGTGCCTCCTTAATATTGCATTAAGAATATACTCACAGTGTATACACACGGTGTTAATTAGCATTTATATCAGTCATCTAACAGAAGACTTTTAAATTACATATTTGGATTAAGTCTGCCTCTCCAGCCTGCCTCACTGTCCAGTCTATGGAGTTGTTATATTGCTATAGGATACCCTGCAAGGATCAACAGGAGCATATATTAGTCTGAGGGTGTGGAAATGGTGGATTTGAAGCTGGCCTGAAGGCAACCATAGTTAAAACCTGTAAAGAACAGGTACCCCAAAAGGAAACCACCCACAAAGACATCTTTTTTGTAAAACAAAATAAGAATTAAAAAAACCCTCTGCAGTTCTCCACCCACCACACTCACCCCACCTGCCAAACCCAGCAGCTGGTTTGGATTTCCACTTTATCTCATCCATAAAACAAAAGCTTAATAACATAGGTTTACAGGTAGAGTCTTGGCTTGGGAAAAATAGTGGCATAAGATAAACATTTTATATTTAGACATCGAGTTTGTCTCGTTCATTTAAACAATGAATGATGAGTGAAAACATCATTAGGCAGTGACCGCAAAGAACTTTGCTTTCTGCACACTGCAATGGTGATACAAGTAGAGAATTTCCCACATTTGTTAACCAAGCCAGAATCAGGAATAAATAACCTACCACAAATGTTTAATATGCTTGATACACCATGCTAGTCAATTAGGTGAGGATTAATGACAATAGTCACCTTTATCTTGTTTAGAAGCACAAATTATTTAAATCTTAAAACTGCAGAAATGCATTAACAAAAAAATCCCAGCCTATCTAAAGATCACGTCTAATTACTTACCACAAGACTACTGCTTTTCCAAAACCAGTGACAATGGTGGAATAAACTATTCAAAGATTTTAATGTTGTACACTTTATAAATGGACTAATACGCTGTGCTGGGTGTAACAGGCAGAGCTTTGCTAGTGAGGGTCTGCAGATCAACATGTGTAGGAGGTAGGCCAGGGATGCTCTGCTTCAGGCACCACTGGTTCCTGCCAGCACTGCAATGGACAAAAGCGTCCCTACCACATACCAAAGCTGGATCCCATCATGGGAGCACATGGCACCACTTTTAAAACATGTTTAAGAGTCGTTAACTTCTAGGGCAACAGACATCCAAGCAGGGAAAGACACATGGAAGATGATCTAGAATGAGATGCACTTCAAAGGGGAGCTGTGTCCCGTGGAGGAAATCCCACTGTAGCAGGCACATGGCTGCCCAAGGTCTGCAGCTCACTGAGAAATTCATGCCAGAGCAGGTGAAAGAAATAAGAAAGAGAGGCAAAAGGAAGGAGATGCTGCGATTTGGATTATTAAGGTAGATTGTGACATGTGGCCAAACATCTGAGGTAGACCACACTATATGGACAAATGCCTAAGGTCCAGGAGTTGGAACAGGGGAGTTTTAGGGGCTTCTCTGAGACAGAGTTATGGTTAATAACCTGAAGAAGAGTCCTGAAGAGTAGGGGTTCAGAAAACAAAATCTTAATTTGAGATGAAGGATTACAGAGAGAATATGGCCAGATCTTCACACTCACCAAGGTATCAAATCCTCAGTCTTGGTGAAGAAGTTATCATTTGAGGATAGAAACAGAAAGATACAGGTCTAGGGACCTCTCGTTTAATCTTTCAGTAAGCCTGCACCTATTGCTTAGCTTCAGATTACACAGGAATCAATATAAAACTATACTGAGAGATGAAATAAGGTAACACACGTTGTTCCTTTGGCAATTATAAGGGAAACTGTTGTGCAGAATTACTCAGTTTATGTTAATTACAGAAGGACATAAGATGATTAAGAAACATTAGAGATGAAAAGACTATCAGAAAGGAGCTTGTGTTTTAGAAGGAAAAAGGCAAAAAGCTAGCTGGTGCAAACTAGCCAATAGATACATTTTATTTTTGACTTGAATAATTTTGTATAGTCTCTTAGATATGCACATTACTTTGGGATAATTTAACTTAATGAATTGGATAATTTTACATTAGTGATAAGATTTCTGAACTAAAACTCTGTTCATCTGGCACTTAACCTGTTTTCATGAGAAAATTTCTAACCTGTAGATGTCCAGGAACTTCTTTTGAAACTTGTCTTGTTCAATTAAATCCAGAAAGTTATTTCCTTATGGCATCATTTCCTATCAGCATTCTTGGAAGGAAAATGTCAGTTTTAAATATGAACATCTACTCCACCTTCTGGTTTTGTTTTCTACTTTTTATTATCTACTTTCCTTTGATTTTCTTGGTGCTGAGGGGCTAAAAGGAAACTTAAAAGATAGAGCATTTCATAGTTTTTAGGGCAGCATCTACTAAAACAAACTTGGCATCCTCTTAATGTAAATAAGATGTAATTACCATTGACACTTAAAAAAATCAATCAGTAAACCAAACAGTAGAATGAAGGATGTGCTATGGTCTCAGTGCAAAAAATATAAGCTGTACCTGTGAAACTGTTTTATCCAGACAATAGCAGAAACCTAACTAGATGATGGCTTCAAATGTTCAAGAGATCAACAAAGAAGTGTTTGTTTTAGATACATAAACCCCACATTGTTCAAATCTTACCAGAAAAACCCCAAACACAAACACAAAAACAAACAAACCAACCAACCCCAACAAAACAACCAGAAAAACCTGATATAAGCTCTGATATAAATTTTTAAGCAGATTACTGAATTTCACAGAAATGGTAACAGTTCTAGGCACAACTTAAATAAAATTGCTAAATTCAAGCCAGTATACAGGGTCTAGCAGCTTGTTCAAAGATTAGTTCAAGAGCCTGTCTGAACTTTCCAACAGGATACCTCTCCAAGTATAATGGTGCAACCTAGAAAGAGTGTCACTAAAGATTTGAAGAAATTCAAAGAGAGGCCCTGGTTCCTCCTGGACATTCCTTCATATAAAGATATATTTGACTTTCCAGTCAAATTCCCAAATACCAAAAAACTACTTCATCTCCTACTCCTTCAAGCAGCCTAGAAATTAACTGGGAGCAACTGGAAGCAAAGAAGTTTCCTGATTGCAGAATACTGACCATAAGAAACTGCATCACTAAACAATTCTTGTTCCCAAATTCCGAGACTGAAATAAATGCACAATGAGCAGTAAAAGAAAACTGTATGATGACAAACTCCAGTGTTAAAAAAAGAAAACAAAACAGTCTTTTAAAATACTTTCCAGCTGGTTGTGGCTTCACTGCAAAGATTGGAGTTTGCCAAATCATGCTACAGTACAAAATGGTAAGCTACATGCAATTTTTGTGAATTCTAAGGGAGAAAAACATTTTCTTGAAGGTTTTTTGTTTGTGGGTTTTTTTTTTTGTACTTAATGTATTTCTTTGTCTTCCCTTGCACTTTTTTCTTTTGAAGGACTGAATCCCTTTAATGCAGTACAGTTGGTGATCTCTTCAGCAAGAGTTTTTGCATGGATTCTTTTTAAGCAATACCATTTCTCAAAACATGAGAAATCCAATAGTAATTGAGACCTGTATCATTTGACTCAAGTGTTAATCTCTTTTGGTGAATAGAGCAGATATAAGTGATATTGCACAGGCTATGGTCATAGAACTTAGTAAAAACTGTTTTAACATCTGTCTTTATAACCTTAGGGGGCTGATCTCAGAGTCTGAAAAACAAAATTAGACATACTAAGAGATCCCAGACATCAACTATTTTTGTATAAATGGAATTAAAACTAAAATGTAGAGATATTAATTAACCATCAACACCTGAATCAAGATACCAATGTCTCATGTTTCAAATTCCTCTAGGACAATGCAAACAATGCACAACAGATGTTCTCAAAGTCCTATTAACCATACCTGGCAATGAATTCTAAATTCATTCTAGTGTCAACCACGAATAGTGGCTAAAAAACTCCAACTTATCATACTTCTCTGAGCATTTTCTTAGTTCAGTTTTTTCCCCCCAAAAGCTTTTACATTGCCATGGCCTTTTTTCACACTTTCTAGATGCCATTGAATTATAGAATGTTAGTTTTTAAATTCAGCTTAGTTTTCTGGAACAATTAAGCATACACTTTTTAAAAATTAATTTTAAACACTTGATCTTTTATGTTAAAAATGTTAAGGAATAACTGGTAACAATACCAATTCTATAACATGCTAATAACTCTAACATACCAGTTCCTCCTCCACTACATTTCTAAAAGATATCATCAAACTCTCCTCTCTCTTTCCAATCCTTACACAGAGTGGCAGCCAGAATTATGATTTGTTTAGAAGCCTGAGAGACTGTAAGAGTCTTCTGGGGGAAGAGTGTGAGAATTACTACTAGATAACTAAAGCTGAAAATTCTTTGAATCTACTTTTTTCCCCTTTCTTTTTGAGTGATATCAGCTGAATCTATCAGTTAAGACAGACTGCATAGTTCTATCAGGTAGTCACTCAGGGCTTAATCCTAGCAGTCATTTTACAGTCAAGCTTTCGGCCAAGATAGCAATTCAGTTCACACCCAAATGGCCAGCACACTGAATATCGGTTTGAAAGTGAATTTCAGAGTTTAAGAAGTGAGGAACAATGTAACTCTAACACACACTGGGCTTTAAAAAAAAATTACTTTCTTCAGACGGTCCATTTCTAATACAGAACCTACTAAATTCTCTGGCTAAAGCATCTGCTTCCCTGCACATGTTTATGCTTATTTGAACCAATATGCACAGGATGGATTATTTGGCTATTAAAATCTAATTGCACTGGTCTAATTTTTAAATGCAAAATGCCTAGAACTATCTAGGAATATTTCTAAACCAGAGATTGCAAAACAGCTAATTCAATATAAGACACAGAAATGCTAATTAACTAGCCAGGAAAAAAGCCCTATCCAGAAAATGGACTCTATTTTATCTCACTTTGAACTGGAGAGTAAACCAGCATGGAGTACTGCATGTAAAAGCCATTTAGGTACAATCAAAAGTCATTTTCATCAGCACAGATGCCCCAAATTGACCACCATAATGTGGTGGATTATGTGGGTCTTGGAATTAATCACATATGAAAGGAGTTCTCTTGAATGGTGGAATCATATGAGGTTTCCACATGCTGAGATGTTATCGATGCACTATCCGAACAGCTTTCTAAAATGCTGAAAATAAGTCGTCCTCTTGTAAAATTTTTCACTCCGAATTTGATTAATACAGGCAAATATGTCGAGGAATACTAACTGTATGCAATTAATGGTATTAAAAGTCAAATATTTCTGGCATAGCAGAGTCTTTTCAGTCAAATTGCAGAGTTTTTAGAAATTTCTGTTCTCAGTGATGCGAGATTTCATTCTATAAGGCAGGGCAAACAAAAAGAACAAACCCAACAGAAAACCCTCAGAAAGAAGTAAGGGGTATTGTTGTGTTTTCCTCTGCTTTTCTCAAACTGCAAAATCTATTCAAGCTGGGGGACTGGAAAGCAAATGTCATGTTTGCAAAACAACAGAGGAAAACATCACCAGATTCATAGGGCATATGAATAAATTTAAATCTGTTTGATCTCTGTGCAAAATCTATAGTGAACTAATCTAACTTCCAAGGTGGGTCGAAGAAACATATCAGTATGGTGAAGTGTCATCATGTGAGTCAGTACAGCATCCATGAGCTCTGGTCATTAGGGGCAATGGCATGGAGGATAGGCTTCAAAATTCAACCCTGGGTATGTAGAATTTGCTTTGAAGATGTAAATATGAAGGGGAATAATGCAATCATAATTTTAAAAAGTCCCTGTCTAGATGAGATTCAATATGTATTATTCAATATGTCTGTAAAGACAGAAAAATCTTGCAAAAATGGTAAGGATCTGTTTGGTTTTGGCCTGTTTACATATTTAGGATTTTTACAGAAAAGTTGCTAAATGGCATATGAGACTCAGCTGCAAAATCTTTACCATCTCTCCTTTTTTTCATGAGGCCACTTAGCATGCCTTCCTACACAAATGCTCAGTGGTACCTCTCCACAATATCTTCAGAGGATTCAGTATGTTTCCTTCTCCCTGTACATGTTTCCCTAGAGTTAAGACCTTTAATCTTAATCAATCCTTCATATATTTTCCTGAATAAATTAGAATAAAGCAAGTGTTTGGTTTTTTTTTTCTGCTTCCTCTAAGGCTCTGAAAACTGTACTTTGGGTGTGTTGGGAAAACAACTATCATCTATCTATACCAGGGAACTTGACCCAATGTCAGCTAGAAAATGTGTAAGAATGGAATTGATTGTCAAAATCATAGAAGAGGCCAATGACTGGGGCAACCATCTGGCAAGGACTTAAAGTACTCACCTTAAATCAGATCAAACACCTCAATTAAGTACTACACCCATTAAGGCAAATCAGTTTTTGCTTTTTATCATGATATTAACTGTTTATACAATATAGAACAGTTCTACCATGAATAGATTAGAAAGGCCATCCATCAAATAAGGAACTGCTGTTTAAGGCATGCACAATAGGTTTAAATTCCTGATTTAATCTTCTGTAAGGAGATCTTACATACCTCATTAGAGTTATTCAGAAAGCAAAATGAAAAGCCACAGACTTTGAGATACTGACCTTGAAACATAATATAAAAGCAGGTGCAGTGTGTCAGACCAATGCTTCCCTGATCCCAGTGTTCTGCCTCCAGTAGTGGTCACTAATAGACCCTTCTGGAAGAGCATGAAAATAGGGCAGATATATGGAAATACTTTTCTAGAAGACTGGGTTAGACTCCAGATAGGGTCTCACTGAGCAGGTGGTGATGTTTTCTGGGGGACAAAGCTTTCACATTCCATGTCTGTCTTTAAAGCTGGAAAGTTTTTACTTGCACTATCACAGAAAAAAAATAAATAAAAATCTGAAGTCTATAGGAGGAAGGAATTTCTAAAATCAGGTTTGAGCAAGGTTGAGGCTTCCATGTTAGGGAGATGTTGGCACCTATTTTACATACCTGGCAACCAGATTCAAAGCTAAATTTAAGAAGTATATACAATGCCCTAGACTTCAATGAATACTTATTTACAGGAGCAAACATGAGCTCTTCCAGCTGTACAACTGTTGTAAAGGAATCATCTTTCTAAAGGAATCCTGTCTGAATTTTCCTTTTCATTCTAAGTAAAAATCTCTCTTCTTACAGGGGAGGACACAATCTCATCATTTCAGTAATACTGTCTTTTTTTAATCTTTTCTACAAGAGAGAATAAGCAAGCCCTAGATATCTAAAATAACATTATTTAACCTTCTGACAGCACTTCTTTTAACAGCAGACAATTCCCTGCCACAGTCAACTTCCAACAGAAAAACCATGCTTATTCATATACACAAAGGCAAACCCTTACTTTACAATCAGAACCTTACCATTTTATTAGGAGAAATTAAATCAAAACAGATTTGTGTAAATTAATTTTATATTCTACTACTAACTTGGAAGTTTCCATAAGGTCTTGAACAACTCTAGATCAGATAAGAAAAGATTATCTGAAGCACAGAGGGAAATCACATTTTTAAGAGACTCAGCTTTAATCAACTAATTCAAAGTTAGGTTTTATTAAACCTTGTTAATTTTTTCAGATCAAATAAGCTAACAAGGAGAAAAGAGCTATTCCATTTGAAGTCTGAGTACAGAGTGTAACTGTAATAAAAGCAGAATACTACTACAGATTGTAAAAATTGTATATTTCAAACAGTGTTTTCAATATCACAAGTGAATAGTTCAGAATTAATCTCTTTCTTTTATTATTTTTTTAACGAATTCAGAAGTATTCATTTCTTCTAAAGGTTCATAATGTGCTAACTGAAGTACCAGAAAAATACAAACTGTTCTCCAACATGACTGAGCCTCGTGGCTGATTTAGCTGTTCAACAAGTTGGAAACCCTGAAGGTTTTCCTGCAGTTAGGAGGTTCCTAATGCTTCCCCCCCCATATAGATCCTCCAGTGTCTAACTGAGATTGATCTTCTATTGCCTGCTTTCTCTCTAACAGAGCACCCAGAGCTTATATAGGTTCTGTTTTCCCAGAGCTCGTAAGAACATAATTATTTTTGAGACCTGTAGCCCCTGTTAAATTTAGTTGAAGCACTCTTGTTTCAAAGTTACTGAGGAGGTGGGAGAGAAGTAGGTGGAAAGGCACAAGTGCATAATATGACTGCAAGACCTGGAGCCCCCAGAAAATCAGCTGAAAATGTTAAACAACTACATAGTACCACCGCCCATTTTTAGATTGCTAGAATTCAATTATATCAAAAAAGGCACAAAATTGTATTTAAAAAAAGGCAAATACAACTCTGACTGCTGACAACTCCCCTTATGGAAGAAGAATTCTGATGATCTTGAGCTGGCACACCCTGCCTGCTCACCCCCATCTTCCCGGGATCACACACAGCATGTCAGGCATTTCTTGGCAGGGTATTCTCATAATCCTGAGCAGCCCAACCTTTTGGAGCACTGCCAGGCAAACATGTACTGAAATAGCCTCTTTCTAACCTGTTTCCAGGAATCACAAGAACATTGCAAAGCCAACCAGGGAATCTGGCTCCATGTATTTAAGTAACCAGGTCTTGGTTGCAGTGTTACCCTGAAAAGCAGAGCTCTATCCTGAATGCCTAGTTATAATTCAGACTCATTTTGGATTCATTACTTTTTAATTAAAAGAACTGAGGCTTTTTTCTACCTTTCAACATTGCATATATTTTAATATTGCACTTTAAAGTATTTGATTTTAAAATATTTTCATAGTTTAATTTTTAAAAGTGATCTCATTAAATATCATATAATATTCAACATAGGATAATTAATTTTCAGTCAGTCCTTGTACATTATCTAGAGAGGTCTAGCTAAAGGGAGATTTAAGATTGACATTTTATTCTACTGTATACTTTGTACCATGTCTTTTTATTGATGTAAACTGGTCACTGCAAAAAAATAAAATAATCTGGTTATTGAAGAATTTAGTTGCATGGTGTTAATGCAAGATACTAAAATAGAGGCTTTGACAATAATATTGTACCTGGTCTCTTCAATATGCTGTAATTGCTGATAGTAATTCCATTTGCTGATGAAAATCTAGTTCACAAAGATGATTTGGGAGTATATAGTTAACAGCATTTAAGAGCGCCAGTACCTCGTAAGAAATTGTTATGACTGATGCAGAATAAAGTTAAAAGAACAATAACGCTCCAAAGTTTTGATTCAAACAAGAAAACAAGCAAAATTACAAAGAATCTGTATAAGTGAAATGAGAAATGGAAGCTGTTCCCTTTTTTAAGATTTCTTCCACTCTGTGTGTCTAATATAAAAATTAAATGATATAATATATAATTTCTCTTTTCAGTGTTAGACCATCTTTTATTTACCACGCATTATAGTAGACAAATCATCATTTATTTTCTTGTTGAACTACCATCCATAGCAATAATCTAAAACCAGTTAATAAACATTATGGTTTGTTAGAACTGCTACCGATTAAATCTTAAGTGTCTAAAGCATGCAAATATAAACAGAACGTAATTAGAGCTATTTAAAGAATCCATTTTTAACTTAGATTAACCATACTTTCCATTTGCTAGGGATAAACACTCATAAATGAAACCCATTGCTGAACAAGAAGCAATTACTTCAGTTTAAAATATTAATACATACTGCTTTTTAAAAAGCTGAGGAAAATCATTTATGTACTGTACAATACAACCTCTATTCATACAGAGGATGAAAATGGGATGGCATTCTGAATCCTAAGCCAGCTGCAATCATCTTTGAGGTACAGTTTGTTCTTATCCATTTATAAGTCCATTAAACTATTTTCTCTGATTAGTATTGCTCTCAAAATAATTATTATAAAATACCTATGCATGGTTTTGTATTTTTAAGCTAGTTTGTCAACTAGCTCTCTTTTAACAGCCCTTTTTAGTAGTACTCAAGACATGCTAGTAATGCAAACTAATTGCTGATACACAGTATATGAAATCTAGACTGGATAGGCTTCAAACTTATTCCAGATTGCACATCTAGAAATGTACATACACATACATTGGCAGATACATATATGCATACACCTATGCACCAGGGGTAACAGGTGTATGTTGCATTATGAAGCACTTCTAAATTTCAGTTAATTTATTTCTATATTGATGCTATGATTTTCTTCTGCTTATGCTATTACTTGATTCTTTCTAAGCATGGCACATCTTAAATTGCATTTAAAGGTGTAATTTTGAGCTAAATCATACAAAGTCTTATTTCTTCATGCTGATGCACTGGGAAAGTGTTTTGATTTCTCTACAGCTGCACAAGACCTCCCTCTCAGAAAGGGCAAAACCCTGGATCCAACAGTTCTGTAAACCAGTCTTATACGAGCAGGCATCATTGTGTCAAGGTTGGGGTTTCCCTCCCTCAGCCTCACAACAATAAAGGCTGTACTTTCAAAGACAGAAGAATAAGATTCCTGATATTTTAAACCAGATTGTTTGCTCATTCTCCCTATAAGCTGTCACCTCATACTCTACAATTTACCTGGTTCTGTAGTTCTGAAGTACAATCAAATGTATAGAAATTGAGCATGGAATTCCTCCCTCATCATTCACAAAGTCATGATCTCCTGTTCTAATACTTTTACCAGTCCCTCATTCTAAGAAACCACAGTTATAATTTATTAAACTTCTTCTATCAGTTATTTTTCTATTATCTTTGAAGTGGTATTTTTATGTTTATATTTAAGTGCATGTTAAAGGCAATTAGCAACTGAGCAAAGTGAATAATTAATTATGTGCAATTAGAGTGGAACTGTAGACAAATAGCACCATATTACTGGCAAATTTTAACAATGTGATAAATTATGGCAATTACAGGCAAAGTAATAATGATTTTCAATCAAAGCAAAATAAATGAGAATGTGTTCTGTATTCACCACAATCAAAGTTCAATCTGTTTGCCTGTGTTTAAACTGGCTGCAATTACACACGCAAATCGTTATTAGGACTCTTAATAAAACACACTTATTTTCAGCTCTACTTCATATTATATACTTTTGCAAATCTATTAGTATTTCCTTCTGGAAAGGCTCGAAGGGCTTTGAGAATTGTCCTCTGCTCAGTCACCCCGAGACATTTCAGGACATAAACTCCCTTAACCAACTGCCCCACACCTCTGCAGACAGCTTCTCACACTGTGTGGCAGACTGCTGAGGGGAACCTGCAGCTGAAAGGAGCATTCCAGACTCTCCCCCTTACACCCTCCTGTAGCGGAACAGATCTCCCCGCAACACTTATTTAACAGAACATATCAAGTTCTATTCTGCAAAAACTGAACAAATATTCCCCTCAGCTGCCTCTTCTGCATTGTCAGTAACCTTGGGCAGAAATGGGGCACAGTAGTGTAGTTGCCAAAGTTTTCCTGGGTCTCGGAGCAATCCTATCTCTAAAAGCCCACTACTGATGTCAATTTTGGACAGAAAAAGGTGATCTGGTATTTGAAAGTGCAGGCAAGCACTTAAGATTCCAGAAAAGCCACACAAGTTGGAAAATAGACTCCAACTCTAACGCAATGGCTACAAAGAACTTGGGGTGCAGGGCTGAGCGCCGGCACAGGTGCAAGACACGGCTGTGGGGGGCAGAGGAGGGATGCCAGGTGTGCCCCTTGCTCTACGGGGAACACAGCCGGATTAAGCAGCCAGAGGCACGCCCGGAGCCACGGCACGGGCAGCGGTCGGGCCCGGAGACTCTTTTCTTCCTTCCTCCCCCTGCTGCGGGGCTGTTGTAAAACCCGGGACCGCGCTCTGCAAGGAGCTGAGAGAAGCCGCCTCGGGGCTGGGCCGCCTCGGAGCCCCCCCGCTCCCCTCCGACCCCAGCCCAGCCCGCAGATGCCCCTGACCCGCCCCGGGAGCCCCGCTGCCCGCCCTCCGCCCGGGCTGGAAACTGGGGCAGCAGAGTCTCGCTTCTCACTCAGCACGCTACTCCTGCTACATCCACCTCTTCGTATTTTGGTGTGGGTTTTTTTCTGGTCGATGATGCAAAGTGGATTAATATTTCAAACCAATTCCGTTTAGTATTATAACTGGCCAGCATTATAGATAAACTTTATCCACAAATATATACCTTTTCCTAATTTAAGACAGAGGGTAAAATGGCTATGAGCATTAACTCTGACAATTTTAATATTAAAGTCAGTTTAAGAATATGAAAAGGAAACAATTATTTTCTACATGGAATTTCTCCTCTTCTGATTTTAATTTCTGAGATTCTGTAAATCATGTATAAATGATACTTTAGATAAATCCTGAAATATATGTGTAGAACTGTAATAGTTACTGAATCATTTCAGCTAAATGATGCCTGTGAAGCCAGAAAGCTGGGAAGACATAGTATTATAGCTTCTTTTATAAATGCAAGATTTCCAAGTAAAATACGACAAAAAACACAACATGCACAGGACAGATGGGGCATTCAAGCTGCAGCTGACATTCAGTCTGATATTTTTCCATTAAGAAAACAGGAATTATAGAAATGTGCTCAAAAATAGCCCACTATTACTCTTTTGAAATGAAATATTCTATTTTCTTTATGACTGGATGAACTTTTTACAAATTCATTCAAATAAATTACAAGGAATCAGGTTTTTTGTGCTTGTACCATCTATGTACTTCTAGTGTCCATCTAAGAACTTTTGAACTTCTTGGCTACTTGTAATCAATTTCACAAAATGT
Source organism: Chloroceryle aenea (assembly GCA_013399075.1). Taxonomy (NCBI): domain Eukaryota; kingdom Metazoa; phylum Chordata; class Aves; order Coraciiformes; family Cerylidae; genus Chloroceryle; species Chloroceryle aenea. The sequence goes on along the minus strand of VWZY01005155.1, from coordinate 6,374 downwards.
TTCTCAAAGTAAGACGCTCCCTAAACATTTCAGGAAGTCAGACAGAAAGAAAAAAAGAGACCCTGCTCATGCCCTTTCAAGAAGATGTATTATGGTCACACTTTGAATCCAAAAAAGAAATTTTTTTGGAAAATCCTTAATCCAATGTCATGCCTTAAGGTTCTGTCCCACTTCCAAGGGTGTTCCTAGAAACTCTTTCCTGGATGTTCAGTGTGAGAATGGGTGAGCTCCTGACAAAACTTTGAAACAAATCAAAATTCAATTCTCCATAGAAAACTGGTGTGCAAGTCAGAGAGTTACTTCGCTGAATGAGAGATGTAGCTGCATCTGCATTTTGAGGTCTCAGTTTACCTACTGGATTAAACTTTGCAGAAGATTGAGAAAATGAGCAAATTTGGAAATTGTTAAACTTGGCACATCTGAAAGGGTGAGGATGTTACTAATAAATCTAAAATTAACCCAAAAAATTCTAGAGAACAGAAATTTCCACAGGATTTGACTTGGCTGAAAAGGGATTTTGCAGGTCATGACATTAGACAGATATTTGTCCTTTATAGATATTCCATGTAGGATCACCAGGTCCTTTAGCATATCTGCAGATTAGCAGACTTTCAGAGCTTAAATGTATTTGACTATTTATCTAGCATTTTATGCTAACTAAACAAAAATATCAAGTTTAAATATATTTAAAGGGTATTTAACTTCTTATGGTACAGCTCTACTTTTTAGAATATTCTGGAAAAGATAATTTCTCCAACTATGTTCTAAATCTGTATAAGTTTCAGTCATGATTTTAACTGAGATCTATTGTAATGCCTACCTAAATAGCAGCTCTCAAATTTGCCAGTATATACACATGCTGAATTTAATTATCTGAATATAATGAATTCGTATTCAGCTTTGTTTATACACCAAACAAAAAGAATTGTTAAGTCTTCATTTCTCAATTTCATTGGTGTTCTAGCATAACTACATAATGCCAGGACAACAGACAACTTTACTGAGCTCTAGGGCCAGTACTGTGGAGTTTTTCTTCAATTTTTTTTCTGTTCTCCTTCTCTTCTAAACTATTCCATTCTTTTTGTTAGCTTATTGGGATGCTATCTGCTGACTTGTGAGAAATTCTTCTGTATGCTTTTGTGTCCTTTGAGTAAAATCCTAACTTTGCTGAAGAATTTGGATGCTGGGTACTTTAGACCCAATTTTACCTGTTTCTCTTTACAGTCTTCTCTGTCCAGTGAGGTAAAGGATTCTACATTTGACCTGACTGTTCCCTATCTGAATATTCTGAAATATTCTCAGAACAAATCTAACATCATTTAATTTGATCCTTATTTCTTGCGTGATCTGTGATTCCCCAACCAACACTTTTCTCTCCCTGTTGTCTGACCAACTTTTCCCCCTTAATAAAAGAAGTTACACCTCTGCCTCACTTACTTCATGCATCATTTTAGTTGCTTTTAAAGCTAAGATTTCAGTTCTAGAGCACTCCCTGATAACATCCTCTCTTTCCTCTACAAAATCTGCCTCATAGGAAAATCATCTCTCTCTTGTTAGACAAGCCAACACTCACTACAATGTTATTTGTATCTAGGAAATTTAAATGCTGTCTGTCTTAGGTTTTGTGCCTGCTGCCCATTATCAGTGGCAGCACTTCCCCTGCTTTCTTTTGTGGCTCTTCCTCATTGTCTCTCACCACTTCCTGGCTGCATCACAGGCTCCCATTTTCTGTCTCTCCATCTCAGATTTTTCACTCTTCACTCCCCTTTCCTAATAACTTTCTTTGTATTTTGTTGGTGATTTTTGCTAAGATCTACACACCTCGGTTACTTGAAGCACAGGCTACTTCAGATGTCAGACACTTAAAAAGCAAAAATATATCTTTAAAATATATTGCCCCCTTTGTTAGGTTAAATGACAGTTTGAATTACTAGGAAATATCCAGTTCTAATGTCGCACTCCAATAAATCACCTCTCTATATATTCTTAAAAATATCTGAAATGGCAAATGCTCATTGTACAGATTTCTATAACTCAGACTAAAGCAGAAAAATAAAATACTAAACTTTTACTTTTTACCATAGCACCAATTGCATCTCAGACTTCCTTTTGGAGCCCAGCTGCAGACTGCCAGCTGCCAGCTGTTTCACATCTATCAGGCTTCCACAGCCTGAGAACAGGCTTTACGTTTCATCCTTTCAGCCAAGAGGCACATTTTTTTAATATAATCTGGCAAATATCACAAAAGAAAAACACAGGTAGACGAGTGGAGGTCAGCCAGGGAAAACAGAAACCCCCCCATGGGTGTTTATTTATGTTTACCCTCTGCACGGTGATCGAGGCTGCCATTCACCCTGCACTTAATGCATTTACTCCCGCAAGGTTCACTGTCTCCACTGACACAGCCTATTGTTTCCTGACACTGCTTGGGAACTCTGCTGAGAAAGGACTAACATCCAAAAGCTGGGTTTGTAAATGTAGCAGTATTAAACAGAAAAAAAAATATTGGACAACTGTTTTTAAGACACTTCATACTGCAAGAGATTCATCTTTCTTGGAATACGATAGACAGAGAGGCTGAGGATGATGCCAAGCCCCACCCCACAGAATAGAGATCCTCCACATCCACTAAGGGCTAATGTGAAATAGAGTAAGGTGCAAATGTGGTCCAAATGGGGACATTTGGATTCTGTGTGTGAAGGGCAGCACCACTGACACACAGCAAATGTGTGGGAGTTAAAATAAGTGCTGTGTATGTACAGGTTACTTTAATTCTTCCAGTGTACATTATTTTTGTTATTAGCTTCCATGAAATTGTACCATTGATAATCCTGTATGCGTTACTTTCCTCCTAATTATCACTGCAGTCAATTGCAAATATTATTTTACTCTTTCAATGCTATTTTACTACTTCGACTGGAATTTAGCCTTAAAAGTGCAAGCACTATTCATAAAAGCAATGCTGAGATTATTAAAGCTAAATATACGTGAACATAGCAAAAGATGAGAAAAATGTATTTGAGTTAATCTGTGGGCTTCTGTTCTGTAAACATAAACTTTAAAAGTCTCTTAAAAACCTCTTGTGTATTCTCAGAAACATCCTTAACTCATTATAAGCTGAACTGTCACTTTTATTATTGTGTGTATTAGACATTGCTTAAAATTAAAAACATTAATCAGAAAACTGCTGTCCTAACCAAAGAAAATATTGCCCAGTCTAAAATTCAAATATTAAATTATTTAATTTACAATCTATGGGGTTCACAAGACCTGGATACAGTATGCAGTGCCTGTAAGTCACTGCATGCATGTGTTTATCACAAGCTTCATGCTGGAACTTGCAGAACACTAAAATAGAAATGATGCCAAATCTGTGATGCGTACTATTAGAAAGTATCTTCAGCATCTTCATGAACAGTGAATATTTCTGGCCAGAGTCCAGAAGCTGTGGGATAAATCTGAGCACTTGGTTACAGAAATCCATTCATGTACAAAGGACTTCAGGGCGAGGGGATTCATTCACATGCATAAGTAATGCAAAATTACTTTTCTTTGTCACCATAAGGACTTTTTTCCTTCTCAATGTCGGTTACAAGACTTAAAGTTCTTAATCATAAACCCAAAAGTATTCTCTTGGTATTATAGCCTGGCTTCTGTGAGTATCTGTGAGGCAGATAACCACATTCACAGGGTAATAAGTGACGCCTATCTTCAGAGATGAATATTCCTAACTGATTATAAACTGATGTCAACAAAGTCCCATTCCTGTAGACTTTCTAAACCCGCTATTGTTCCAGCAAAACCTATCATTGCTATAAATTGAATGGTGTTTCAGGAAAGGATTCTCAGTCTCACAGTTTATTCATCTTCAGGTAGCTGATGGGACTGGGTCCAGAATTATTTTCACCGCTTTACTTTGAACATCACATAGATAGGCCCTGCCTTCTCTTGTCAGACATTATCCAGACAGCAACAGAATTTAGAGCTAACTCTGCCCCTTTTAAAATCTTACTTCTTTTTGTCTTTTATAAAAAGATGTAAAAACCTCTGCCTGTTGATTATTCACTTAAACAAAACAGAAGTGCTGTCCATCTTGCAGACTTGCCTTTCTGATAAGAACTCCATATAGAGATATTGGAATTAGTCAATAGTTAAACCTGGGGGTGGGGGATAAAGATGTTTTCATAACATAATTTAGAAGATGTTATTTAGAAAATAGGAAGAGTCTAATTTGATATGCCTTCAACGTGAATAGATAAAGAGCTAAAGGATGACATTTATGTATATTTGTTGATACTTCCTCAACCTTCTTTTTTTTTCAATCTGTAAAATAAGATACTGTTTGAAACTTCAAGTGCATAAGGAATCATCTGAAGTGCTTTTGGCACACACTGTAACAAAGAGCAGAATGAAACTACCATCACTGAGAGATACAAAGAGTGGAGAAAGATGGGAGACAGAGAGGCAAAAGGATCTTAAAAAGTTTCCACAAGCACTCCAATTACTCTTTTAACCTTCTGATGTTCAAGCACATCTCACATCTCATTAAACACTTCCATGTTGCTGTTCAGACCTCTCCTACACAAGTAACTTGAAAGAAAGATTCCTATTATGCAGAAAATTCTTCCCTTTGTTTTATAACTTCTGTATTTTTTTTAAATTGATATTACAGTTACCATGAAGAGCACCAAAACTAGTTTAGATTGTGCTTAATTTCTCCATAAAAAAATTATTTGTGTGCCAACACATGCATTCAGAAATTAATCAGACCTGTCCATCACAGGTCTGATGTTTTCCCTAACTTTCCTGACTTTTTTCCTAACTTGCCAGACATCATGTAGTATTACTTCTAGTATTATATATAACATCATCCATACTATATAAATATACACATAAGTGTTATATACTAGTATCTCTACTGTCTTTTGGAAGCCAGTGAGAAGAAATACATATCTATTTGAACGAGGTGATTTACTAATGCAATCTTGTCAAGTCTTTAGTGCTTCATAACTTTTTATCTCAGTTTTTTTTAAGCAACTCTGCTGTAGGTATATTTATCCTCTAAAATATATTTCTTATGGGCATGTGAAGGATTCAGCAATTACAATTTTATTAGGCTTAAATTCTTACAGAATGTATCAAGATAGGAACACTGAAAATGTCATCCTTTTTCTGAATGAGCCAGAGAGAAAAAGGGAGGGAGAGAAAGAGCATGGTTAGGGGAAAAAATATCATCCTTTTTCAATAAGACCAACAATTAGGTCTCAGTGATGTTAATATTGAGCACCAGAAAGAGAAGGTGGCCAGAATTACCATTTTCCTGTGTCAGATACTACTAGAACATTCCCGTAGATAAGTATCATCAGTTGAGAACTGAGTTTGAAATAGAGCAAATGCTCGGTGTTCACACTGTTGGTAATTTTCTGTCAGCTGTGGTATTCCTTCCTAGTTTCAGTGCAGTGATCAATGTTCAGCAAAGCTACATCTTCTCAAACAGAAATCCAACAGGTAGCACTTCCCAGCACAAACCAAACACAGCTTTCCCTGAAGCCATCAGCAGAAGCTAACTCCCAATGCCTGTATCTCTTACTACCAGTTCCTCAAATATAGCATACTCTAATTCATACCCCAACAGTAGAGACTCCTGAATTGTTTCAGTATGAAAACTGTGAGCTTCTACAAGTGTAACACTGATTGCAGAGATCCTAGTAGTAGTGCTCTTCCCTAACACATTTTTCAGAGATTGTTGTGGGGAAACCGAGAAATACAGTTTCCTCTTTTCTGATTACTGTTTTTACTTCGCCTGTCTCAGCTGGAGATCTTAAAAGGGACTGTAAACATTATTTTATATAAAATAACTTCAGGTATATAGAATCATCACATTGTTCTGCTTGGAAGAGACCTTTAAGATGATCAAGTGCAACTGTTACCCTAGCACTGCCAGGTCTCCCTAAGCCATGTCCCTCAGCACCACATTTATACATGTTTCAAATACCTCCAGGGATGGGGACTCTACCACTTCCTGGTCCAGTGCATGACAACCATTTTGGGGAAGAAATTTTTCATATCCAACCTCAGCCTCCTCCGGCGCAACTTGAGGCCATTTTCTTTTGTCTTATTGTTTGTTACTTGGGAGAACAGATCAAGCCCCAGCTTGCTACAACCTCCTTTCAGGTAGCTGGAGAGAGTGATAGGGTCTACCCTCAGCCTCCTCCAGGCTAAACAACCCCAGTTCCCTCAGCNNCCCAGTTCCCTCAGCTGCTTCTCAAAAGACTTGAGCTCTGGGCCCTTCACCAGCTTTGTTGCCCTTCTTTGGGCACTCTCCAGCACCTCAATGTCTTTCTTGTGGAAGGCCCCAAACTGAACACAGTATT
>VWZY01005154.1:357852-393249 GCA_013399075.1 Chloroceryle aenea | reverse complement strand
GGTGATGAAGAGGAGCCTCTTTACTTCATCGCCGGGACCCCCAACCACCACCACGAAGGTGCGAAGGAGCAGAGGGCTAATTTCAGTACGAGGTGGGGATAGTTCATGTGTATGCAAAGGCCTCTTGCAACATCTACTGACTATGTATAAGTTGGTGGGTTAAGTAGAGCGTTGGCCCCATGTTGGGGACACACGTTTGTGGTGTGGCAACCTACTCTACAACTATCCCAGCTGTGGAGTCTGATTTCTGCACGTCAGAGAGGAATTTATAATAGCATACAGGTTATTCATCATTTATGCTCAGCTGTGGGGAGATACTGAAATACAAATACAAGGAAATGTGACTTAAATATTTTCAGAGGTGTTCAGAAACAGCTGGGTAGACCACATCTGGGAGGGCTGCTCCTCCTGGTCTTTGTCCCTTAGAAGGAACCTGTGGTTCCCTCCTGATCAATCTTCCATCAGCTGTTCTTTCCCCTTCCTTTCACATGTCAGTACTTGTATACTAAACACTTCTTCAGACCCACACTCCCACTCTCTCTCTGCTAGCTCTTTCACAGATGGTTTTGCTGCATTGTATGTTCTAGACAAATTCTAACTCAAAAATAGAGGAAGAGCGTGCTCTGAGCTGTTAGGGTACATTCAGTACATAAATAAATCCCCTGAAGTAAACTGAAAACCACAGAACACCTGACTAATACATTGGAAGATAATTTCTTCTTAGTGTTATGAATCACTGTAGAAAAAGAGATGAGAACTCTTGGGAAGCCATAGATTTTATTTTTATCAACAGCACTGTGGCATTATTGGCAGTTATATGACAGTTCACCATGAAACAGGTGAAATTTCACATAGATTCCAAGATCAGTCTCTACCATCTGCCTTTGTGTTGAAAGACTTTTTCTCATAAAGCTGGTCTGAACTTACTGTTCTGTTGAAATAATTGAATTGCAATAATGCAGTTAAAGCAAAAGCCAAAAAACCATCTCCCAAACTGCTGCCAAATTCCATAGGGATGGGATGACTGCATGGTTGATTAAATTTGATCTCTTTATGGAAAAGTTATGGTTGTGATGAAGCTTTATAAAAAATGAACTTTTATTTTCACTTCAATTTGAATACCTGATTATAATTTAATCCAAAATTTCAGCTGGAAATCAGGATACATGAACACTGCAAGTTAATGTTTGGGGGTTTTGTGTTGGTCTTTTTTTTAAGTTTGGAAATTAATTTCAAATGTCAAATTTTGCACAGTAGTGATCAGAGCCATTGAAAAAATGTTTGGTAAAAAAATTTTGAAGCTTTGAATATTTTCAGTTTAGATTGCTTCGTAAAACCAAAATTGCACAAGGCTTCCCCATGAAACAAGTAACTAGTAAATTCTACCCCGAGAGTTTAGACAAAGCTATAATATGGAAATTTAAGGCTATGGAACAAATCATAGCTGATTAGCATTCCAATAAGAGCCATAGCTGTGTTCTGTAAGGTGTGAAATCCTGTTTTGCTCTGCCCTAAAATAAACTGAAAAATGGAAAATCTTTCACTAATTATGGAAATGACTGTGACAAGGTAGAAAAATATAGCTGATGCAACTTTTAAGAATGAAAAAAAAAAAAATCCACTCTGTTTCAGATACTTTTGGAAATATTTTTTCACCATATCTAGTCCAGAAGTCTTAAATCCCTCTAAGATGAATATTTACCTTTCTTTAAAACCAAAGCAACCAAAAAAACACCAAATGAACTTGTAGGTTAGTAGGGATACATTCCTGGGAGTTATGTAAAATAATATTTGAAAAGTATGTTAGGTACCATTTTATTAATAGAAATCTGCAGCTTAGAGAGTGTTGTCTTTTGGGATTTTTTCTTTAAGTTCTAAGAAGTGAAGAATCTGATGAAAGGCAAAAGACTGTAGAAAAGTCAGAGGTATGCCATAGAAAAATTAATGGGTAAGTTGTGAGGACACTGTGAATAAAAGGACTGGTTCTGAATGATAAAGGAACACAAAGGCTTAGAAGAAGTGCTTACATTCATGTTATGTGGGCTTTGTACCTGGAACATCCATTAATTCCCTCCTTGATAGCTTACAATTAGAGGCCAGGTAGTTTAGTTTACTCCTCTGCAGCCACCTCCTTACTTCAACAATTCAGCCTATCAAAGGGATGTCATGAGTAAATAGGGTGGCTAAATGCAAACAAATGCTGCTTCTCGCTGCTTCATCTGCTCTTTTAAGCAATTAGAGTGCTTCTGGAAATGTAGGAGAATCTAAATTGTCTATAGGGCAGCAAACAAAAATCTTGGAAGAGTATGTGGTCTTCAGGAAGGCCATTTCAAAACCTAAATGGATTTGAGGTGGGATCAAAACCTGAATGGATTTGAGGTTTACCAAAAAAAAAGCAAGCAGTTTGGAACGTAGATCTATGGGCAGAATTAGGTTCTGGTGTTTCAATGCAGTTGCTGGACTTTGAAATATAAAGGGCACTGATAAACAGTTCCAAAGTCTGACTTAGCGAATGCAAACATGTTTATCATTCCCGGGTAGCTTTTGCACCTCGCCAGTTCCCAACAGTGGTTTCAGTATGGGAGTTTGCAGTACACGGACCTTGTATGGAAAGCTCTTTCCCAGACTTCTCCCATGGGAACTCCTTACTGGTTAGGAAACTTTTCATTAACGGTTTGCTTCACTTGGAAAAGTCTGCTGACTATGAATTTTGCAAATTGCTGCTTGTGTCTCTTCACTTTTAGTCCCTAAATCAGTCTGATCCCAATCCATAGCTGAAGCTCCTAAGCAATACAAATAAAAGCAATGGTTTTGTTCCTTTGTTCTCTATATAAATGTACCACTGAAGATAACGGTACAGCAGTGAGTGCCATTGTGTGAATCTGAAAGACATTAGGAAGACCTGAATAATGTTTCTTACAATATATTCAGTCATCAGTGGACTGTCTAAGACCCTGTATCTTCTCAGTATGAAAGGAAAAAATGCAGCACTAAACCACATTTCATAAAGGGAAAGTTAAGGCTGTTTGGGGAGCAAAGCAAAATTGGTATTTTTGTCAAGGAAACACTCTCAGTTTGGTATTTATATTTGGTGCTAACTTCAGTATTTAGTCTGGGAACATAAACCAGTGTGTCCAGGTAATTGTGTAAGAAACTTGCTGAGCCAGTAAACAGGGAACTCTGTCTTACGCATCAAAGAAAACCTTCAGTTAAGGTAGAAAAAGATCAGAGGAGAGCCAGTTTTCATTTTAGATCCTGTTGACTGGGTGGTAGTTAAAGACACATAACGTGGCAGGTATGTCTCTTGTTTGTAAGTACATACCAATCTCGGTGCAAAGCAAAAGGATGTGATCCCCTGATTCATACGCTAAGAAAATGAAAAGAAGAAAAAATGTTTTAAGAAAATAAAGAAGCAAGACTTTAAGGTCTCAACATCTCCCTGGCAAGGTGTGTCCTTATGCAACTGAAGTGCTTTCAGCAATTTCTATATCAAGACTACTTACAAGAAATTAGTCTGAAAAATGATTCTGTACTCAATGGTAACCTAAGTTAAGGATCAAATAAGTAATAGAGGAAACACAATTTCTGAAACACTTGAGAAGGTATCTTTTAAAAATGCACATAATATCTGTAGAAAATTCATATAATTAATAAGCTGGTGGAAATCATGTTAAAACCCCACTTGAATTAAATGAGGAGGGTCTTCAGCTCCACACGCTTCACTGGCAGGTGTGTCAGAATTTCTTCTTCCTCAACTGTGTCAGTTCTCGGCTACAGGCAAACTGGGTTGGTGTTGACTGTGTTGCTGTTGGACAAGGCAAACTGTTAGAGAGGCCCTCGGCAGTGACCAGAGCTGCTTACCTAATGATTTCATAACCGACAGCTAGGAAATAACCAAAAGTGGCTTCTTGATTTTTCCAAAGAGTTTTTAGTCTCCGTATATTTCATTACATGCAAAAGACAAATTACTGTTTGCTGTTTATTCTGTGTACGGTTCGATTAGGGAACGGCTCACATGGAAAATGCACAGAAATTTTGCTGAAGCCAACTGAATGCAAAAAATTCTCATTTGTGTTTTGCTCTTCTGTATTTAAATTTACTACAATGAGAAATGAAAATGTGACTAGTGAGGTGTGAAAGTTAGGCAAAGGCTGTTTCAAACCAACCAATTAAGTTTAAGGACTTAGAGCATCTGCATGAAAAGTCACCCTTTGGATTCACTGGGGATTTTAATATGGAATGAGGAACACTACTTGCTTGGAAAATAGCCTAACGGGGTAGAATTATGAAATAAACTGAAATCCTTGGGAGCAAACTCAACTAAAAACATGATTCAAAGATATTAGTGATGTATTAATGAACTTTAGAAAGAATTATGGAGGAAAATTATAATCCAGATGTTAGTGAATAAGTATGATCTAGCAGATACAGGAGTTGTCCGGTCAGCGGGAGGGATTTGGGAATTTCAGTTTTGCCTCTGTCTGCAGTGTGAAGGAGGCCTTTCACCTGGTTTCCCCTGTTACAGGCTGCTGGTAAAACAGTCTAGAAAGCCACAGAGTTGTGTCGTGTCAAGTACAACTGGTATTAGATAGTGTAATGCCAGTAACAGTGTCGAATGAGACAAAGGAATGATCTCACAATGGAATGATCCAGAGAAATTGGGAAAACTTTGAGGGTTCTGCAGAGGTTCTGGAACAGTTCTGCTAATGTCTTGCTGCAGACCAAAAATAATCTGCCAGTGGGGTGATGTGTATTCCAAACCCATCCTCCCTGTTAGCAATTCCTAAAAGAGAAAAAGGAGTTTCATGTGGGACTGTCCAGTCTCTCAAGATGCTCAGTTTTGTTGTTGGTATTTGGTACCCCACGAAGATGAGCTGATACCTCTGGTTAGGATTGCTCTCCAGAGGGCAGAATGACTGCAGCTGAACTGCTGTGAATAAAATTTAAGTCAAGACAGCCTTTAGAGTAAAAGCAAAAATGAATTTATTTTACTCCAGTGAAAAACTGACTAAAGCAGTTAGGTTTAGAAACTGTGATACAGAAGAATAAACAAATACTTACAGCTTTATGGCAGCTTGTAGCTTTTACTTTAAGATGTTTCCTCCGTTCCCTTCCATTACCTGATTGTCAAATTAAGCTAACTAAAGATATTTCATACACCTCTTCTGGGCTGGGATCGATTTAGTTCTAAAGCCTCATTCTTAGGCTTGTTATCTCCAAAAGAAATAGTAACTCAAGATTAAATAGTCCCTTTTACATTTCTTTTTCATAGCTGTGTTTCTATTTAGTACAAACATTCTTATCTCCCTGCTGATTGCAACTAATGCAGTAGCACCCTGAACTCCTTTTGCCTTTGAAGTTCTGAGTGCTGTCTGGCACAGCTTCCCTGCGGTCCCATATAGGTGCCATAGGAATTCCTCACCAAAGCAAGAGGTTTACTATCTGATTAATTGATAAACAAAACTGCTTCCCCAATGCCAGTATGCCTTGGATACCATTTGTATCACATCTGTGTGTATGGCAGTGTATGTGCAGCAGAAGTTGTAAAAGAGGTTGCTTTTAAAACTCTTGTTTTATTGTAACAAGGTAGAAGTGAGCACTGTGCATGCAGGTCACCTCAAGATATTCCCAGGTTCTAGTCATACTAACAGACCAGCTAAGGTGGGGATGCCAAAGTCTATTTGTTGGGCTGCAGCTGTAGCAGTTGTAAGGATTTACTGTTGAGGAATTTTAGGAGTTTACTCGCTAAAAAGAAAGAGCTGGTGCTCTGTGAAATGAGTAATAAAAAAATGGTGCTTCATCACATGGTTATTATAAAGAATAATTAATGTTGGTAAACATGGGCATGTTCGAATGGGGGTTGCAAAGAGAGCAAAATGAACGTGTGCTGCCTTCCACTGTTAACAACAGCTAAAATAACACGGAAGATGGAAATGGTTTTGAAACAACTGGCTAATTCAGTTGTGTTGACTAAGGAAGGAGAAAATCTGAGGTGTGCCTTCCATACTGCTCTTTCATCGGGAGCCTGTTATCCTGAAGAAATGCTGTTTCACGTGACTGAGCATTTTATTAAGAGCTAAGTGGGGAAGGGACTAAGCTAGCGTGTAGTTTGGACCAGAAGGTTGTCTACCTGGAATACTAATACATTCTGTCTTCTGCTTTGCCACTGCTGGGTTTGGAGTTTGAGAACAGTGCTTTTGGCAAAGGAGGTCTAGTAAGATTCAGTGAAAGAAAGATGGATGATCCAGTGTGGATAAACGGAACAAACTGATGGGTTCGAACACAAGTACAATTGCTATCATCATATTACTTCTGCTCAGTGTTGAGAACAGAACGATATTACTCATCCTTTGTGCTTTCTTCCAGAGACTTCCCAAGATAGTTTAAAATCTATTATTTTTCAGATCTATTGCAGATGTGAACTCTGGTTCAGATTTAGATGTAACATAGTATCAGCCAACTGATGTAAATTTTCCCTTTCTTTGTGCATATTAGATAAAGAGATGTTTTGAAAGCAGAAGAGAATCCAGCTGTATAGTCCCAGAAAAGACTGTGCTGATATACTGCTTTATTTTACTGCATTTATTGCACCAGGAGTCGTTACCTAGGTCATAAACCCATTGCTAAGTATTAACCTCTTTCATTACCCCTATTATGTTCTTACCTGTACCCTGCTTCAGAATGCCCATTATCTCTGACCAGTCCCATTTCTTTTCTACAAACCACGGTGATATCTAGGAGGTTATTAAGGTTAAATTCTTTTATTCATCAGAAAGTCAATTTCCATTTAGAAGGTATAACATCTATTGTTATAACAAAGCAGTTTATCTTTAAAGGATGTCATCTGTCATTGTTAGCTTTCTGGCAACTCTAATACTAGCAGCTATGAAGAATAAAACTGCTCTGAGGGAAGGAACTGAACATTCCAGTGTAGCAAACTTCAGATCACAGAATAGTTTGGGTTGGAAGGGACATTTAAAGGTCAGCTAGTCCAACCGCTCTGCAGCGAGCAGGAACATCTTCAACAGCATCAGGTTGCCCAGGGAGGTGGCTGAGGCCCCATCCCTGGAGATACTCCAGGTGAGGCTGACAGAGCTCTGAGCACCCTGCTCTAGTTGAGGCTGTCCCTGCTCTCATCTCAGCAGGGGGTTAGGCCAGCTGGCCCCTGGAGGTCCCTTCCAGCCCAGACATTGCTGTGTTTATGCTCAGAGCCCCATCCAACCTGACCTGGAATGTTGCCATGTATGGGGCTTCTTCTACCTCTTTGTGCAACCTGAGAGGGTGTTTCACCACCCTCGTTGTCAAAAACACCTTACTTCTCAAGCTTCCATCTAAATCTACCCTGGTTTAGTTTAAAACATTACCCCTTGTCCTATTGCAACAAGCCTGGCTAAAAAGACTGTCACCCCCTCCTTTCTTACAGGCCTCCTCTAAGTACTGAAAGGCCACAGTAAATTCTCCTGGAAACCAGAGCTGGAGGCAGCACTCCAGGTGGGGTCTCAGGAGACTGGAGCAGAGGGGCAGAATCCCCTCCCTCGAGCTGCTGGCCACGCTTCTCTTGATGCGGCCCAGGATGCGATTGGCTTGCTGGGCTGCAGGTGCACACTGCTGCCTCATGTCCAGCTTCTCATCTACCAGCACCCTCAAGTCTTTCTCAAAACTGGTGCCCTGCAGATCAGAAGCATTCGGAGAAGCCTGATTTTAATCAACATAATGGCCATTTTTGGACACATTCAGCAGATCAGATTTTATCTTGAGTTTTCCTGGGATTGTGTACTGCACAGAGGTTTAGTTTGTTCAACGACATATTGAATGGTATTTGTTACTCAAATAGACAGTGGTGGAATATAAAAATGAGACCAAAATCATTAGTAAAAGCTGCTAAAATTTTATTTTATTTTCCCCACACAAGTAACTTAGTTCTCAAAGCACCTAGGGGAAAATATCATGTCATAGTTACATGTTCTTAATTGATTCATTACAGTCTGTGGGGAATATATTTTAAGCAAAACATAATGAATTAATTTATTCAAATAGTTTAACATTTATTTCTTCCAGAGCAAGGATCTGAAGGTCTACAATGTGCGTGTGGAGATTTTAAAACTATTTTAAATTCTTTGCTTTTTACTGAAAGGAGGAGAAGCAGGAAAGATGAACCTATATCCTTATTGGCACAGTGTCTTAAAGCCATTTACCCAGGAAAACTGCAGCTCAGTTGGATGATCTCTGAGGCTGTCATGCTTCTTGCCTTCCTCTGTACCTTATGCAGCACTTGACACTACAAATAAGCAGGGAACAAAGTAACACCATTGTAAGTAGGAAATTACTTCTCGGGTGTACTCTTATGGTTATGTTTTTATGACTAATACAGGAAAGAACTGAAGTCTTTATGTACCTGTTTGAGGAAGATTCTGAATGTTCTAGAATCCTAGAAAGGATCTAACAAAAAAAAAAGTCTCCCATGGTTTTCGAAATACTCATACTAATTCTGGAAGTTACTAAGAAAGTCTCCCTCTCTTGTCAAGTCTAGATATCTCTGAAATATCGAAACATGAGTTCATCAGGCAGTTCTTGTACTGTGTAATAAATAATCCAAGTGAGGTGGTTGCTGTGGTTGGAGCTGTGGGGTGCTCCATTTCTCAGAGGGGGTTTGCAACCTCAGACTCGTGTACAACCTTATTACAGAATGGGAACACAGAAGATGCCAGACTCTGGAACTGTGCTAACAGTAATGAAACTTTGAGAAAGAACCACTGTCATTTTTCTTGGAATATTCTTATATTTATGCCATTAAAATAAAAAAGGGAAGAGAGCTTTCAAATGTGAATAAATTCAAAGGTCATTTTCCGTCCCACTGCCAAAAAAACAAGTGCCCTTTTCTCCTGTTTGTTGACTTTTAAGTTCTTGTTATTTCTCTTGGCAAATTCCATTTCAGATTCAGTTTCTGATTAGCACGGCATAAGAAAAAAATAAAGCTTGCACATGCTCTGTGGCATAATGAAGCTTTACTGTGGTTCTGACTTCCTATTGCAGGACTGAAAGTGAATTTAGCCAAGGCAAGCAGGCAGAAGTCGTTAGCATCTGATGGCTGCTGAAGGTCACAAATGACAGGACCATAGGCATTCTATTTATTAGAGCAACATCACAGTTAACAAACTAGAAACTGCTTTATTTTAGTGCTTGAAAGAAGTGCAACTTCAAGTTCATAATACCTTAAGGCTAAGAAACAAGGTAGTTAATAAATGTATGGTCAGCGTGTTGACGTATACATCTGGAACAAGATTTTTGTTTACCAGAATACTGAAGTGACTGCTTAATTCTAAACCACATTGAATTCTCTTACTAATTTTCTCAAGTTAGTTACTTCCCTGATGTTCCAGCCTGTGTTCAAGTCTTGCTGAAACACAGGCTACATTTTCCTATGTTTTCTAGGAGAATTCTTTATATTATGGTGTACTGTGTATTAAAAGCAGGATTATTTATATAGGTTTACATAAGTATTTGAAATATTGCTCACGTAGGTATTTCTTGCTTCAGAACGATTTGTCTTCAGGACCACAGTAGAAAACACACAGATCAAACCAACTGCTTTATTTAAATCTCAACAGGAATATTCTGACACTTGTGAGACTTGGGTTTGGTGCATTTTGGTTGTGAAGTTCATCTGAATTAACCCTTTTGCTGTAAGTAACATAAAGGCACAGGCTGGCATGCGCTGGGAGAAGATAGTAATTGAAAATTTAAACACAAAGAGTCAACCTCTGCTGGGTTTTTGGGTTTGTGTTTTTTCAGTTCTGTGTTTCTCCAGTCTACCTGGTAATGTCAAATCCCCTTTTCAGAAATGTTAAAGCACATCTTTGTGATACTTGTTCTTCCCAAATCTTGATTCTGCACACTTCTATTCTTCAGATTTTGGTTTTAACCTCTTTAAAGAGGAAAAAAAACATTTAAGGGTAGTGCTTCCTATGTACTATAACTGTTAAATAAACCCAGCTTTTATAAGGGGAATTGGTTTAATTTTTTGTCTCGCGAACAAATGTAAAATAACAGCCCTAAAAATGGGTAACATAATGCTATATATAACTGGGTCGTGTTAGATCATGATTGTAGCATACACCAAGTTAAAGATGAGCAGATGAAAGACCTCAGGTGAGAGTGCTGCTAGTCAAATACACAACATCTCCTCCTAAAACAAGATGAGAGACAGTCGACTGCTGCCGTAGGTACTAGCTCTTGGGCAGCCCTTCAACAGCACTTGCTGAAGCTTTTTCATGTCTTGGTCCAGGACTTTGAGTCAACAAAGCTTTGCCTCAATCTTGATTGACTTTGAGCTTCTCTAGCAACATCCAAAATCTTCCCCTTCCTTCCCATTTTCTCTAGCCAAACTTCCCTCCCCAGATTTCCCCAACTCAGGCCAAGCCCCTTTCATGTGTCCTATTAACTGACAGACACATCTGTCTTTTCTAAGTGGAAAATCACAGTGCTCCTTTTGGGAAAGGGTGTGACGTCTTCTATCTCCCTCTTCCTCCATCCTGCGACCCTGCTGTGTTGTCCAAAACCACTGTGGTCCCCCACTGTGTTTGCCAAATACCAAACTCAGGTTTGCAGAGCTATTAAAATGATCATAAAGAAGTTTTTCTTGCAAATAACTTGCCCTGATAGGTCTTAGCTTATGTTAATTTTTCAAGGAAAATATTTTATTTAAATCCATATAAGGCACCTTCTCACCTTACCAAGTTTGCTTGCAGCCTCCAAGTGCCTTTTCTATCCTGAGCTTCATTGTTCTGTAGCTGTAGTACAAGCCTCTAATGCAATATTTCAGTGTTATCAGACCTCTGACATGTCATTTTATTTTTGTTTGCTCGACTTTTTATTTAAAGAGTTACACTGCATGTTAGGAGAGAGGAAAGGACGGTCTTCAGGGCTATTAAAATTCAGAACAGGGAAACAAATAACCACAATGTAATAGAAAAGATTCCTCTCTTTCAATCTCTAGCTCCATGCTTGTGTATGAGAGGAGAGTCCGTGTGGATATTATTTCTGCAGCTCTGGGCAATCATGTGCTAAATTCCATCTGTGCACCAAAGCACGGGGATAGCGGTCTGGAGGGTTTTCTTTTGTGGGAGGAAGGGACTCCAGAATGTTTTGAACTAAAATACACAGTTGTGACAGGATCTACAAATGGTTTCACGGGAATACTGAGCAAGTAGTATTTTGGATTTGATGAGTTCTGAAGGATTCAAGCAGCATCAGTGCCGAGAGGAATTTTTCTTACTTGTCTTCTCATCCTATAGCGATGATCGGTCAATTTTACCAGCAAAGCACACTCTCGTCAGCACAGACTGAGCACAGAATATTCTATACAGCTGGGTCAATCTAACTTTGCTTCCTAGATCTGACCTCACAAAGAGCTGGATTAATTGCTAATTACATATTTAACCTTTGGCGGAATGAAGCTGGAAATGTGAAGCGGGCCCTGTGTTGGAGGTTAATTGCCTGCACTGTATAGCTTTCTGTTTTACTGCATCTTACGTGGCTAACGTGAATCTGCAAGGAGTGATGAACAAGTGGAATGGTTTGGACTGCAGAGAGACTTGCACAGTTTCTCTTCGTTTAGGGAGTACCATTAAGCTGACTCGGTCTTTGCAGGGTATTCACCCAAGCAAGAACTCAGAAACTTTCTGACATTTGCTCAGCTCCCTGGTCAAAGGAGAGCTAATGCTGTATCCAGAGCAGCGTTCCGTCAGGTTGTGTACAGCCCTCGCTGCGCTCTGGCTGTAGATCAGCGTCCAGAGGGGAAGGTCTGTAGCCCTGGCTAGGCTAACAGCCCGGTGGCTCGCTGTGTGCCTCTGCTGACCTTTACTAATGAGAGCTTGTTCATTGCAGCGTTGCCCTTTCTATATTGTCAAGTCATTAATATTTCCATTATGTAGATCAGAGGTTTTTAGATTTATAATCTCTCATGTCCACTAGAGGTAATTAAGAAAAGTAAATCCACTGTTAATCTTGGGCAAAATCCTACTTGTTACACCAATTTAAACGTGGCAGGAGCACTTTATCGTGGATGGAGGTGTTTCTGGTATAACTGATCTGTCACCTGAAATCTTTTATCATTTTCGGAGAACGTTCAACTGTAATTTCTGAAGCTCCTTATCTGCATAAAATTAAATTTACTTTAGGTGAATCAACAAGACAGAGAGACCTGCCTAGGACGTTGAGGTATCTGGCCAGTCTATCAAAGCTCTCACATTAAAGAATTGCGGCCCTTGCAAAAAGGAAATGCTTTTCAAGACTGGGAATAAAAGTGATTGACTCAAGATGAAATGACTGTAACTCCTTTGGATAAACGTCAGTTCAACAGACTATAGCCACTGCAAAAATACTATCCCACTGCTGAAGCTCCAAAAATGAGATATTTCATCAAGAGAAGGTAAACATTTCAAAATGTACACACTGCTGAGCACTATAACAGGCTGTCGCAGGTACCAGGACAGAACATCAATTCTGAGAAAGGCAATAGCTCGTCGAAAAACTAAACTCTGAAGCCACTAGTAATGATGTCAGATTGCTGTAGAGAAGTTTGATTATCTTTAATAGTCACCAGACACCAAGCATGAAATGAGGTTGGCTGCAGCCTGGGCTCAGCCACTTAGTTCATTTGTCATAAATTATGAGAGTGTTGGGGCTAGTCCAGTATGGCCAAATTACTGGAGATGGCTTAGTTAGGAGAGGACACCGAAAAGGGAATTAGATGTATAATGCTTCAGGCAAATGAGGGGTTTAAGGCAATATGATCTGGACATGAAAGCTGGTTCAGTGAAATGGAAGATCCTTTCTAAGGGCTCTTAAGTACACAAGTGCTTGCTGAAAAGGAGACAGCACTCAGTACGTACTCAGGGCCTGTCTAGTATGTAGGAACTAATGTTTGCTGATGGATATATACTGTACTTACATTTGAGTTTGCATACCAAAATATATAGACATATATATGCTTGTATTTCCAAAATGAAATCTATTTGTGCCTTAGCTTTGGAAAGAGAGTCTCGTAATGGCTTCAGAAGTAAACTGTGGTTTATAGCTGCTTACCCAGGGCATTGTTTCCTTAAGAGGTACACCTTGTAGGGTCATCTCTGGGGGTTTTACTGCTCTCTGCATTAATATGTACTGTGGCTTTTCTGAAGGGCCCAAGAGTTTTGGGTTAGTTAAGATCAATCTAATCCTATTATTGGGTAACCTGAAACTCTTTGTTAAATTTTAACCTCTAATGTAGCGTGGGATCTTTAAATGTTTCTCTGTATGAAAGAAATCAGTTCTGTTTCATGTCATAGCCTGCTTTTTTTCTCTTCTGTTTTTACTTTTTTCTTTGGTTTTCCTTTTTCTTCATAAACAAAACCTTAATGCTTAAGTTACCATTCCTCAATATAGTTTGGTTTAGTCCTCAAAACAAGTATGCTGGAATGACAATAGTTATGCTGCTTCTAAAGAAATAATCAAACACTATGTCTTTAATGAGTTTAATTCTTTGTAGTGATGTTCATCAGTGGAAATGAGAGAGAAAACTGTCTTACTTCTTTAAGGATTTCATTACTTTTTCTTTTGTATTGCCTGGCTGGAAGGAGTTTCAATATCTTGCATTCTTTTGACAAGCAGACTAATATGGTCTCCTTTATTCCTTGCCTAACAGTAGAAACGTGCCTCTAAATACAGGCAAATAATTCTCAAGGGTTTTCTGCAAATAAATGTAGTAAGTGAGGTAAGAGTGTACAGGTGATTCCTTTGAGCATGTGAAGAAGCAATAATGTGCGGGAGATCAGTGGAGGATGCAAAACAGAGGGACTGAAGAGGATTCAGTTGAGTCTGAGACCAGTCCAACAAGTGACACTGGTAAGGTTGCTGGCAGTTGGCACGTGGAGCAGCTTTTATGACTGAAGTCCCGTCAGCATCGTAAGCTGAGAAGGGATTTTTTGATTTCTTTTTTCCAGTGCTCCAGTGACATGAGGTTTATGCACCTGTTGGTTTTGTCCAGTGAAAAGCACGCTCATTGTGGGATAAAACTTCCCTGTTTTACAG
Source organism: Chloroceryle aenea (assembly GCA_013399075.1). Taxonomy (NCBI): domain Eukaryota; kingdom Metazoa; phylum Chordata; class Aves; order Coraciiformes; family Cerylidae; genus Chloroceryle; species Chloroceryle aenea. The sequence continues at coordinate 379,179 of VWZY01005154.1, read as the reverse complement.
TGCTGAAAAGGAAAAGAACAACTTTGGGGAGGACACTTTACCATTGTTGATCTTCTTTCTCAACCCTAAAAATCTTGTGGGTTTTTTTTTTTTTTGAATCCCAGTCTGGAATCCAACACTTAGAGATATTGTGCGGAGTCTGGTGATTTAAAATGACCCACCATACCTGAAAGTGTTAATCAGCATTCAGGTCACAAACTGAGTCTAGTTTTAGTATACACATTGTAATGCATGGGCCATAGGTTGACCTGCTCTGCAGGAATTTACATAGTGCAACATCTGCTGATGAACTGTCCTCTGGTGGAAAAAAATGTATTTTGCTTCCCACTCGAAGCCTGTGGATACTGCCACCAGGTTTTGCATGGGGTTTTTTGTGCCTAGAATAACACTCCATCTTTTAGCCTGTTGGGTGAAGATGTAAACAACAGACTGCTCTGTTGAACACGCTAAACAAAGTCATTAGTTAGCATCTTACTAAAAGAATTAAACACAATGACTCTAGATGTTTAGATTGCGGGGACTGAAAAATCAAGAATTGTTTTTACATCGAGCAGAAACAGCTTTTACTGCTTTTTAAATGTAGTGGTTTGGCTTTGATTATGAAAAGCTTCCTATGGATTGTGGTGATGGGGGTTTTGAAACAATATATTGGTATAAAACTATACCATTAAAGATAACTACAAAACATTCTTACTAAATACAGATGCATTAGCAGATTAATAAATTTCTTAAATTGCAGGACTATTGTTATGAGTGATTAATATCAGTAAAATCTCATGGAACAATACCCTTTCTGTGACTAAGCCAGTTAATATTCCTCCTTGCTGCCAGAGGTAAGCAATGCCAGTGTGCTTAACGTGCATTCCCACTCTGCTGGAGCTCACTTTGTCAGATTCTCTGACTGGTGCCAGGTCGGTAGATGGAAGGCTGCTCTGGTTTTGCCGTGGCCAGGTGCAGCCAGATGCAAGGCTCAGCGTGTATTTGCAGTAAGTAATGCACCCATGGGCATGCCAAGGAAACACAGCTGGCCACCCAGATGTGGCATCTACGTAAACGCATGCTGCCTGAGTAGCTTAATCCTGGCTCTATGGGTTGATAATCAGGGGAACACATTCTTCCTAAGGTATCCCTGATCCTACTCAGTGGTCACCTCAACCTGAAGTTCATACACTTGCGTACAGTGTGGTTTCCTCAGTAACAAGTCCCTGTCCAGTTGCTGGTCCCTAGTCCCTTGCCCTTCAGACCCATAGTTCCTCAGCACAGACTGGTACTCGGACCTCTTGCACTGCTTGGTGGCTTGTCAGCCTCATGGTCCACTCCTGTTTGTGCACACAGGCTCAGAATAGCGAGCGTGCTCACGCAGAAGCTAGTTAGAATATTTAATAAGAATCTGGAATAGACTGCAGTGCTCAGACCAGTGTGCTAAGCAGCACACTTAAATGTGTTCAGCTGCCTTTTCTCCCCTTTCCCTGTGTTTTCCCATGCTTATTCCTCTCTTATACCTTTCTCTCTCTGCTATCCCTCCCTTTCACCTCCTGTAGCCCATTAGGTGATAACCCTCACAGGTTGCCTGACCTTGCAAGAGGGAAGGCCTTTGACAATCATCTCGGTGGGTGTCTGCCCCGAGGATGTTATGATTCTTCTCTGATAGTGTCGGATGAGCTTCTTTCAGTGTTTTCTGTCTGTTCTGCTTAGCTGCTTAGTTACGTTCATTGGTCTGCTCCTTGGTGAGTCTCTGTTCATTTTGATTATCCTATAAAGTGACAGTCTAACTCCTATCACTAAAAAATTATTAGTCACCTCTCTGAATAAATTGTTTTCACAGAACATCTGGAGATTCAGAAGAGGATGAATAGGCAGTAAAGAGGAAAAAGGGCTTCCAGATATTATGGTAAATTTATTCCAAGTACTCTTTGAACCCCATGGAATAGTTAAAAAGCTCTTTTACCACTTCCAGTCTTACCAATGAAACAGTGGGTCCTTTAAAATCATTAGAGTTTCTTTAGAATCATTCTTGCAGGAATGCCCTTAAGGACATAAACCTAGATGGCTCTGGGTCATTGCATCCTGCAACACAGACAAGCATTCAACAAAAGCCTAGCTGAAAAGGTTCTGTAGAAGGTGGATTTTGCATCCTGCAGCCCATGCCAGCAAACCTGAAAGCCTACAGTTCAGCGGCAAGCACTGTTTCTTGGTGGAGCTTTTGATTGATAACCAGCTGTTCTGGTTCTCCTGAAGAGTACAGTCAGTAAGATTTGTAGTCCTAGAAAGCAGGCTAGCCACAGATTGCAGGAAATAACTCCCCTCTCCCCCCACAGAAAAAAAACCATCCCCCACTCATCACCAGTTTCTTGCCAAAGTAATCGGGAGATGTCCCTCCGGAGTCAGCTGTGGCACAAAGTGCCTACTCTAGGTATTTCAGTAGTGCTGAGTACATCTATCTGCATGTTAAGTGCTACTTCAGGCTTGACTCGAGTGATCTCCTCGGACCTGTTATGCCAACAAGAGACTGTACTCTTTCCAAACCTCATGATGGCCCGTGCTGCTATGGAACTGTGAGGGAAGTAATATATTTGCTGTTTTAAAGAGAGTCAGCAAACATGTGAGACCTCTTCAGGTGCTATACACCATAATGGGCAGTAGTTGGAAAAGAAACTGAGGACTTTTTGGAAACATTATCAGTGTTTCTCGTGACAAGAAGATAGTTAACTGGTTACCAGTAGGGTCACGTCCAGGGAGGAAAGCAGCAGGCCACTGTTAGGCATGGCACTCCACCACACTGAGTCCAAGATGCTCTATCAATCAGTCATTAGCAATAGTTTCTTAAAAGCAAATGAAGCATTTTTATTTTATATATATATGTGTGTGTATTCTTTTTAAGTAGGAGTGTTTGCTGTCTTACTGATGTATGATTACTAAGACTTCCCCCACAGTCCTTGTGATCTTTTGTATTCTGCAAGGGAAAACTGAATGCAGGTAAATCTTTAACCTGAATTATTATTTTTACCTATCACTGTTGAGCTCTGTGGTCAGTGAAGGCTTTTTTATTTTTTTGCATTGAAGAAATGTTGTATTTAAGTTTTCTAGGTCTATCTTCACAGTTAATACCAGCAGGGAATTTATTCCTTCATTCTTTTACAGTCCCTCCCTCCAAGTTGAACAGTAATCTCTTACTATTTTACTAGAAAAAAAAAAATAATAAAAAAAAGATAAAATGATCAGGTTGGCTATTCTGTGCAAACAAATATTTCTAGCTTTCTTTAACTCATTTTTTTAATGTTCATTATTATTCAGCTATTGTTTAACAATTGGTTCTTTAGGTCTTTCCATATCAACTGGACAGAAAAACTTTTATTTTTTGAAGACTGTTAGTTGGGTACTGGCTGTAATAACCTTGCAAAATCCACACTGGTACTCTCCTTTCTGGTTCTACTCTGGTCGTTTTGTGCTCAGACAACCTTGATGCTCATAAATCTAGTGGATGCCAAGACCATATGAATAAATAAGATTTGGCAGGCTGTCACCTGGAAGAGATACGATTATTTTTATTACTTTGCTCTGGTTCTGCCAGAGCTTGACCTTGAGTTTGCAGGTGGTTTGGGATGCTATTTACTGAATGTCTGTGATATAAAACAGACAATATAGAGCTTAAGGTGAATTCAAAACAAATTTGATATTAGTTGGTGTTACAGGTTCCCCAAACACTTAATATTTCTTTGCATTCTGGTCCATGCCAAAATGACACTGCTTTAAAAGGGATTTATTGCAGGTTTTGTTGCACAGAGTACGTGACAAGGTGGAGAAGGGAAAACAGTGAGAACCTCCCACTTTCTTTTTGCCAGACAATGAATCTGTATTTAAGGACAAACTTCAAGTCCAAGTATTGATAGTTGTTGAGGGAAATTGATACTTGAAGACCAAATACTGTATTACAGGATTTCATACCCAGTGGAGAGTAAATGATGGACATAAATGGGACTGGCAGTAACACAGCTGTATTTCACACTGAACTTCAAATGGTGACACAAGTAAGGAGGGAAGGGGAAGATGAAACATCTGCAGTTACAGGGAAAGTAGAATCACAGCTGCAGATGTAAGAAATGGCGGGATGCTTTCCCTAGACTGCGAATGCACGAAAGAAGGGAGTAGATAACCAGGGGATGTTCTCTGTCTTATTTGGTTGTGCGACTGAGGAACACATAGTAATTAAATCCTCTTCTTCTGGGGGAAAAAAAACCACCAAACTATGCAGGCATTGGTGTGTGCCTCTGGAAAAAATGTCTAGAACTTTATTCCCGGGTATACAAACCCAGGAGCTAGCTCTGTAATCTTTACTTCCAGTTGAAGAATCACATGAGTTACAGGAGCCAGTCTCTCCAACCTGTTTGCTCTCCTTTCTGCCAGCTTGCCTTTTTCTTTTATCCACGCAGAGTCACTCCATAAGAAGTGCTAACTGAGCATTATACATGATGTTGAGATCTCTTCAAACCTGACCTCATGAACAGAACAGTGTGAATTGCATAGAATGACCAAACGACTGCAACCAGAAGCATAACTGGCCGTGGATAAACTCATGATTGCAAACAGCACTTTCTGTGTACTGAAGGTATTTCTGTACGTTGGTAAAGGTCTCCTAAAACAACTTTAGGAAGCTCCTTCAGACTCGCATTTTCCTCTGGCTCTGCTCTAGTCTTCGGGCAGAGCTTCTAGCCAAGAACTCTTGACCCCTGCTGCTGCTGTGGTGGCACTTTTGAAAGCTTAATTCAAGCCTTTGGTGTCACTGTGTCCATTGAAGTTAATTATGGGAACTACTGTGAGAAAAAGACAGTCTCCTTCCTTGTTTCAGCATAGCATTTATTGGCCTCCTGGGATGATGAAAGATCATGGTGGCATATTCAGGTCACTCCGGTGACATAGCAGCTATAAGCTTAACTTTTAAAAGTTTGATTTCAGCTATGAGTTTTTATTGGCAATTGACACTAGCTCAAAAATATGATTAAGTTCTCACCCTCTGCCAGCTTGTCTTCCTTAATTTATACTTATTGAGATAAGACGACAGCAGTTTAAATTCCAAAAAATGTGCTGGCTTGGAATATTGCACATGGCTCATGTGGAAGTGACCTAGTTCTGAAAGACTGTAATAAATCCTTATGCTGTGCTAATATCCTCTGTTCTGTCTCAAACTGTTTGCAGAGATTGTTATTGTAGAGAGAAGGTACAACTGTGGGTATATTACAGCCTGGGTTTCCTAGCTCTCTGCCACTAGAAATGTAAAATTACTCATTTAAAAAAAAAAAATCAGTGAACAAAACCAAAACAACAAGACCCAAGCAACAACACACACTCTACACACAGACCTATGCAGGTATGTTAGGTCCATTTTCCACTGCTCTGGTGTTACTGTTACGTGCTGGGTAGAATAAAGTCAGACTGGGCCAGTGTAAGATGAGCCTGTGGCCGTGTTCACTACAAACATTGCATCTTTTTTCTTGAGGGGAGCCTTTTTTTGATACAGTGCCAAACATATTGGAGCCCCCAATTCCAAGACCTATGGTAAAAAAGAGTTGGACCTATTTCCTAACTCTTTTCCCTTTACTAAGGCGGGACAGTGAGAATGAGGAGAGCAGATACAAGTGGTTAAAATTGATCTCTAATCAACAGAATGCATACAAACAGAAATGCCCTAGTTCCTGCAGGGCAGCCTTGTGTCCTACAGCAGGTGGTGTTTGTGTGCCGTCAGTGGACAAAGAGCAGTAAGTTCTTTTAAAAACAAGTGGGGTTTGTACTAGTGTATCAAAGAAGTGGAGAATGTGAAGGTGAGATGAATGAGAAAGAGGGGGAATGAAGAGGGAACATATTTCTTAATGAATGAACTCAATACATTGTTTCCTGGTACTTTGAAGGCTTTGTGTGTCTTAGAGTGGTGGGGGGAGGGAAAGGAATCGCTAATTGTTAAGTGGGAGTTGGCTGGTGTTGTGTAGGTAAGAGGAACTGGAGAGATGAAGGCTCAATGTATCCAAAAAAAAGGGTAATTCAAACCTCCATTGAAGGTACAGGTTTGGCTCAGTTTCTCCAGGCTGAGAAATCAAGGCTATTTCCCCACGTAAAACTAGGCAGGGAAAAGGGCAGCATCATAGGCTGTACACACTACTTACTGATAATTCCTGCTGCTAACCTACCCTTCAATTAGAAATCTTAGCAAGCTGGGTGAAAATGCATACTGAAGGTGGAAGAGAAAGAATTTATGGCAGTCAGGTGAAGAGCACGCATATACTCGCATTCAGCAAGAAGATCATTCTCAGTGCAACCAGTGAAAGATGGATATGAAACCTAGAGGAGAAAGCATATGGATACAGAGCTATATAGTGGTTTTCTTGAGGAATCTATGGATTGGGTTTCCTTTATGGAACAACTGCAAAAGAATCCTGCAGTTTGTAGAAGTCTGTCATCACAGCTGGAGGTAGTACCCTGTTTAAAAATTGCTCTTGATGTGATGTCACTTTTCTCCCAGGTAAATTTGGTTCAGAAGACAAATGTAAGAACATTTGATAACTCATAAGTCTTCCTTCTTCCTCATTTAATTTTTCAATGGATGATTACTCTCAACTGCTGTACTGTTTTCCAGTTTGGAATGGTTGGTTTTGGTCCTTGAGAAAAACAAACAGAAAAAAAAGAAAACTTTCAACCCAGTTCTGCCACGTGGTGACTTGTAGAAGCCTTCAGCACTTTTCAAGGTTCAGCCTTAAGTCTCTCATTCAGTGTTCCTCACCTGACTGGTAAAAGTAGTAGCTTGAGTCCAATATGAAATACTGAGGAAAACCTGTTAGCTAAAACAGTGTTGGTAGGAGCTAGGAAACTATGGAAAAAGTACCTTGCTGTAGTTGATAAAGTGACTCATGATACCAAGTGCCTCACATTGTTAACTGTTATCTAGTCATTTTTGTCCATTGTCATCGAGCCATTCGATACTTGAATCCATCTGTAGAGACTACAGTCTCCCTCTGTGATGGAGCTGAGGTAACATTACAAAGTGACATGAGCATTGAGCTCTTTTCTATGCACAGTAACATTCTACAGTTTGGATTTTAATGAATATTATCTTACAAAGAGATATTAACTCCTGTCCTTAGAAAGGACTAATGAAGTTCTAATAACTCAAATCAAGCTGTGAATAGCAGACAAGTTATTTCTACATCATTTGATGTGACAAAGGCATCGTATGCTTGTTGGTTGTTTATTTTTCAAACAGAGTGCATCCTTCTTTAGATGTGGAATTAAAATTCAAATGCATGCAGAAAGGGTGAAAGAAATGTAGTGTTATTTTGGACAAGAGTCCTTTTGAAACTAGGAAAATGGAGCCACCTTCTTGCAAAAAAATAGTCAGGCGTTTTGGCCTTATTAATAGCTTTGCCTTTAACCTTCGAGGTGAACATTGATCTGTTTTTAACCATTTGATCTATGTAAAATAGTATTATCATGGATAGTATTTCTGATGGGCTCTGTTACTCCTTCATTTAATGATTTGCCGATGACAGTTCTGAAGCAGAGTTCCCTTCAGGTTACAAATGTTTCAGGAACGCCTTCTGCTTTTGGCAAGGCCTTTTTGCTTTCTAACTCTCCCCATATGGAAGTTTGATCACCTTCTCTCGAGCCAGCAGTCTCAGCTGCTGTTGGGTACTTGCAGCCTTTGCTGTGTTGTGCAGCGTTGACAAACGTGCGCTGTTTGTGAGCTATGCTCTTGCACTTCCCCGGCAGGCTTGCTGAAATGGTACCAAATGCACATTATGCTGCTAAAAGAAATGTCTGGGGACTTTTGCCGTGTGCATGGAAGCTATATCCCAATATGCATAAATCCAGAAGACAGAATTCTGTTGAAAAGTGGAGAAAATCCAGTTACTGATCTTGCTTGGCAATTATAATGGGAAACAAATTTTATTGTGGTCTTGTATGGATCTTTTTTTAACTGGATCTGATTATGACACCAATCCCTGAGATCAGTAGAAGGCCATAAATAGGAAACAGAAATGCAGTTGAGAAGTTGTTTGAAACACATCCCCAATAACTTCCTTCTACTTCTGTTAAAGTATGAATCGAGTTGCCTTGTAGAGTAAGCTGGCAGCACAGCTTTAGCACTGCTTGCTTCCCAGGGTTTTCTGACTTCACTAACAGGTGAATCAGAAAATTTCACATGAGCTGAATCTTACTCCTTTTTTGTTGTTGTTGTTGCTTTTCATCTTTCTTATTCCCTTTGATTTTTTTCTCTTTCTGCCTTCTATGTTTTCTGAATTGTTATGTGCTGCATTCACACTTTTTGTCCTACTTCCAATGCACTTCAGTCTTCTGAGCTCTCTTCCTATCACTGTGTCATTCCTCATATTCAGTGTCCCTTCAGCAGCTGTAGAATGTCAGATAAAAACTAAAGAAAGTTATCTGTCATTGACGTGGGGATGTGCACACCTGCTGAAACCAGGGGTGTAAGAGTAAGATGATACAACTGCCAGGAAAGAATGAGGTACAAAGATCTTAAGCATCTCATTTCACTCCAGCCTTTATTTTCTGCAAGTTCTGTTCAGCTGCAGCAAATCCATCAGAAGCTTAATTTACTTTTTGCAGAAGTTACCAATGAACTTCTGGGCATGGAGCTTTCAATTCTGGAGCCCTTCTCTTTGATGACTTTCAGTGGAGCTCTGGAAATGGACTGCAACAAATGAAAAACTGCCTGCCCCAGGAAGGGCACTGTAGCACTTGGCTGATCTGTGATGGAAACATTTGCACTTGTCATTTTTTATGTTATGCCAGTACTCTGGAAGTAAGTATGTTAATAAAGAATGGATGGGAGATAGTGTAGCATGGAGAAAAATGCTGTATGTAGAAGACAAGGAGTGGCTTTTGGTCACAAGGACAGTAAGACATTTACTTCCTAAACTTCAGAGCCATCTATTTTGCATGCAGTTACCCAGCTTAACTACCACTGCAGTCTCGGTGAGATAGCTTGTTGCCAGGGTAAGAAAGAGTAACTTTCACAACAAAATCAGATCTCTTTGAGGCTAGACATTATCAGGTTTCCGAAGTGAAGAAAACACCAAAGTACACTCAGAGCTATATCAAAATGCTGCCCTTAACTTGTTGATTTGCATATGTAAATATGCTGAGAGTTTCTGAAATCCATGATGCAGGTAGCACTTTGTGTGGGTAGAAGGATAGAAGTCCTTCATGTTGCATCCTGAAGACTTGCAAAAGCCCTCCTGAAGGTCAGTGTTAGATATGCTGAACTACATCCACTTCTGAGCTTTAAGCTGAAATCTAGCAGAAAAAAAAATTCAGAACGTATCTGATGCGTACCAAATGGCAATGCTGAGAGTAGTAACCAGCAACTGCCAGACATTCTTGCAGTCTGAGCAAAATCCTGGCTATTTCAGTGTTTTACTGGCTAAGCTGGAACAGTTGATAATGTTACTTTAATTTTTATTAAGACTTTGTCATTGTTGGCACACAAACCTTTCTCTGTGGAAGGAAAACAATGATACCTCATCAGAGCCGTGCTCTAACTGTATGCTTTTCTGTCCTTCCATGGTGCTGTAGAGACCTGTATTCTTCTGGTTTAGTGAGCATTTTTATTTTGTGTGTATGCTTGTCTGCATTCTAATTATGTTCATTTGGGTGAATAGGATGTATGAGGGGCTAGAAGTGGCATATACATATAAATATTACAGCTATTACCGGTTCTCTTTGCTGCTTCTTAATCATTGCTAATTATATGCTTTCATTCTTAGTGGGTGAGTTGGCTCACCTAAATAGTCAGTGGCACTGAAGGTACAGATTGCTATTTTAATGGGCTTTATGTTGTTCTCTTAGTAGACCACAATAAAATTGCTACAGGGACTTGTAACATCTCGAGCACAGGTTATTGTGCCCAGGAATCTGTTTGATAAGGGCATATCTTCTGGAGTGCTGGTAAATACTGACTGATTCCTGGGGGGAAACCCCAAACCCTTGAACACAGGAACAGATTAATTGTATTTTCTGGTGGGTAGTTAAAGGAGTCTAAAGGAGTCTAAACAAGTGACAAGTGGTCTTTTAAATGTCATTATAGTTCCAAATTAGCTGAATACAGTCTGAAAGTAACGGAGATTATAACAAAAGAATGGGATTTGTCCTGCTCTTTCACATCCCTCTTTCTGTAGGTTGCTAAAAATATGTTTTCAGAAAGCTACATGTAAATCTTGTTATTTTTCAGTCAGAGAGAAAACCCACTCAGTGTTGAAGGTCTATTTGGCAAATTAGTACCAAAAAGCATATAAACCTTGTTCAGTGAGGGCATGTGAATAGATGTTTGCAGGGATAATTCCTTTCCAGGAGCTAATGAATGTAATCTTTTGGTCACTAACCCATCTGGATAAATAAGTATTTGAAAAGAAGCTAAAATAGCTTCTTTAATACTTATGGAATTCATGTGTAACGGGGAAGAAGTATTATATACAATACGCTGCACTTAGGGAGAAATCCCAGGGGGAGATTTGACAGCAACCTGCCTATGTTAGTATTAGCCAGCTGTTAATCCATACCTCTGATAGAATTGTGGCTTGCCTAGTTTATATATGAGGGCACTGAAATACTAGGAGGATGGTTGTTTTTCTCAAGGACAGAGAAGGACTGCTTGCAAATACAGTCTTCTGACTTCCAAGATTGAGCTTTGTCTTGTTTCTTGTGAGGTAAATCATCATCCATTCCTGCCTTAAGGTGATAGCCTTCCTTTCGTCTGTACGGGGAATAAGATGATGCTTCCCTTTCGGGGAAGGCTGATCTGCGCTGTATTTTGAGCACAGACACATGGTTGGACTGAGGTCAGAGCACAAGAGCCCTGAGGGAGAGATCATACGTGCCACGTTTTTGCATTAAATATGGGCCGCGTGTCTTGGGCTTGATCCGTGTCCCTCCCTGCTTGCAGCACAGTCACGCTGCTGATCTTGCCCAAAGACATTTGATGCAGTCGTAGAAGGTTCTCAAAAGCAGAACTGGAAATATTATATTTATATTTTAGCGGGGTAATTTGTGGGGCTACAGTGCAAGTGCTGTAATTTTGATGATGTGAATACATAGACTTGGGTTATAAGTTAGTGAGGCTTTAGACTCCTGTTCGTTCTGCACTCTGGCAAGGAAGCACGGTTGTACGAGTTAGGTTTTTCTGAAGGAGTGTAAGGACATGTACTTCTCATTAAATTCCCGGGTTCTGAGGAAATAAGCTGAGTTCACTGCAGCCAGCCTTTCTTCTCAGGCTGTACTGTTTGCCGTGTTTCAATTAGATGAGATATTGTAACAGAGTCACTTTTCAAATCCATCCTGTCTATAGCAAGGTAGTTGTTCTCAAAGAGTTTCAGAGCCCCATTAACTTTTTTCTTACCTGGTCTGAAACAGACTGTGTTAGGTAACTGCCAGCACGAGCCATCAGTTTGATGGGAATTCTGGACAGAACTGAAGCTCCATCTCCATAAGAGCGGTGAGCGAAGAGGAGGTTCTGGAGGAATTACTGTTTCCCCCGTGAGTGGCTACTTTGCCTTGCCTCTGGAGGCATTACTCTGCTGTAGGTGCAAACGGCAGCTCACCCAGAGTTATAGACTTTTTAAATCTAAGCAAGTGGACAAAGAGACTGGAACTCTGAAGAGTTCTAGTACAACAGTGTCATTCTGTAATTGGGAGTTGGATTGTTTTTTCTTCTGGTTATTAACTGAAGTGGTTTAGCTTGTGCATCAGTGTCTATTTGACAAGGTAGGATGAGCAGAAGTCATGCTAATACTGGAACCGAAATAGACTTCAGGTAAACCAAACTACCAAACCAAATCCTCGGTCAAGCTAAAAAGAGCCACTGCTAGGCAGATGATTGTGGTGCTTCCCGAAGGATGTTTCCTGGTCTGTATTTGCACCTCACAGTTCAGAGCCTTACTGCACTGTTAGCAGGACTGTCTCCTTCAGGATGGTGTTTCCCTACCACTTCATGTCATTGCTGTGGCTACAGGGCACGACAGTCCACTTCGCAGTTCGGTAGCCCCTTAACCCTAGGCAACTAACTTCAGCTGCAGTTTGTTACCTTACTTTAACCTCTGTTGTTCAGTGAGGGGAGTAAAATGAAATAGAGGGGGGAAAAAAGGGTTTGTTTTATTGTGTGTTTTTAATACTACTTTTAGGCAAGATTGGTATCCTTACACAAAGTCAAAGTGTGCTGCTGCTGCTACAGTATCAACTTGTATATCCATTTTTTAAAAAAGTAAAGCAAACACATTTATAACAGTTTATCTTTAATATGCCATCCATCTTTCAGTGAAAATTTTCATCCTAGAAAGGGACTACCAATCTATTTTCATCTCATGCAGTCTCTTTTCTGTTTCAGATCAACTACACACACTATACCCTGAAAGTGAGCACTCCTCCCTGTCAGTCTGGGAAGGTTTTTAGCTAGAACTCTTTCATGGATGTCAATAGGTGGAGCTAGCAAGCAGGAACAAGCCTTAGGTTTGCAAAATCAAACAGTTTTTGACGAGAAGATTTCTTGGAGCCCTGGGAAGCAGGCTTCACACACAGTGTTTGAGAAGTGCCTTTCTAAAACTGGTGTGGCTGAATTGACATTTAGTGCTGTGGTATTAATGAATCCTAGTACATATTTTGAACAGTTTGCAGATTCTGGGAAGAAGGGATTAAGTCTTATCCTCAAACTCAGACTAAAATCAAACAGCCAAGCTATTCAGGATCTTAGTGTCAAAATCTGAAGACCAATGAGGTTCAAAGAGCAATCTAAAAGGGTTTTACAATGGGAGTTTGCATTGGGCAGTATGACCTCAAGGCTTCTTTGACAAACCCCAGCCTTAATCAGCAGGTGTGGAAGGAACTGCAGTTCTTCGGTGCTTGCAGTTTTGCCTGAACTTGCTCTTCTGTTCCTGGGTGTTATTGTTCATTCCGTCCGTAATCACTTGTTTTTCCCGGTGAATTGCCCTTAGTTCACAAACTGGTGTTTCTCTTTTTTTTTCCTTTTTTTCTTCAACTAACGTGCTGTCTTTGCTGCAGTTGGACTCAAAGTAAATGAGATTTTTGGAATAGAGCACACTGACCTTCTTACAGTCTGGGCAGCACCTCCATTCAATTCTTAAGCCTTTTCTTAAGGTGACAATTCTTTGTGTCGCACTTCTTATCTGTGTGCTCTGTGACTTAGCTGCCAAAGGATTTACATCATTTAAAGGAAAACAATACAAGTCTCAAAGCTTCTTGATACTATTGTGACTTCTTAATTACATTCAGTAACTGTGTTCCAATTCTAAAGGCAATTCTCCTACTTGTCAGTACTTCACTGCTTTACATTAAATAATAGTTTTGGTTATCTTAATATCCTTCTGAAAACTGTTTAGTCAAGATATCCGTAATTATAACCTTGATGCTACAAATAAAGTCATGTTAATGCTTCTATTAATAAAACATCCAATTGCAAGCAGGTAAAGTTTATATTTAGCTAGAAATTGTCATAACCTGATGTGGATGCAAAGATTGTTTTGCGCAATGAAAAATATTTTACATTAAAAATAGTGGCAAGTCTTCTTCATGATTTAACTTTATCCTGTAACCGTGCCGAGTGAGGCGTTGGGAGCGGAGAGTAGAATTGCTCTTCTCTCAAAGTGTTGTATTTTCCTAGGGACAAAAATCCTTCAGTTTTGGAGGCTTGATTTTTGAATTGTTTCTCACTTCTGGAAGGTCTTTCTGTTCTGACCCTGTGACCGCCAGGTTTCATGCAGTTCTGGGCTCTGAAGGCCATGGATAATTACTTCATCAAATGCCAGTGTCAACATCTGCAGCCATTCTTTTTGGGTTGGATTGCACCAACACCTAGCTGAGCAGTCCTGTATTGTGGGATACTGTGGTTGAGAGTTCCTACTGTTCACCACCCTGCAAGCCTGTGATACCAAATTGCCTAGGACTGGGCAGTACCAAGAACTTACACAGTAGGGGGGCAGGAAGATTCTTTCTTACCAAGTTTGGCTGTTTCTTTTCTTTGTTGGTTAAAACTCCGTGTTTTCCTTTGAAGTACTTCTGGATCTTTTATTTCATACTAATCTGTGGTATTAGATAGCATTGACAAACTTAAGACCATATATTTCTTGACCTACTTCTGATAAGCCTTATCAAGGCAGTATGTTGCTTTTCTTTTTCTCTTTGTCAGTGGCTGCTTTGTCAGTTGTGCGAAACATTTGCATATAGGACAGTTAATCCTGTACTGCCTGATCCAGTGCAAACAGATCTTCCATACGTTTAGACAGAGCTGCCAAATCTTACATGCCAAGTGAATTCTATCTTGATGAAGCTCGAGGTTTACCAGATATCTCACGGTGAACCAGAGCCATATATAATGAGATTGTTGGCCACATGCAGATCCTTGCACGTGTGCACGGGTGTGCAGATAGACACCCGTGTGCATGGAGCCCTTTGTAGGCTGCTAGTACAGACATACTATCACATGTAAGGTCGGTTCGGAAGTGAAATTGCCCTCAAGTGTCAAGAACACCTAAAAACATATGCAAGTCACGTAGAGAGATGTTCTCCAAAATTATAGCAGGAAACAGAACTTTCACTTTTTGATTCCAGTGGATGGAGTCCAGAGCTGTTCCTGCCTCCCACTGGCTTTTCCAGCTGTTACTATTGGACTTGTGCTGTGGTTCGGAAAACGCATGGTTGAGAAAGTGTAAAGAGGGCCGTGCTCCCTGCGGTACGCTAATGTCGCATTTGACTGGGGTGTGATATTTGTGCTCTGTTGCATGAGATCCCAGCCGTGCCACTTAGCAAGTAACTCGGGAACTGCCGCTTAGGACGATGAACCCACTGCCAGAAGGTGGCAGAGAGCTGAAGGGGGTTACTCTGTCAGCACCAAAGCTACTTCACATGGAGAGCTGGAAGAGCCGCTCGACGTTGTACAATACCTAAAACCTTATGCAGCAGTAACTTTTATGTCTAATGATAGATAAAATATGGGCATTTTGGGAGCTTATTTACTGGGGAAAAAAAAAAAAGAACCCAAGCTCTAAGCCAGACCACTTTGAAAAGTTGATTGGACTTGATTTGTCCCAGTGCTGTCCCTACTTTTGCCTTCATCAGAGGAGCCAGGTTGCTGCACTCCTGCAGCTTTTCCATTTGCAGGCATTCATCAGCGTGTGCTTAGGCTGAGAATTGCCTGTTACCTGCCTGCGAACCTGCAACGTTAAAACCACAGACCCAGCTTTTAACTGCTGATGTACTTCCTGCATTTCTCTCATGCAAAGCTGCTTTCTGACCATACAGCAGCTACTGCAGTGAATCTGTGAAATGATCATTATTGTGAAATGTTCTGGAGGGTACTCACATTTGATATGAGCAGTAGGAGCCTGGCTGATAGCTAGTAATTAATTAGTGAAACACCATATGTTAGCAGACACGCAGCAGATGTGTGTGTGTACATGGCAGAACAGAGTAGAAAATTCTACAGTTGCAATTCAAGCAAAAAAAAAAAGGCTAATCTAAGCCAGGAGCCAAAATATCAACTTTGATTTGGAAAAAAAATTTTTTTTCAAATACCTTTCTGAAACCTTAAGAATGTTTATGTTTCTACTGGTGGTTATTACAGAGTTAACTCTATTTGTGTGACTTCTAGTGTCGTGTTGTTGCACGATGAGCAAGATCTCTTGATTTCCACCGACTGAAAGCTCCCATGCTAAAGCCTCTTGTGTTACACAGGAGTTTTTCCAGGTGTGTCTACGAAAGAAAAATGGCCTTTGTAACCTAAGAGCTAAAATAGTGCTTATTCTTCATGCACTGGAGTATCAGTAATCCATTCCTTTAAATGAGATTGTACTTTCCTTGCTGTAGTAAATGATTGTTAGTATTTTCCTTTTCAGCTTGATGTACGTGGTGCTCAGGCTGCAGGTTATTACTATTTCACATCACCTCAAACACTGCCAAACACATCACCTCAAACACTGCAGCTGGACAGGATAGTGAGGAATCAACCTAGTGGCAAGGCAGGTGTGACAGGAGGAGGGAGTTTAAATGATAAAAAGCAGTATCATCATCCATTGTAGAAAGAGTCTGCATGAAGTGAGTTTTAAGAGATCCCCCCAAAAATCTGTGGGCAAAGAGAATTGCATGTGGATGGGCAGTTACAGCTTGTGGCTGGAGGGAGCTAGTAGCCTTCCAAGAAAACTTATTTTATTTTTAGAAAGGTCACATTTTTAGCTCCCAGAAATTCTACTCATGGAAAATTTTAGCGTGTTTCAGAGTGAGGTACAGCCACATGGGAAGCTGCAGTTCCCCTGAATCGTGCAATTTAGGTGAAAAGCAGGCAACTGGAAACTTCAAGGGCAGGTTTTAAACAGGGGAAAGAGCAACACCAAGAAAAGAAATGGCTCATCTAAAGCACAGGAGTAATAGAACAGAACCTAGTGTTCCTGAAATCTTACTCAACAGCATTTTGACATACTGGGTGTTTTTATACCAGGAGGTATAAATTCAAATAAGCCATATCTTGGGTTATGTAATTAGCGCTGCACTTTCAGAATTGTATTGCAAGATTTTCCTGTGCCTTTAACAAGACCAGAGTTTGGCCACCTCAGCTGCTTGGGGAATATTATGGCTGTAGGTATATCCCTGGCACTATCGTGCTATCTTACTGTTCTGCAATGAATCACTTCTCCCTTGTCCCTTACCCAGCCATTCCTTTTTCTTCTGTATCTGCCCTCGATCTCCCTGTACACCCTCAGCTTCTTTTCTTGTCAGGTTGAAAAAAACCTTCTTGCATAAGTAGCAGTGTTTAAGGCTGAGTAAATAGATGACTGCTCTGGCATAGAGGCAGTTTAAAGGGACATCATTCAGTCGTTGCTTTCTCAAGAATGGGAGTCACAGCCAACAACAGGTTCTTGGGCTTATTTCAAGGCACTTTCTGGCAAGGCATTAGAACTTACATCTCTGATTTTTAAATCAATTTTTTCATCAAGGTCACACAGTGTCTCTGGCTATTCTTTCTCTGTTGCATAAAGAAGGGGTTTTTTTGCTTGTTTTATTAGTGGTTTGCTTCACCAAGGATGAAACACCACGCAGGGTTACCTGTGCCCTAGTCCTGCCTTGCTGGGCTTTCACTGCCTGCCAAGCATCAGTGTCTGCTTAGCAAGCCTGAGCAGTCCAAAGTGAAGGGTTGGAACATCAATGGTGGTTCCTCAGAAAGCCAAAATCAGATCTTTGCATTGCACTAGTGTAAAAAGAGTGAGGATGATACGTATGGAAAGATTGGGGTTTTATTAATGTGCATATATATGGTTAAAATACCTTAAATAGGTGAGAGACATGATCAGGTGTCATCAGTTTTGTCCCCTCGTGAATGAAGACTGGAGAAAAAGGGGGGTGTGGTGTGGGGAGCCTTTAACACAAAGCATCTCAGTAAGAGAAGACTGGTTTGTGAGTGTTGGCCGTGTCCTGTGCAATGTCACTTGATGAGGTAAGCGAAATCCACGGTGCAATGCAAGGCAAACACCAGTAGAGGTCATGAAAGCAGGAATAAAAGCGTGAAGAGCACCAACAGTTCTGCGGGGGGTGAAAACTAAGGGCTGAAAAGCAAATTGAACGGTCAGAGAAAGTGCAAAGTACCAAATAAAATTCTGTAGCTCACAAGTCTGTATCTAATTTATATATTACGCTAATTGAAAACCTAATGAATGCCTCAGGGTCTCGGAAACAACCAAACTAATAAATACAAGTTAGAGCTTTACGGGGCATCAAACAGCAGTGCAAAATTCTCTGCTAATAAGATGTAACTAAGTCATATACTGGATTAAAAAACTTTCAGAAAGATATTACTAAACCGAAAATTAAAAGTCAAGTGCCATTCATCCCAGTAAGGAGCAACAGGTTTTTAATAAAGACCAAATTTCTATTCAAGGGAAAAAAACTTGGTGCAGGTGAATTATATTTGCTTGTTCAGTCTTTTTGTAGTAAAATCTCAGCAGTTATGTGCATAAAATCTTCGTGTTCCTGTACACTAAAATTGTTTTCATTTGGTTATTAAATAATGAAAATTACTTCATAGAGAGAGTAGAAAGGTGAAGCTTAATTAGGGAGCTCTTAAATTCCATTTAGTTATCAGGAGAAACTTCCAATAGTCTGACTTAAGTAAAATATATCAGACTGTATACACAGTGCAGTTATTTTTCTAGGTCACTTTAACAGGAAAAAAAAAAAGTCTATTTGATCATGTAAATAGTTTGTTGGTTTTTTTTATTCTTATGGAAAAACTGGTTTTGTTCTCCTAAAGTAATGAAGCTCTAACCAGGTAATGGCAATCCAAGAGGAGGAGGAGAAGGTTACTAAGTACATAGATTTCTGCCCCTATCCCCTAAATTAACAAAAGCTATAAATCACTTGGATGTAAGAGCAGAATAGTTTTAAATAGCGAAGGCAATACAGAGTAATTCCCCTAAATGCCTTTTACGTTTTAAATGGTACTGCAGTGATTTCTCAGAATGAAGCCTAGCTCCATTAGAGACAAATCTTTAGTTTGTAATGAATCTGCTATTGATCAATGGGAAAGGCTTGAGCCAAACACTTCAACAATGATCTCTATTATTTGCAGGTCTGCATTATGGGGTTGTTTTTTTATGCTTCTTGTTTGGACACCACTGTGTTTTGCCTTCTTTACAAGTGTGTAACTTTTACTATTGTATGTGTATCCTTCACAAACTAGAAGTTTGAACCTTTGGCATATTTTAGCCAATGTTTTAAGTCACTGAGAAAACAACTTTTTTTTAAGAAAGATTAGAATTAATCTTTCGAATTTTTTTTTGTTTTGTTTATGGCATTGAAGTTGTAAAATGGAGATCTGGGTCATTAGAAGATCTTTGATTATACTGTGGTGAATTAGACTTGTTTAATTGTTCTGAAGAGGAGGCAGAGAGAATATAGTTCTTTTCCTTAGTCTTTCTTCAGTTCAACTGGTCAGCCATAAATAGAGGAACCCTGGGACTGCAAACAGCAAGGAAAATCTGATCCTTTGATAACTATTAAAATTTTTTCCTCTGGAATCTGTTGTGTTGTGATAAATGTGGCAGGAGAATCAATTGTAACACCTTTCAGAAAAATAACAGCTTTCAGAGATAAATATGAATATTTGGAAAATTTCTATCCTGTTACATCCTTTTCATACCAGTGTAGGCAGGACTGGGGCAGTGGCAGCATTCACCAAGCTTACATACTAGAAATGAGAATATGGTCTGATAAAAATGAGTAAAAATAACTTCTGCTTGGGGAGTCTCTGATCCTAAATTACAACTGTAATTAATTACTTGTAGATCTATACATTTGTAATTATTGCATTAAAAAAAAAATCAGGACTTTTATATTAATAGATTCAGGGTCATATGTATCACAGTTGGCACAAAAATACTCCTGTGAAAAATCAGCTATATGACTAGAAAAATAACCTGTAAGATAGGCACTGATAAGATCCAGAATTAAACTGGGTATTATCCGGATCAAAAGTGAAGCTTGTTAGCTATTTTACAGGCAGGGAAAAAGGCCCATTAAAAGGGTGATAAATTTAGCAGTTGTTCCTAGAGGTAAATTACTTCCAGTGATGGCAGCACTGAGAGTCTTTAGCAGCTTTTTCAGCTACTTATGGTCTAGGATCCTTTTTACTCTTGCTTCTGAAGCAAGTAATCCCTATATACTCTGTACCATGTATCTCCATACTGTCTATATCAGAGACTTTGTGAAGCAACCAGCTAGTTCCATCTGAGAGAAGAGCTCTTAAAGAATGAATTCTTCTGGCAAATACCGTTACTAGTTAAAACAGTGAAGCATGAGAAACACTGACTGATAAACCTTGACACGAACTTGACATGCTCAACCTTGCCATGACTGAGACTTCCACAACGGCTGGACTATTTCATGGTTAATCAGGAGTTGCTCTCACTACAGCTTTGGAACAGTCCAGCTTTGAAAAGATGGTCACAAGATAGAAATGACTGAAAACACGAATTTTTCATGCCAGTGCTTACAAAGCTACATCCTTGAAAGGCTAAGCAGTTAATGCTGCTTGATAGCAGTGACGCATTCTAGCCCTAGCATGTGATTCTCACTGCACTATTAGGATATGCCTTCTAGCTTTACCTATTTCAAGAACATATAATAGGAAATTCAGGCCACTGTGACTTTGTCTCTGACATTTATTTATTCTTTTGGTGTACATATTTCACTGCGGTTACAAGGAACTGCACGTTCTCTTCCACTTTGTGTCCCGGTCCTTGAAGTATCTGCCCTTTTCACTGTGCTCCAGCAGGGTCTGTTACACTGCTGTAGGTTCCACAGGCTCTATTTCTACTGCCTGAGTGGTATTTAGGCAGTTGCCCCTTTGATGCCCATAGGTCTTCACCAGCATAAAGCATGTGCCCTTAAGTGCGAGTGATCAAAGGATATATGAGCAAAAAGGACAGTTTTCCATTTTGACCAGGAGAAGATAGCACAGAGGCAGGCAGGCAGGCATAAAGTGGGTGGCTGAACATCACCAGGGAATGTCACTATGTTTTTAATGCCTTCTGTACCCCTCAGGTAGGAAGCTTGCAGGAAACCTCATAAAGGTCACAGAGAAATGCTAAGCTAATTTATGGGAAATAAGATGGGAGGTAGAGATTTGGGGAGATGCCCACAGATGAAGATTCTATTCAACAAATCGCCTTTAAAAGCTTTGACCCAAAATACATTTCATGAACTAAAACATGTGAGGCATGTTGCAGAACCTACTGTGACACATGTAGCAGATTTCCATCAAGTTATGTAAAATTTTGTGGATGTAAATTTGATCTGACCAAAAATTTATTGAAATTTGGAATGCTGTGTTTCCCACTGGAGTCAAATAAAGACTCCCCTTTGGTAGATGACACTTACTAATTCCAAGGGGACCTGG
Source organism: Chloroceryle aenea (assembly GCA_013399075.1). NCBI lineage: Eukaryota > Metazoa > Chordata > Aves > Coraciiformes > Cerylidae > Chloroceryle > Chloroceryle aenea. The sequence goes on along the minus strand of VWZY01005154.1, from coordinate 358,223 downwards.
AAAAAAAAAAATGGGATGATGGAGACAAGTTGCTTCCATACGAAAGAGAGAGGAACTGTTACAAAGTGTAGGTCTTCATTTTCTCTCGAGTTTCTGAGAACACTGGTTTTCATGAAGGCTATAGACTTTTGGTTTGGTTTGGTGGTGTTTTTTGGTTTGCAAGCAGCCAAAAGGATATTTTTCCATGGTTTGTTGTTTGGATGGTTGTGTTTTTTTGTTTGGTTGGGTTTTTTGGGGGTGTGGGGGAGTTGTGATTAGAAAATTCCTTCTCAGTTAGTACTGCTTCTCAGAAAGAATGTGGGGTCTCTTACCCAAGTGCAGGACCCTGCCCTTGGCCTTGTTGACCCTCATGTTACTGGCCTCAGCCCATC
>VWZY01005154.1:329304-349127 GCA_013399075.1 Chloroceryle aenea | reverse complement strand
GGTTGCATGGAACCATAAGGAGAAACCTTTCCTGGAACAGGCTGCCCAGGGAGGGTGTGGAGTCACCTTCTCTGGACACATTCCAGACCCACCTGAACATGTTCCTGAGTGAGCTGCTCTGGGTGTGATCCTGCTCTGGCAGGGGGGCCCTGCCACGCAGTGATCTGTGAACCCTAATGCAGTTGGTGCACTCTGCAACAGGTTTTGAACCCAGCCATCAATATTTTGAATACGTCCAAGGTGTTTAGCGAGCTAAAAAAGGAGTTAGAGTGTAGAAATGACTAAAGGGCTTTGAGTGAGCAGTGCTCCCCTGAACCACTGCCTTGCAGACTCAACTACAGTAGAAATTTTTTTTGCATCTTGAAGGCAAAACATAATGCTGCAGATATGGGCACAAAACGGTGTGCACAAAGGCAAGGTCAGACGCAGAGTGAGGACTGCAGGCCCTGGGAGTTGTAATAAACTGCTCTAATTCAAAAGCAGAAGGCCAGGTTTTTAACCCAGTGGAATTACTCTGTCAGGAGATGTATTTGGTTCAAGTGTGGATACCTGCGTGGCCATTCAGAAGGGAGCCAGGCGTTCGCATTGAACACGGTAACTTTGTGGAAGGCTGTGACACAGCCTTCAAATTGCTCTGACAGAATGACTGGCACTTCTTCCAGTATTTATTTTGTTCCCACTGCTGTTACTGCTGCTGTGTTTTACCCCCTGCTGATTTCTGCCTCTTAAGCTGGCAAATATAGCTCCGTGTCCATAAATTGCTGTTACTCCTTGCAAAAAATCAGCTCCTGAAAGCAGTCCCATTCTGATGAGTGTTTAAGTGGCAATCTGAGGCCATGTGTCAGCACCTGCTAATCCCAGATTCAGTCTACTTCGAAATTCACTGTCTTGACTAATAGTGTTTCTATCAATACATGTTTGAAAACATCTGCATGCATCAAGAACATGCCTGCATCAAGAACAGTGTGGCCAGCAGGAGCAGGGAAGTGATCCTTCCCCTGTACTCTGCGTTGGTGAGGCCACACCTTGAGGATTGTGTTCAGCTCTGGGCCCCTCAGTTCAGGAAGGATATTGGGGTGCTGGAGCGGGTCCAGAGAAGAGCAACCAGGCCGGTGAAGGGACTTGAGCACAAGTCCTATGAGGAGAGGCTGAGGGAGCTGGGGTTATTTAGTCTGGAGAAGAGAAGGCTTAGAGGTGACCTCATCACTCTCTTCAACTACCTGAAGGGAAGTTATAGCCAGGTGGGGGTTGGCCTCTTCTCCCAGGCAACCAACAACAGGACAAGGGGACATGGGCTCAAGCTCTCCAGGGGAAGTTCAGGTTAGATGTTAGGAAGAAATTCTTTACCGAGAGGGTAATCAGGCATTGGAACGGCCTGCCCAGAGAGGTGGTGGATTCACCATCCCTGGAGGTTTTTAAAAAGAGATTGGACATGGCCCTTAGTGCCATGATATAGTAATTGGAGTTGGATCAGGGGTGGACTCGATGATCTTGGAGGTCTTTTCCAACCCAATCTATTCTATGATTCTATGATCTCAGTCTTTCATAAAGAGAAAATACAGCACCATGAAAACTCCTACAAGGCAAATCTTCATTATATATTGCTCTGCTTTCACTCTAACCTTGGCCTTCTCAACTGGCTATTTAATTCAGAATATTAACCCCCTCACTGTGTTCACATCTGATCTTTTTGCACAGATTCTCACACAACTGGGAGAAAATGTACTTGAAGCCATCTGCACACCTTCTCTTTAGGAGCCTACAGTTTGTTTTTCAAGGCAGCTCTCACAGTCTGTGACAATTCCCCTCAACTGTACAAATTTGAAACTAAACTTTTCAACTTTTTTGTCCGTGTTTGCTCCTGAACAAATTCAGATGTTTCCGTTTTGGAGTGCAAGTGGCTCAAATCTACAGCTATAGCTTGTTATCACTGGAGCCACCAGTGGAGTTGAGACTTGAATCTGTTACACAGGAGAGTGGGTTTGGGGTTAGGGTGTTGGCTTTTGTGTGTGTTCCGTTTGGGGATTTTTTTGTTAGCTTGTTTTATTTTATTTTACTATTGTTATAGGGTTCCTGAAAACCACGAGGATTTTCTCTTTTGAAGATGTCCAAAAGTTACAGTACTGAGGACCTGTCTGCAGATATTTCTCAGCTGAGCAATGCAGTGATGATGCAGTGACTGCAGAGTGGGCACTGACCCGCTCCCAGTGTGCGCTGTTGCAGGGGTACCTGGACCAGGTATACTCCTCTGGCTACTGACTATCTGAACAAGCTGGCCAAGGAGAACATCAAAAGAAATCAGATGCTCAGATTTCCTTTTCTACAAGACAGACATCTGTTCCCAGTTCCCAGTATAGCCACAGAATTAGTTTTTATTTCAGGTAACCCTTCAGATGTATTTGCCTTCTTTTTGTGTCTTGAATTATAACAATTGTTGCCCTGTTTTTTTTTGGTATTGCTTTGTTTTCTGGTAAAAATCTCAGAAAGCCCTCACAAAGACACTGCTCAGGTGGGCATGAAAAAGCTCACTGCTGACTGTAGCACGGGCCCCTAGATTTAGTGAAAGACTTATAAGGAAAGAAAGTTAAAATGAATTTTAAGTAGTTGTAGCATCTCCAGGCAGATTTACCCACTTCAAATAAGACAATTCCATTTTACTTCTCTTCTTAAACAGAATGGGTTTGAATATTATTTTTATTTGATTGTGAAATGTTTAAATTTAACCTACCTATAAGATAGATGAGTCTTATAAGCAAGACTGACAGTAAGGTTGCCTTCCAATTGGTGCTGGCCATGGGCGGTACACGAGGCTTAGACGAACTCCGTTCTGTCTGTGCCGTCACAGAACTGCCAATGATGAATGGATAAGCTGAACTAGAAAGTAGAACCTAACATCATTTTTTAAGTTGTGTTGGTGCAAGGTGCTAGAAAAGTCACCGAAGCTTTTATTTGTTCGTAGAAGATTAAAAAAATTTAAAAAGCCTGAAAGATTGCAGTGTCAAAAGTGAAATAACTACACCACTCTAGAAGGTAGGAGAGGCAGAAAAGGTGCACGGTACATGGCAGTGAATGGCACTTCTCATGGGGAGTTAATTAAGTGGTGTGTGTCTGCTTAGGCAGATCCTTACTCTTTTTTAACAGAGGAACTCTATTTTTTAACTGTATTTTAAAAAATAAGATTATCTTCTCTCTGTCTAGAGTAAAATTCTAGAAATTATTTCCAGAAGTAATAGAGTGGGATATGAATGGCCTCAAACTGCACAGCTGAGTTTTCATCTGACAGATACATTACAAAACAGGCACGGTCCTGCCCAAACAGGATTTATGACTGTGAAGGTCAGCAAACTTTGTAATAGTTTCTCTCTAATTTGAAATTTATTGTGCTTATCTAGGTCTCGCTGACTTCCAGATGGATTATAAATGGCAGTGTCCAGATGTTCTCGCAGATTGTAATGCACATTACCTCTTAGGTTGTTCTAATGTAATTAATAGAGGTGTGAAACGATCACAAGATCGGTATCGAGGAGCGCTGGTTCCATAACTTCCTTCCTCATCACTTCAAATACAGATTGAGAAGGTACTCTTTGAAAAGACAGCACAAAGAGGGTAAAGGTGCATTGACTCGATGTATGGGTTTTGTAAAGTGTTTGCAATTGGTAACCTTGTTGGCAACCAGATTTCTCCCGGGCAGCCACAGCCTCTACTTCAATTGCCCCAAACAGTTTAGTGAGAGGAAAACGACATCAAATTAATTATGTGTGGCTGGTGCATCTGAATGTGAATTTGCATATCATAGTCCTTCCAAAAGGACTTGTAAGTGGCTGCTTCTGCAAGCAGCGAGCACCCAGATATTTGAACTCAGGGCATCGCTGAGATCTGAGAGCTGCATCTAATTTGCATATTGTTAAATCATGAGATATTTTGTAACCCCATAAAAACTAATCTAGCGTGTCCAGATCTTATCTGTTCAGAATCACAATGGATTTGTTACGGACTCTCAGAAAACAGCCAAGGCAGTGTGGGATACTCTGCATTGCTTCTCATAGCGAGTTGCTTCCTTACCAGCTGAGACCGTGTTCCGGCACCGCCGCCCCTCTCAGCCAGGAACAGTGAGGATTATTGTCTCGGTTTGGCCGGGAGAGCCAGGTTTCTTCACAGTACCTCACAGGGGGCTGGTTTGGATTCCTGCTGAAAGCAGTGTTGCTAACACAGGGATGGTTGAGGTGTCACTGAGCAGCGCTTACAGAGTTCAAGTCTTTTTCTATTTTCAGTGAGGGGGCTGGGGGTACACGATAAACTGGGAGGGGACAGAGCTGACCACGGGGCTATTCCAGACCACAGGATGTCATGCTCGGAAGTAAAAACTGGGGAAGAAGAGGGAGAAGGGGGACGTTCAGGGTTATTTTGTTTGTTTTACTGCTTTAACCATCAGTGCGTGATGGAGCCTGGCTTTCTAGGAGATGGCTGAACACCTGCCTCTCAGTTAATCCCTCCTTCTGCTTTGCTTGCACATAGGGTTTTTGCTTTACCTATTAAACTGTCTTTATCTCTACCCACAAGTTTTCTCACTTTCACTCTTCCAGTTGCCCCCCCCATCCCTCTGTGAGGAGAGTAAGAAAACATCTTGGTGCTGGCTGGGTTTACATGATGACAGTTATCTAGGTAGCTACATTGTGCAGGTCTTTCTGGGGATCCTGAGTGGATCCCTTTCAATTAGAAAAAAAAACCCACGACTCCAAATATTTAGCTAGTTATTCAGTTCAAAGGTTTTAGTAAAGAAATGATGTTGAATAAGCAGCATAGAACTAAACAAATTGTCTATCCTCCCAAAGAATGCCTCAGAGAGGTTGCTATTTCACAGCAGTCCAGAAACACCCTTACTAAAGAGTCTACAAAGGTCAGAATTAGGTGATCACCTGGAATGAGTTGGGTTGCTCTTGCCTCATGAAACTTACTTCCTCTCGGGTTCCTTTTCTGCTTTTTGTATGGCCTGCTCCTAGAATGGTCAGAAGCACCTTCAGAGACGTAGCAATAGCACGGTATTTGTTTGTAAAAAGTGTCTTTAGAGGGGTTGTCTGTTGCCTCAAAGCTTGAGAAGGGTTTGGTGTTTATTAGTCAGTAGCTTTTTTCAGTAGGTTTATTCAGGATCCAGATAAACACAGGATGGGTTTATAATATTTGAAATCAGGAATGCAACTTTGCAGCAAATGTCACCATTCCTGCACATTTTATCACATTACATCGATGGCTCTCTGCTGTTTTAATCACACGAATACACAGCTCTGCAAACCTCCTTAGTCTGCTGAAAAGCAAACTGTAGGGAAATCTACAGAGGCTAATGAAAATGGGAAGAATTGGAGCTCCACGTCTGTGTTAGCAATCAGTTTTCATTACAAATAAACTTTGGCTTCTGCCCAGCTTAGGGTAGATCTCTCTTCACTTGCCCAGCTTTTTCTTGCATATTTTCTTCCTTATTTCATGAAAGAATGGCACCACGGGGATTCAGCAAAATGCTGTATTTAAGGGTTGTGATTCATAAAATGCAAGACAATTCTGGCATTTGAATTTTATTGATCTATTTTCCAAACGCAGTATTTCTTTCTGTGACAGAAGAGTTGTTTGTTCCTAGTAATACAAGGAATTTTCTTCTACTTGCTGCTGTATTCTGAGCTGCTGGTCTGGCTGTACAACTCACTGAACTACAGCTAAGAAGGAAAACACCATTTGTCATGCGGGTGAAAACTGCAGCTCAGTAATGGAGGTGAGGGGAAAAAAAAGTAAAGTAGAAGAGCATTTTTACAAGTAGAGGCAACCTCTACCACCTCCTGAAGCAGCAATAATTCTGTGTTTATATGTGCTTGAAAGAACCCTTCTTTTGCCCAGTATTTAGCAAATACTCTTCCGGTGTTCAGCAAAGCAGAGAGAAAGGAAGAAACACAGGTAGAAATGGTGAGCTACAAGTGATGGTATCGAGGAAGTGTAACGTTCTGTAGACTACAGTAATAAAAATAAAATGCAAGAGCTACTTTCCCAATGCTGTTTTCCCCAATGGCATCGGAAAAATGCGGGCTTTTGAGCAATGATGCGGTGACTCATTGGGTCACGTGGGCTAGAACATTGCAAGACAGCTCAGAAGTAAACACAGGCACAAAGAATATCAAAGGAGTCTTGGGGTGCAGTGCATGTAGAATGTTAAGTAGATTTGGGCAAGGTTTATTTACATATAAGAAGCACTAATCCATGATAAACTTCGATCCTGTTTTTTACTAAATAGGGGATAGTGCATGAAAACACTTAAGTATTATGGTTTGAACTCATCCAAGAGAAACGTCAGAACAAGTTACAGAATAATATCTTCTTATCTAAAGTTTGTGCATTCCATATCTTGTGACTAAAAGATTATTGCCTCTTGGATCCTGCAGACATTATTTAGGGCAGCTGTCCCGTAAGTCCCTCAATGCCAACATCAATCTATTTAGCTGTAAAACAGCTCCAGAGAACATGCATTTTATGAAGATACTAACACCTAGGCATGCCAGAGAACTTTAATGTTGTTATATTCCTTGACTATTAATTTTAGGATTTTGTAAGGCTTCTGCTAATGCTGCTCTACCAGGACCCTCCTATGTACAAAGAGATTTAGTAACCTGCAGACTTTTGTGTCAAGAGTAAATATTTGGTGGGGAATGAATATGTTGGTAGATACTGGTGGGGAATGAATAGGCTGGTAAATCTTGGTGGGGAATGACTGTGTTGGCTGTATTCTTTTCATGGTTGGTATCAGTAACAGTGGCAGTCAGAATGTGGTATTTCCATAGCACAGCACTGAAGGATGTTCTGAAGTGCGTAGAAACTCATTTCTTCCTCAGTTTCAAAAGAAGCCGATTGATAAACTCAGAGGATAAGGAAAAAGCTGAAGAAGTGAAGAGGATAAATAGAGAGAACACAACGATGGGCACTAAGAATGCTATGGGGATGTTCTACACCTGGGTTTCAAGTGGAAGTAAGTTTCTGACTGAGAAAAATCCAAGAACCCCAACCTCATCCTAAAGAGAGTGCTGCGAGAGAGGGGTTAGAGTTTCTTAGTAACGTTATGTAGGTAGGAGAAATAATGTCAGGATTCTAAGGTAATGCCATGCTGCTGCAAGGCAATGCCAAGCTAAGACAGAAATTGGATCCATGAGGCAAGAAAACACATAAAAGTCAATCATTTTAGTGGGAGGCTGTTTCACTGCCACAGTGAAAGCGTAAAATGTATGAACAACAAGGGGAATAAATCATGAGGCATAACACCACATTCTGTTCTGTCTGGGATTAGGGATTATGCTGATGATAATATCTGTTTCAAAATCTACATTCTTAACTGGAAGAGCTACACTAGTTAGTGTACAATAGCTGGTACCTTTCCAGGAACGGGAATTTAACCATTTTGTCTTCCTGAATAAGAAAAACTTGGAATTTACCTTGAAAGAGAAACAAAACCAAAAATACTTTCTCATGTTTTTAACACTTGCCTACTCTTTTTTTTTTCTGTTAGCTTTTCCCTACCGATCAAGATAAGAAACTTACTCAATGTATACTCATTAAATTTAAATGATAAGCCAGAAGTCCACGGAAATGGATTTGCAATTGTAATGTAATTTGCAGCAATGAGAACGCTCTCACTTTAAGCGCTGTTGGTTATTTATATGAAGCACCTCATCAGAAATTTAAAAAATGACATTGCATTATTTAGTTTATTAACACCTCATGCATATTTTGAACACGAAACACTTGTGATAACTGCTCCAAATGAGATTCATGGACTCAGAATTGTTTGCTAAGGGATAGGATAGAACGTTTCAATTGATAGAGGAAATTGCAGGCAGCTTGGGAATGAAAAGAGGAAAAAGTAACTCGTTAGAGTTCGTAGCTGCTCTTAAGAAAATGATTAATTACAGGCTACATGTTGGCTAACTATGCTCGTTCAGCAGGAAAAGGGGCAAACATCAAATTTCAAATTTACAATAAGGCTTCAAACCTCAGATTAGGTCTCGGTGGCTTCTTGGACCTTTTATTTGCTGTCATTAGGCACTCCATACAGAGGTAGGCAATGCTCTGCCTGGAGGGAGGGGAGGCAGCCGGGCAAACTGCCTTGAAGCTCTGAGAACTGCTTTGGAATTTGATCTGTGATTAGGGATAGGGAAGGAGCTGGTCTTTTCTGTGTCCAGGCAGCCTGCTTTATAACTGGCTGCCAGGTCTCTCAGTCAGGGGACATAGCCATTGTCACCTCTCTGTCCAACAGGGACACGCAGAGCAAGTGCAGAGGTCTAGGAGACATGTTAGACTTCCAAGAAAACCCAAGCCTAAAGCCCTTACCCCTGCAGTTGGGGCTGACTAAATGAAAAAGTAGATGTTTTCAACCTCAAGATGACCAATTCTCCAAAGTCACAAGGAGTTAGAAGCTGAAAACATGGAAATGGAGTTTGAGATTTGATGAGAGATAATTTTGTTAAGACTAAAAAAATCAAGCATAGAAATGCAGCATCTTTTGATTCTCCATCACTGCCAATTTTTAAGAGCAAATTAGATAGAAATATTGTGGACGTCCACAGTTAGGCATTGCTGAGCCTGCTTTGGGGCAGGGGAGTAGAATGTATAACTTAAAGGAATCCCTCCTCTCTTTTAACTATATTACAAATCTAATTTGGATTTTGTTGTCACTGTTCTGGTTGGCCCAAATGAGATGAAAAGACATTGGGGCATTTTCCTACTTTGCTTTGCTTTATTCTTTATCTAAACAACAAAATGCTTTCTCTCCTGCTGCTAATGAACTGTATCAGAGGTTTGGTATCTACCAGCAGAAACAATCTAATAGCAAAGGATACCTTTACAGAAAGGGTCAGGAAAATAGGGAGAGTTTTCAGATGCATGCCCTCAACAGGTTATATATCATAGGAAGATGGAGATGGTTTGAAAGGAAACAATTAGTACTGGCAAAGACCCTCTTTCTCCCAGATGGACGGTGATATTTATGAGGAAATGGGAGTGAAGATGCTAAGGCTTTCTTCTTGCTATGTCTGTTTGCCAGTAAGTGAAATTTAGTGCAAATATAACTGCTCTGAAGTTGGCAGCTACAGCTGTCTATCCATATACCCTACCAGCTATGGTCAGCTCGGCGCTACGTGGGAGGATGGATGAGTGGGCTAGCAAAAAGCTATCTTTTATGATAATGAAGTGTAACAGCCTGGGAAAATGCCTTTCTGTGAAGCTGTCTGGACTGAAAACAAGCCAGGCACATCAAAGGAACTAAATCCCTGACAAGGGGTTTGAAAAATAGGTCTGGGCACACAGAGGAACAAGAACCTGGCAAACATGGAAGGGAATGAAAGTCTAATGGATAACATCCAAAAAAAACCTGTTTGAGAATGGACACCTCTTTCTAGAATTCAGTTACTGCTTTACTGAATGCTTTCTCTTAGAAGGGTTTCAGAAGGGATTTTTTTTTCTGTCAGCCATGCCTCCTACACAGCTGCCACTTTATTTATTCCTGGTTTTAATGAATCTCTTTGAAAATACCTTTTGAGAATTATACTGGTTTTGTATAGTTTGTCACCTGCAAGACAATAACATCTTTCTTTTCATGTGTTGGGAAGAGTAATAAAGGGTGAAAGCTCGGAGCTGGGAAGCTGGTATCTTATTTGTCCTTTTCTTAGGAGACCTCAAAGAGACACCAGACGTAAGTTGGAAGGAAACTGGTGGGAAGAAGTCCAGAAGCAGCAAGCTACTCTTTGTGAGAAGGTAGCTCTAGTAAAATCATCAGAGTTTTGGGCAAAGAGTTGAATTTAGGATCATTTTTGGGTTATGCCACAGTGTTTTTTTTCTGTAGAAGTAATGGCTGAATTGCAAACACTCAGACGGTAGCAGTGCTATGAAGGAGAGATCTGAGTATGCCTCCCACCTCAAAAAGAAACATTACAAATTATATAAACACTCCTCAAGACTTGGTTTGAAATCTCTGTCTTGTGCTAGTTCTGGGGAAATGAGTAAAAAGAGAACTTGAAAAACAAGTTAGAAAACTGGCTTGGTATATTATGTGCAGGAGACCTGTCTGTGGAGAAGCAGCCAGGAAAACTGCATCTTTCTTAATCCAGGTTATTGCTGAGCTTCCATTTAGCTCTGCAAGGCCTTTTCTTGCAGCAGTGTATGGGGTGCTTATGTGTAAGGGCTTAGCATTCAACCAGTTGGGGCAACACGATTCAGTGTTCTGAGATTTGAAATATTTTTTTTCTTTAAATATTCTCATTGCTTCTCCCACCCCCCTCCCAAATCAGACCCTATTCTTTTCAGCCAATAGATATTTTCTGGCAGTGCTTATTAGTGCTGATTTCTCCAGCAGGTCTCTTTCTTCTACCCTGCATCAGTAGTAATTTCTAATACTTGTTACTGAGCACTTGGCCCAAAGCTTCCTATGGTCACTTTCAGTGACCTGAACCTGACCTCTGAAGACAGTGGAAGCTGTGGGACACAGAAGCTATGAGAAATGAAGACAAATTCAGGTAGCTTAGACATAGTCCTTTTAGGCTTTCATCTGTAAAAAGAATTTCAATTTGGTCTCAAAAAAAAAACCCTGCAGTGACTTAGCTTTCTGACTACGATCCATTTTGTAGCAGGAGTTCCAGGCAAGGCACCAGCAGAGCTGTGAACACTCTCCTGCCCTCTCTAGGTCACTGGCAGCCCAGTACCTTGTGATTTTCAGTCCCTCTCTAATGGATTCCTACCCAGTTAATTACAAAGGGCCATTTGCCTGGACTGCAGCCAGCATGTGAAGCTGTCTGTAAACCACTTTTCTATATGTAGCTGAACTTTTTGCTCCCAAAAGGTGAGAGCTGTGAAGTTTGCTGTTCATCCACAGAGCAGATGGTAGCAGTGCCAATTTCTATAGGACCAATTTGCATGAACCCTGACAAGGAGGATCAGTCCTTTGGAATGAAAGGTTAATTAAATGTCTTATGCTTTTGAGTCCTACTTTTTGCAACGATAGTGCTGATTTAGTCTCACGGCAAATTCTTCTCCAGCCAGCTTGCCTGCAGCAGCTCTCACCCTCTATCTCCACTATCTTTCAGAAGTCCAAGAGTCAGACTCTGCAGTTCAGCTGGACTTATTTTATTCTATTTGCTAGTGAAAAGTAGCCTTCAAGTTTGAAATAATCACCCTGCATGAGGCAACTTTGTGCTGGCAGAGCTACTCTAGAGGCGTATCTTGGGTCTGCAAAAAGCCTTTTTGTATATAACTTTTGGTTTGAGAACAAAGAAGAAAAGCATGGTAGAATTGTATTCAGTTGGATTTTCTTACATAACAAGATAAAATTTTGGAGAGAGAAGGCTGAGCTGATACTCCTTACAATTTCTTTTTCATTTGAACATAGGACTGGTTTGCTGAGACTTCTGAGAGGAGTATAATTGTTGGTTAAGTTTTCAGCAGTGAGGCTTTGAAAGAGCTATGGTAGACTCTCAGTCTACTTCCCTGGGATTGGGAGTATGGGGACACAGCTGAGAAATTTGACCATTTTCCTTTGGGAGATTTTGGGAAGCTTTTGCTCTGACATAACCAACAGAAAAATAAGTTTCTAAACCATAATATCTGGTGTAAGTCACAGCCCTTTGTAGCCTGCTCGTTTTTAGAGGGAGCTTAGTCTTATGGGAGGTGGTAGCTCATCTTCTGATGGTTGCAGGAGGTTTTTGGTTTTTTTTCCCTGCTGATATTCCCATCCCCACTGTAGTGAGGGGACTGAACTGTCACCTCTTGTTCTGAAGTTTCCAAACGGCTGTGACAACACAAGTACTAGGAAATCAGTAGCTGAATTAGAGTTTGGGGAGGGATAATGAAGTCCTAACTGGGAATTTAATAAGTATTGTGTTTCTGTATTGAATAGGATTTTTTCCAGTCTAGAAAACTTTTTATGTTTCAGAAGTTTCTCACAAAAGTATTCACAACTTCTTTGTAAAATGTGTAAGATATTAACTGAGTGTCTTCTTTGCTCTGGCTTAGTAACTACTGTCCTGAAAGAGGCACGAGCCTGGGGGTAGTGAAATAAGAGGGCTGTATGGGGGACATTTCCCCTTTCAGAAAAAGGAAACCTGGAGCTTCAAAAGCACAGTTAATATCTAGCGAGGAAAAGTAGTTTCTGAATATTTTGACTTTTGGCTAGAATACTAGAAAAATAGAAACATCAACCATATTTGCATCTCCTGTACCGCCTCTTCATGGTCTCATTTGCAAATGCAGTTTCTTTTGTGCGAAAGCTGATTAAATGCAAACCTTGAGATAGTACAAGATCTGTATAATCAAAACATGATTTTGACGAGTAGAAATAGTTTACAAGGGTCAGCTCACACAATCAAGAACGGCGTCAATCTAACCTGAGTTTGATGCCAGTGCAAGGACTGAATACTTGGATTGATAAAACTTAGTTTGGGGAGAGAAAGAGAGTAAATCAGTTTGATGAATTGTTAGCCCAGTGCTTGTGTGTGGCTGTTCCATTTGTAAAATCACCAGAGAGTGTATTTTATGCTGTGTATTTAAGCAAAGACTTTTTCTTTCTCCTGCAATTTCATGTAAGTTTGCCTACATCAAGTTTGGAGAAGTTAGGAAAAAAATAAGCTGTCGTGAGTTTGCTAAATGAACTTATTTAACAGTTCACAGCAAGCAATTAATGTGCAATGCACACGGAGTTTTAGATTAATCAATAGGAGAAGTTAAACAGTGAGCAGAATGTTAACTGATGCCAGAATGAGCAATGCAGATATTTTGGTGTGAGTTTGCTGCTACAACACCCAATAATTTCTTGTTGGTCCTGGATGTTGAAAGTGAGCAGAATAATTGACAATCGTATATCAGATTATTATTTTGCATTTACCGTGCCAACTGGTACCATTTACGTGCATCATTAATCTACATAATATAAATATAGCCCATTATAATCTGAAAACTCTGGTAATTATATTGACATCATATAATTTTCCTTTGGGACTTGCATATTTAAATGACTCGGAAGTTTAGACTCCTAATGGCTACCGGAGTTGGAGGCTCAAAAAGAAGCAGTTAAAGAGCAATCCACTAATCCTCCAAACTGGGGAGGTAGAAAAAAGTTTGCAGATTTCTATATTCATAATAATAGATCAGATTTCTGTCTGTGCAAAGAACTTGGAGATAGATGCGTGTGGTCTTCTGGTTTGATTCAAATTAGCCCCCGATCAGCTTAAGGCATCTTAGACCGTTAGAAAGTGCTCTGTGTGCAGGATGATGNGGGCACCGCTGACAAGAGCCTGGCCCCTTCTGCTTGACCCCCACCCTGCAGAGATCTGTAACCATTCCTGAGATGCCCTCTCAGGGTTCTCCTCTCCAGGCTAAACAGCCCCAGGGCTCTCAGCCTTTCCTCACCAGAGAGATGTTCCAGTCCCTTCAGCATCTCTGTAGCCTCCTTTGGCCTCTCTCCAGTGTTTCCCTGTCTCTCTTGTACTGGGGAGCCCAGAACTGACCACAACACTCCAGATGTGGTCTCAGCAGTGCAGAGCAGAGGGGGAGGAGAACCTCCCTCGACCTGCTGCCGCAGTCTTCTTCATGCCCCCCAGGAGACCATTGGCCTTCCTGGCCACAAGGGCCCCTTGCTGTGCCATGTTGACAACAGTATTCCAGCCAGAGACCTTGGGGTAGAACGGTCTATAGAGTCAGACTGCTTTATGTTTACATTAAATTAAAATACAGTGGAGCAATGGTTATGACCTGCTGACACGCTGCTCAAGAGAAAACTGAAACAAATCTGTCTGCAATGTTAGAAGCTGATGTCAGAGCTTCAGGGAGTTGTGGCAGTATAGAGAGAAAGATGTAAACCAAAACCATAGTATGATCTTGTGGAACTATCACTGTCAAAATGCTGCTTCATAGATCAGCAACAGAAAACCATATTTGAGGCAGTGGTGGGTAATGTGAAGTTTCCTCCTGTTTGTAGGAGGTTGGCACCCCAAATAAATTAATACCACAGTGCAGTGTCTTTTTCCCAGGGGGGAACTTGCCGTCCAGTCTCAGGCAACAGCTATGGAATGTTAGGAAAATAGCTATGTGATCCAGAAGTATCAGCACGGCTGGTCTTGCCATCTCTCCACCCCCCTCGGGTATTTCAGCACCCATGCTGTAAAGTGGAGAGGCAACCAGCAAGACCAAAAGTTGGAAAACAATCAATCTGCACGTTCAGACGCGTGCTGTCCTAACGCGCTTTTATCCACAACAAGAGGGTTGCCTGCCCTTCTTCCCCCCCCAACTTCCACAGAGCTCTGTAGGACTTGAAGATAGCGAGGAGAAAGAGATGAATTTGCACTGGGTAACTGATATTGTTGTGAATGATTTTCAGACTTACACTGTGCAATTCTTTACTCCATGAGTAGTCCCGGGGAAAATTACAAGGGCTGCAGAATCTGTTAAAAACCGCTAATTTTTTTCCGAAGCATCTGCAGAAAATATTAACTGCTCCTCTGTGAGGATAACAAGATTCTTCACGTATTTGTAATTAAACTGAAAACTTCCATGGTTACATAATAGGCTGCTTTGCTTGCTCGCTGGCACATTCTCTTTGCTCTTTTTAATTATTTCTATTTCTTATGCGAGAATTGTCTTCGCACCTTCTTTTTGCTCCCTCTAAGCAGTTTGTTGTTTTCACAGTTTGATCTTCACTGACAGCTTTCTTTGCTGTGTTTTTTGGTGCATAAAGAGCAAAACATATATTTCGGTCTCGGTGACTTTCATTTTAGATTAGGAGAGCTGAAATACAAAGTGAGAACAAATATAAAATCTTCATGAGAGAGATAGCAAAGAATCTGTAAGATCTGCAGTTTAAAAACCCCTGTTAAACCTTTCATCTTTAATCCTCTTATAATGCTGTCACTGGCTGACAAGCAGGTGGAGAGGTTTTCCATTTTATGGCAAAGAAAGGACAGATTTGTGATTAAGGCATAGATTGGGTCTCAAAGGATTCCAGTTCAGTTTACATCTTTTGATATAAACTTTGTACCGGTGTCGGTTGAGGTTTCCCATTGCCTCTCTCTTTGCCTCCTTTCCTCTTCTCTGTAACGACAGCATTCCTCCGCCTCTCCAGATGCTGTAATCTCAAAAGCTCTGTCTTGGGCGCCAGAACTCTTAACTTTGCTCTAATCTGAAACTTAGGCCTGGTGAATGCTTTACAGCAATTCCAGTTGCATCCGTGCCCAATCCCTTTGCAAGGTCAGCCTGAGAGCATACCCGGTGGAGGTTCCCGTGCGCTCGCCGAGCGGGTGCCGGGGGGGAAAACACAGAGTAGTTTGGAGAGAAATGAACTGTGCTAAAGAAACTGGCGTCGTACAGACACGGTGTGAGAAGGATGAGGTATGTTTGTGTCTCAGTGTGCTGCTGACTCTGAACTATGAGCACGAAGGAATGGTTGCCTTTCTGATGCTGCACAGACAGCGGTGGCTGTTTCAAGGCCAACCTCAGTAGCCTTTGAAATGCATATTGACATTTTAAAACACCTTGAGTGGGAACTATTAATTTTTACTCATGTTCTCTGACTTAAAGGCCATTTATTTTGATGTTGTGGCTTTTTGCCATTTAATGCATCACAAGATCAGGTTCCTTTTCAGCTGAGAGTAACACGCCGTGCTTTATTTTTGTCCAGTTTTTGTGTGCTGGGAAGCCACGTGAGCACTCGCATGGTGTTTGGTCTTCTGGACTTAACAGTATCAGTCAAGTGAAGATTTCTGCACTGATAAAGCATAGAATCATGGAATGGTTTGAGTTGGAAGTGTCCTTAAAAGCTCAGCTAGTTTCAACCCCCTTGCCATGGTCAGGGACATCTCCCCCCAGACCGCGTTGCTCAAAGCCCCATCCAGAAGTGAAGTTGTGACAGTTCCGCAAACACTTTTTTCCTACTTATGAGACTAACAAGTTGGTTTCTAATTATACATTATTCAACCTTAAATTGCTTCTTAAAAACAGTCTGATACCACTTCCTTAGGATCTCGATGTCTATAGGAAAGAGAGCTGTCTCTCAGGCTGGTTCTTCTCTTCATTACGAGCCTGTAAAATAGGTTCGGGAGGCAAAGAATCAACCAAAAGAATGGAAAAAGAGAAGGAAATTTAAAAATAAATAGTTATTTCATTTATCACTTCCCCCAAAAGCAGTGCCATCAAAAAGGTTCTCGGTCAGAAGAACTGCTTGACAGTGTGAACCATTTTATCTGCTTTTTGCTTACAGATCATGGAGTCTGTGTAAGAACAGAGAAGGAAAGTTCTGTGCAGTCGTCCAGAATCGCTGCAATTGCAATAGGTCTCTCTTATCTCTTTGTAGCTTCCTCACACTGAGTCCATTAACTTTACAACTTCACCTGCAGTTTCAGATTTTTCAGAGCTGAAATGGAATCACAGATGTGGGTGAAGGTGTGAGGAGGATGATTTATGGGACAGAAGCATTAAAGATGCAGGAAAGATCCAGAGATGCTACATCAGCAGGAAAGCTATCAAATTCAGGTGAATGTTTAGTGAAGGCAAAGGAATTGGAAAGAACAAAAGGAAAATGCCTTTTTATGCAAGAAATCTCAACTGTGGCAGCAAATTAAAGAGCGCTGATACAAGTAGAATGAGAAGCAGAAAAACCCATGAAGTCTCAATAGATTTGTGAGATTATGAAATTGCTGAAGTTGTCAGTCTAGTCTTTGACTTCTAGTCCTATGGGAAATGCTGAAATGAATTCTGAGAGTATATGAATATGCATTGTTCTGTCAATGCAAACACACAGGCATTTCATTTATTTTGGGGGGGTTAGTAAAGGAGTGGTAAATTTACACGTTTGGATTTGTTTTCTTCTTTAACACAGCAAATTATCCAGTTATGCTAAATCCTAGAGATCTATCTGAATCTCAAGCCATTAACAGCCTCATCTACTATTTTTATAAGCATCTTGTAAACATATTAGTTGGATAGGTATCTCTATGTGCTTGGGTCTCATTTTAGGAATTAACTGAGAAGTCTTAGTGTGGAGGATTTTTTGGGAAGGTCTTTTTTGTTTGGTTGTTTTTTTTCTTTGGGCTTTTTTGTTTTGTCTTGTTTTGTTTTCTTTTTTTTTCTTCCTGTGGGTAAATTAAGATTAGACTTCTCACAGCAAAATGATGGAATCTACAGCTAGACTTATAGGATATGTCTGTAAATTCTAAGGAGAGTGGTGGCTAACTAAACCTCATCAGATACGGTTTGCAGTAGGCCAATATCAGAAAGCACGTGCCTGATGGAAAGGTCAATATTTCTACTGTGTTTTGTAGTGGCTGAATTAAAACTATATATGTCTTTTCTCATTTCTTATTTTCCCTTTTCTCATTTTGATAAGCAATATGAATTTTATGTGACTGAGAAAAGAGAAATTGAGAATGAGAAATTATTATCCAGTCTTATCATACTGTTTGATTTCTTTAGAAAGAAAAGAGAGTTAATTCAACATTCTGGAATGGATTATTCTAATGGATTTGTTGACTTGCAACAAAGCTTTTAGTTCAAGTCTGTTATTCAAGATCTTTTAAAGGTCGTGAACTTTCTGCTACATATTCAACAGATAGGTTTCTCATCCTAAATCTTGATTTCAAGAGGAGAAACACAGTAATGTGTTTCAATCTATCAGGCCTCCTGGTCCAAGGGAAGGGATTTGAAAGGGTCAGTCGAAGCTGGCAAATCAACAGTTGGTTACAGGACTGATGCCACAGCCAGGGGTTTGGCTACTTAGATCATGGGACTCGCTTTGAGAAGCTGGGGGCTGAGGGGGCCCATCTGTCAGAGAAGGGGAAGAGCATATTCGAGTCATAGGCCTGCCAAGCTGGCAAAGAGAGCTCGAAACTAAAGCTGCCAGGAGAGGGGAACTTCCATCCACCCCACTCCTACTACTTTGATGCCCGTGCCAGCAGCAGCTGTCCAGAGCCTGGAGAGGGATTGCAGGGCAGCGGGGGAGCATTACAGAGGAAATCCATCCAGTAAGTCAGCTTCACTGGG
This sequence comes from Chloroceryle aenea, assembly GCA_013399075.1. NCBI lineage: Eukaryota > Metazoa > Chordata > Aves > Coraciiformes > Cerylidae > Chloroceryle > Chloroceryle aenea. The sequence continues at coordinate 331,085 of VWZY01005154.1, read as the reverse complement.
GGCCCAACTTAAATGCCTCTTTACAAGGACGAGTAGCATGGTGAATAAACAAGAGACGTGAGCACGCCTGCAGGGCTGAGATTTTATTGGCACCGTGGAGATGTGGTGGGATGGCTGCTATGACTGGAGTGCTGGAATGGAATGATCCGGGCTCCTTAGGAAGGACAGACAGGGCAGACGACAAGGGAGTGTTGCCCTCTATGCCAATGTCCATCTGGAGTGCACAGAGCTCTGCCTGGGTCAGGATTAAAGAGAGAGCAGGAACGGGTGGCATCGTAGTGGGCGTCTAACACAGGCCACCCCACCGGGAAGGTGAAGTGGATGAGACAATCTATAGGAGCAGCCTCACGTTCACAAGCACTGATCCTCGTGGGAGACTTCAACCACCCTGGTATCTCCTGGAGGGACAGCACACCATGTTGTAAGAAATCCAGGAGGGTCCTGGAATGCACTGATGATCATTTCCCTCTCCAAGTCACAGAGGAGCCAATGAGGAGAGGTTTCGTGCTGGACCTTATTCTCACCAACAAGGAGGGGCACGTGGGGATTTGGAAACTTAAAGGCAGCCTTGGACAAGCTCAAACACAAAAAGGAAGCCTGCAGAGAGTGGAAGCAAGGACGGGAGGGCTGGGAGGAATACAGAGAGACTGTCTGAGGAGCCAGGGATCAGGGGGGTTGGAACCAGGTGATCTTCAAGGTTCCTTCCAGCATTCTATCATTCTGTGAATGTGTAAGTAGGAAGTCTAAATCTTTCCTTTACAGAATCCTAAATAAGGAGGGAAAGTGCTTTGGTTTTAAATTTTATAAATGGAACAATAGATCTCTCATGGGTATAATAAACTGATTTATCTGTGAGTCTTTTCATGAGATTTAATTAAATTCTCTTTGCAAAGCAACTAAAATTTTGTTTGAAAGACAACAATTGCACTTTAAAATGTCACTTTCCCCCTGGGCTGTAATTAAGTTTCATTTAGATGGCTGCTTTATATTTTTACTCTTCTTGTGTTCATACGTACTGTTGGATTCTGCCTTGGATCCCCCAGCTTAAAATAACAGGCAGCTGCAGAAGAACAGACTATTTTTTGTAGGCAGGTAATCTAAACCTGTATTTTCCCAGTTCTTTTTTTGGTTCCATGTATAGTAAGGAATTCTGTCAACTAAAATTTGTGCAGTTACCAAAGCTTTCATGCTCCATTTCTGACATTCTTCATTTGCTGAAGTATTTATGAGTATTTTTTATGCTTTTTCTACCTGCAGGGCTTTGGGGCCACAGGAGTCAAAAGGCCCAAATATTTAGACCTCTAAAATATGCCCATATTTGCTGCTATAGCTGTGTTATCAGAACAGTCCTCTGACCAGGCTGTTCATGTTAATTAGATTTATGTGACTGGGAAAATGAGGTAGAAATGAGTGGTTAATAGAGACCACTTGCTTCTCCCCACCCTTTTTGTGTGTGTGTATAATCTGTGCTGGGAACTGCACCTTTAGGGGCTGCAGCTTTTTGTATTGTAGAGCCTGAACGTACTCAACACTGGCTAGCTAAAATGCAGTCTTCTGTGGTTGCCCAATACTGAAAACAGGAGAACTGCTGTTGAGTCATTCTCTCTCTCAATACCAGCTCTTTATCTTCAAACTGGGGTGGGCAAAAGTTATAAATACATAAATACGCTTTGAGCGCGTTCTCTCTCAGTGCTGGGCCCAGTCCTGTTTAACATCTTTATCAATGATCTAGATGAGGGGATTGAGTCCACCATCAGCAAATTTGCTGATGACACCAAGCT
>VWZY01005154.1:289564-329214 GCA_013399075.1 Chloroceryle aenea | reverse complement strand
GATATAGTAATTGGAGTTGGATCAGGGGTTGGACTCGATGATCTTGGAGGTCTTTTCCAACCCAATCTATTTTATGATTCTATGATTCTGTGATTCTATGATTCTTTCGATACCCGTGTGTGACATGATTCCTGGGGCAGCAGTGCCTTGTCTCAGGCAGGACACACTGCACACCTCTGCATGCTCTTGGAATTGCAAAGCAAGGAAGTATTTATGCTGTTTGTGCTTGACAAAATCTCACTGCCCATCCTCACCCAAACCCCTGAGCAGTAGTAGCTGAGCTGAGCTGAGCTTGAAAACATTTTAGCCAGTCTGTTGCATCAAGAATGAGTTTCCTCTCTAGAATGCAGCTGGGAGAGTTAATATGTATAATCTACATATTGGTATAATATTTTACAGAATAGGTATGTGTGAAGATGGGGATATAAAGAGGTTCCTGTACTTATCATACCCAAATGCTGGTTTGTTTGCTGTGGTGGCAGTCTGGCTTTCCAGCACAAAGGTCATCTTTTGATTACGCTGAAGAGCTGATACAATCTCTCCTTAGAGGAACACTATCCTTTTTTATTTAGTTAGCACTAGATGGCACTTAGGTGTCATTTCTCACTGGGAATTACACGTTTCTTCATGAACTGCCCTTTTGAATCTCATATTCTTTCCCCAGGAGGCAATGAGAAATCACCAGAATAAGCGTGGCAGGAGCAAGGTGTTTAGTAACTACTAAAGACTTACTTCACTTGCTTCGTGTAGTGGTATTTTTTTGCTCCATAACTGCAGGTGTGGCATGCTCCTCCCCTTCGTGGGGGTTGTACTAATGCAATTGGGAGAATCAATCCTTAACTAAGCTCCTGCCTTGCTGGGAGGAGGTGAGGACGGAGCTGATGGTTTGGTCCTCATGACTGCACCTGATTCTTCGGTGTCTTCAGGCTTTCTGTAGGCACGTGTTTTCTGATGGCTGAACCAGAGCCAAGTACTTAGCTGTTACCAAACCTTTATTTCCTCAGACCTTGCCCCAAAAGATTGAAACCTTAACTGGAATGCACTGGGACAGGGAATTAAAGGGCTGGTTTGGTCTGAGATTCATCATGATCTGTAAAAAAATCTATTTGGTAGCAGGGAAAAGACCCAGATAAACATGTAAACCTCTGATGTATAACAGCAGCCTCTCTTATCAGCTCCGGGGAACTAACAGAAAGCTGTCGAATCTCTGACCACTGCATTAAAAAAAGAAAACAACGCTGTCTGGCACTGTCTGAAAGAGATTTCTGTGTGAAAGATGATTGACACATTCAGGGAGCGGAGATGCTCTCAAAGTAGATAAGGAAAGGTTATTCTTTTCATTAGGGTACTTCCAATCCAGTGATTCTTATTGATTTGCTTATTTTCAAGAATAAATGGTTCTAAAGATTTAATCTCCATCCTTGAATGTTACGTGGGTGATCCATTTGCCTGCAAGAGGAGGAAATGCAGAGGGTTAAGAGGTTTCTAATCGCTTACGTTTAGGCAGCTGCTGACTCAAACTAGTCAAGCAGTCTGGGCCTTGAAGCACAGTTTTAACAAACTACTCACGAGGCGACTGGAACTGAGTGCAGCAGTTTTATTGAAAAAGTCCACGGGTATGTGCAATTCCTTTATTAAAATGTTTTCCAATACATTGGACGAGGAGCAGTTGATGATCAATAGTTATTCCTTTTTTATACTTTTTTTTTATTTCCAAAACTATACAAATGTTGGAAAACGTGCCTTTTCCTACATTTTAGCTATTAAGAATTCTGTAATAAGTTATAGATCTCCCTTTTCAATCTGCAAGCCCACTTTCCTGGAGGTGACATTTTACATCTTTGACAATTAAAAAAAGGTCAGTCGTATTTACATGTGCTTAAGGTTGCATAACTGAGCATCGTGCGGGCTCTGAAAACCGGTGGATAAATGTTTTCAAGATTCACCCAGGTGGGTTGAAGGTTTTAAATACAAATAAACTGCCTACATGTGATTTGGTAGCCAAGACACCCTTTGTTCCCTTTTGTTTTCAAGGCTATCTATAAACTGTGTGCTAGCCACGGTAAAGGTTTGGTTTAGTAAAGGTACTCACCGAGTGAAAAGCAGCACTGACAACAACTATTGCTGGTCAAAGACATGAATGGGCAGAGAATTGGATGTGGATATATAATACAAAATGAACCTGAAGCTCGTACGTAAAAGTAATGTCTAGAATAAAAGCCATTTCTTGGGCTGGGTTAAAGAATAAAAACCAGAAACCAAACAACGCAAGCACTTGAGTAGGGAAAAAAAGTAGAGCACGACATGGGAAAAGAACAAGAGAAGCACATGGATTAAATTTGAAAGCTGATCTTGCCATGTATAATTCCTGGAAATTCAGTTGAAATACAGCAACATTAGCAATGGCAAATGAAGGCTACACCTGCAGCAGACACATAGAGTATACTTTATGAACTATTATATTGGCCATACGGATTTGTCTACATCTTATTTATTTGAATCCTTAAGGCTTCTCTAATGTCTTACATGAAAGTGCTGTCTGCTTGGATCTTCCATGCATGAGGGAAAGGGGTAATTTTTCAAGGAAAAAAAAAATGTCCACATTTCAATTACAATAGCACATCCAGAGACACAAAATAAAAGACAAAACTGTATAGTACCTTTGTTTCATTTATTTTGGCCCCCAAAAGATGCATGCACTAGACTTTATGTACTACAAGGTATTGAAATATTTACAGCATTGTACATGTGCTCTTAAAGGGATGGCGAAGGGAAAAGTCTATTTTTATCTTGGTGGGAGTAGAAGTTGGCTTTCCTAGCTTAATAATACCTATTCAAAGTGAGAGATGACTCTTCCAAAAAGAAAAGCCCACAGAGAATAAAGCTATAGCATAATTATAGCCAATGTTAACAAACTGTACAGCACTTTACCTGGGAATTCCTCTCTTTCTCACTCCTGTTTAAAATACGGGGGGCACCTCCCGAGTGATGTTGCCCTCCTCCCTTTGCCCCGCCTGCTCTGTTGCTCTCTGTTCCAGCAGGTAGAGCTGTATATTACCTGTTTATGTGATTTTTTTTTTAATTTCAAATTATTTCAGCGTGTTGAATGGCTATTTGATTCACACTAACCTGATGGAAATTTCTGGACAGAGGATACGGTTGGTATTTACCGGGTTATGGCACTCTAGAATTCAGACCACTATAAAGAGCGTCAGAAATACTTCAAGTGGACTTGGGAAACCATCTCTCTAAGCAATTCAGCAAGTAAGGCTCGTAGCACTGATCCTCCTTCTGCTTTTAAAGGTAAAGGTACGATACCCAATAGACCAGGTTGAACAAGCAGAAGGCAGTTGGGAAGAAGATGCGTGCGTAGGAGTCCATTTTGGCGATGCGGATGTGTATTCTGCCGTGCCTCCACGCGCCCGTCCGGCAATCCTCGAAGCAGCAAAAAAAACTGGCACAGTCCTTGCCATCGAGACACTCGTACCCGTACTCTTCATCCCTTTCTTGGAGGTGTGTGGCATTGTTCATTTGAATAGTAGCCGATCGGGGCCGGATGTCGATTGTGGGGGCCTAAAGTGGAGCGGCAAAGAAAGGGCGGCAGGAAGGAGAGAGCGTTATTAGCATGGGGAGAGAGGGACTGATGGTCAGCACGTCAGTGATGGCTCTGCGGGGGGCACGTGGGAAATTGCCGAGGAGTTCCAATGGGAAAACTACCTTCAGCTTACTAAAACTGTCACACCGTACACTTTAAACTTCCCGGGAAAGCAGCACGGATCAATATCAAGTTAACACCTCTGGACAATCAGCTTTAAAGCCATGCTAAGGAAACATTAGAGGTTAAAGGAAACATTCAGGAATGTAATCGATGGAGATTTTGGATTGCTTTTGTGCTTTATATTTTACATGGCTGCTTAACAGCTGAAGGAAATGGGTGTATTGCACATGGAAAGAACTGAAATATTCAGTTGGAAATGCAGGATTTTAATATAGGGCTGGTTCGTGTTGAGCCAGGAATAACAATGCACAGAGGAAAAAAGGCAAAAACTGTCTTGGTTAGGAGGATCTTAACAAGACTCTCCAGGTGGTTCAATAAATGCAGTTCACCATCTCCTAACGTTCACCAACTAGAAGGTTCAACGTTCCAGGTTTTCTACAGTAGCTGTGTATACACACACACACACATCCATTTGGAATGAATTGAGCAAATTAAGCATTTCAAACCCATTTCAGCACCTGGCAAACACTAGGATGACAGGCATTGAAATTCTCTGCTGATAGTTATTAGGGTAAAACAACACCAGTTCCATTCCATACCTATGGAATGGGTTGGGGTTTATTTTACATGGCGTGGGTTTTTTTTTCCTTTTTAAAATTTCTTTATGAAATCTCTACATTTCTGAATGAAGATCAGGTTCAGATGTGGTACGTGGCTAGATATATTTTCTAATTTGTTAACAGCGTGTTGATCCAGTGACAGTATTAAAAAAACAAAAGCATCTTAAACCCTTTCAAAACTCTGACTTGTTTTGCATAAGGAACAGCATTTGACTAATTGACAATGACGTTGAATTTTGTTCAGGTCGACATCAGAACAGATTTGGATTTATAATTCAGAGTTAAATCACAAAGGTTAAAAAGACGTCAGAGCCGAGTTCTAAAAGGGTGGATTGCAGGTTTCTGGTGTAGGTGGTGCAGTTGGATCCCATGGCAAATTGAGAAAGAGAGGAGCAGAAAAGAGTTAACATTAAACTCTCTTTATTCATGTGATCCAGGGATGTTGGTCACTCTTGAACTTTGGTAAGTTCAAAACCATAGTGAGCCAGTTTTGGGGCTGCTGAATCAACTCTGCAGATTCTCTAGAAATACATAACCATTCTACTTCAATTGGGAAGTTACCTTGAGTAAAATGCTTAGATGTCTTACTAAAAAACCCAACAAAACACCACTCTCGTATTAAATCTAATCGTTAAATTCAGCAGTTGCATGCAGTGAATTTTCATTCCAAAAAACATTATACCTTGAAGGAAAACATCCGAAGAAGCTTTCATTTTGTAGACAGAAAAGAGAATCAGAGGGTTTTGGTTTAAATTAAAGAAAGGAAAGAAAGAAAGAGACAAAAATAATGTAAATTAAAAATATACTTCTAAAACATAGTAAGTCAAAAAAGAACTAAATTTATAGAAAGGTTGGGATATTAACAGTTTAAACAAATATCTGCAATATAAAACCCCCACAGTTTTGACTTGTCACTGTCTTGTAACTACATCTGGGTCAAAGACAGAAGCTATCAAACTCCAGGTAGATCTTTTCATACTCCCAGGGGATTCCCATCTCTTACGCTGAAGTGGTTTGAGAAAGACCATTCACAGTTTATAGAATCCCATTTAAACTGGTTTTACCTGCAGCCTGGCTCCTGAACGCTCTACTTTTAAGTTTTTAAAGATTATTAGAATCCTGGCAGTCATTTTTAGCTGTTTGTCCTCAAATGCTCAGAGATAAGTAACGTAGAGAACAAGTAATCTGCCCTTTTATGGCCATCTTTAAGTGAGACAGCTGAACTGGGGATCAGTTGTGCTTCACTCCTTGGAACACCTGAGAAGACACACATGCTCACACCCAGCCAGCCTTTCCTTCCCTGGCCTGGGCAGGCTGAGAGCAGTCACCTCCACAAGTGCTTCTGTCTTCTTTTGACCAAATCCAACTTCAGCATACCTAAAGTTAGGGGAGGATTCTTCCTTAGGCTTACAGATGTTTTCCTGGCTGTTTATCTACCACAGAGTACTTTCTTGTTTCTTTTTTCTTTATTTTTTCTGTCTTCTCTTGCAGTCTATTCAACAACTTTTAAAGTTGAAATTGTAGGAATCACATCTAAAGAAAGATCCCTTAGTATTTTTTGTTATATATTCTCTTTTGTGCTTTATGTTACAACTAAAACATTCACAAGCCCTTGAAGATTTTAGCAGAGTAGGTCCAAATGGCTTCCTTGTTTCTTAGATGCCTGAACCGGATTCCGAATACACGGGTTCTGCACGTTTTGGTGGTTCTTTTGTTTGTTCATTTGGTTTGGGCTTGTGTTTGGTTTAGATCATTAGGCTCCTTTTCCCTCTAGGTTTTTACACTGATTCTTTTCACCTCAGAGGTTCTAAAAGTCTAAACAGACACTTAGCTCAGTTGCAAAAGGCAAGGAGCAATCTGTCCTGGATGAAATAAACAGCAAACTTTTTCCCTGTCTGGGCAAAACCCCAAACCCCTAGTGAAGGTACTTCCAGGATTTTTTTTATTGTGGCTACGATATACATTTTTTAATTATTGTGTAGCATGCATCCATAAGTAACATAGTAAACTGCTATCCAAATCACCTCCTGAGGGAGAGAAGTAGATAAAGAGGGTAAGAAATACAAGAAAAAGGAAGAGAAGGAAACAGTGAAAAGGGGACAGACGCTTAGGGCAACATTAGGAAAAGCACACACCATAGTTTGAATATAAAAGTTTCACTGTAGTCCTGATCATAAGAAAGCCAGAGTTATGTCAGCACTAGGGACATAAGTTAGTGGCAAAGAATATTGCTAAAGCTTAGACAGAGAAAGTGACAGCTCATCACAGAGGGCACAGCAACAGTTCTATCCGGAACACAAATAATGGGGTTGGTGATAGTGATTTGCAGAGCACTTTACTCTAGAAGTTTCCTTATTCTAAGAAATTCATTTCTCTGGCATCCAGACCACCTTCATATGTGAGCTTTTCATTCTCAGGGTGAATGTTAGCATTGCTATTAATACACAGGAAGGATAGATGCACTAGTAAAGTCTTAAAGTACAAGCATAGTGAGGGATTTAAATGCTCTCTCAGAAAACCTGCTGGAATTTTAGACCATGCTGGTAAAAAGATACGTACTGGATTTTTCTTCTTTTTATCTTTATCTTTGCTCGGTTTTCTGTTGCTGACAAAGTAGTGCAAAGTTCCGTATTCCACCAGTGCAGAGAAAACAAAAATAAAGCAGACTGACACAAAAAGATCCATTGCTGTCACATAAGAGACTTTGGGAAGAGATTTACGAGCAATTGTACTTAGGGTGGTCATTGTCAGGACAGTTGTGATACCTGGTAGACAGACAGAAAACAACAGAAGCATTATTACTCTGAGTACCAAACTGATTTTGCCAATTAGCTCTCTGTGTTTTGAAGCATGCCTGGAGTTCAAACACATAGCAAAGATAGTAAACACCACATCCCAGCAGGGAAATGTGGATTTAGTGAGAGCTTTGAGGATTAACATGGGCTGTGAAACATTTTTGCATGGTTACTGCGAGTGCTGCTCTGCAGAATACTTTGGTTAGATGGATTCTGGTTCTCAGAAGTTTAATTTAGTTTTTCAGTTTTGTAGTTTACTTCCAGGGGACTTTAATTTTTTAATTGAGAAATTTAATTTCAGGGTTTGTGTACTCAAACTCTTCGGGCTAAAGAGGAGAGAACTTGTGTCAAGAGTGAGAAAATCACGGTGGAGAATAAATATTGCCTTGCTCCATTCTTCAAAGTCATCTCAAGACCAATCTCAAACTTTTTTGTGCTGCTGGGATAAGTTTTCTTTCTTTTTAATAACAGAGTGACAATATCAGTGTCAGCAAGAGACACACTGTTTGTGAGAGACCATTGTATGAAGTCCAAATCCATGCAAATTTGGAAAAATAGTGTCTAATCCACCAGGAACTTGGGGATAAAATGCATAGATTTGTATGTGTGCTACATAAAGAAATAAAACTATCTTGCTTAAAAGCATTTAGTTGAATGCAGAAGATACCAGCCCCGCACAAATTACCTGCTACTCCTTAGTGAAGTGAGTTCTTGCATGTAAAGCTGTAAGGGAGAGTCTCTTGGGGCTCCCAATTGTAATATTGTGAGGTGAGATTTGTTTCTGTGCCAGACCAGTATCTCCTCTGGCCTTCATAGGTCTATAACTGAGCAGTACTGTGACAAGCCTCACCATCCCTTCTCCTCTCAGAACCTTATCCCCCCTGCTGCGATGTAAAGAACATTAAAAATGCAACAGAACAGTTAAAATCCATCACATTTCATGTGGCAAATTTCATACCACTGATTTTACCTCCTCAGTAGGAAAAAAATAGACTGATTCTCAACAGATGACCAGTCTGGTCTGTATCTGTAAATAACATTAAAAATAACAGCTGCATGCCTTTATTAATTTTATACTTCTTGGAAACGTTTTGGTGGTTCTCTTTTCAGGGAGGATATGAAAAAGACAAGAAATGGCTTCAAATTTTCTGTCATGGGAGCCACTGGTCCTCTATTCCTGTGGGTTTTCCAAGGGAGAGCTGGAATGAAAATGCTGCCCCTCATTTTGCATTCTGGTGCTCCGTGCTGTAGTTTTGGGAAGAAGTGAAAACGCAGAAGGGAAAACTAAAATGATTCTCCCTTGAATGGATTTACTGCAGCTGTAGAAGATGTGTTTAACTTCCTCTAACTGAATGTTTCTACTTTACTCATTCTTACAGCTACAGCTGCTTTGCACAAGCAAGGTTAGTTCGGTCTCCCTTTCATTTTACTACAACTGGAACCATTGCTAAATGGGTAGAAATTGCTAAAGCTGATTAGTTTGCATCTTCATGTATTGCATTTTAGATCTCACCAAATTCAGCTGATTTTGTGGCCTGAAGGCTGCATTTGATTGTTGGTGCCTAAAGCAGAAGTCAGGGTCCTACGTTCTCCCCTCTTTACCACCATGGCACACGGCCCGCCGGAAAGATCAATTCCTTCTTGGCTTTTGTTTCATTTGGACTGCTAGTCACTGTGGTATGGAATTAGAGCAAATAAAACTAACATGTCCTTGCCTCTAACCCAGCAGTGTTCCCCATCCTCTTGATGCTTATAAAAAAAAATACTGCTGTCATCAGAAAAGATGAAAAAAACCTACTGTAGGCATTCTGTGATACTCAGAGTTAGGAAGAGATGCAAATATGGTTTAGGCTGTGCTAGTCTTTGGAAATGACCACATCCCTCTAAACATGGGGAGCTCATGTGAAATTGTCTCTCCTCTTACAAACTAGTGATCCTCAGAAGTGTCCATTAACCATCATCACACTTGAAGTAAAGCCAGAATAAAAACCAACTCACCCAGTGATGTTCTGGCTGGAACTGCATCCTTATTAATCCAGAAGGAGACCCAGGACAACACAACAATAAGTGTGCAGGGAATGTAGGTCTGAATAGTGAAATAACCCATTCTTCTGCTCAGGTTAAAGTAAACAGACATGACTACATAGTCTCCTATGAAATAAAGCAAATTGAGATAGAATAATATGTTAAAAACCCAACATAGAATTTCTGTATAATAGCTAGGGGTAGTCTCGTCTCTAGCCTCTTCTCTTCTCTAGTCTCTTCTCTTCTCTAGTCTCTTCTGTGTCTGGGGTATATAAAGAAAACAGATGCACCAGATACCCTTATGGCAAATCCATGCACACTTCTTCAGTGCTGGAATAGCTCAAGAGCTTGGTGGATTTTTGGTAACATTATTTTTGACAAGCAAGTCTTGCAGGTTCACTTAGGCACCTTGTGTTTGAAGATATCAAGAGTAACCTCCCTTGCATATCACAGCAGACTTCTTTCAAGCCAAGTCATTCCTCATCCCTTGCAAATGCCTGGTGTCATCCTGCTAGAGCAACTGAGTGAGTGGTGGTGGTCCAGCAAACCGCCAGTCACCACGCTGTCCCTGTCAGCACGCTCTCAGCTCTGCTCTCAAACAGTGCATGCTTTCAGATGTACCTTCTAAATTATTCATCTTCTCAACTATTCTTCAGGGCTAGGCTGTGTCAATAATTAATTTTTTATTTGCCTGCAGATCTTCTGTTGTGTTATCTCCTCTAAATCCTAAGTGCCAAAATAAAAAAGCCAGGCTATATGTTACTCTGGTGTGCAATATACATCCTTCTCATCCAGTAGTTTTGTCACTCTTTTTTCAGGTCCTCCCCACCCCCTCAAACTGTTAAGCAAATTCCATCTGGCTTCAGGAATACAGCAAAGCTTCAGGAATACAGCAAAGCTTCAGGTTTTGATGTATTTCTTTTCCAAACTAAAAAAATCACAACCCCTAGTTCTCTCTCTCTTTACTTCAGATTACAGCACTCCTGGGAAATCTTGGTTGCAAAAGAACTACAGGACCCCGGGCTACAAAAGACATCACTGCAGTTCAGTGGAATGCTGTCTGGAGAAGCCTCAAACTGGAACAGAATAGGATTTGCAAATGGAGAGTGAGAGAGTTTTCCAGCATTATCAAAGAGGCTCTGTGGCTAATGCGTATTCTGCTTAGATCAGTACCTTTAGTTAACATTGAGTTCTCTGTTTTCAGGCATAATTAAAATTTTAATTTCCCCCAGAAAAATCCCTTTGAACCTGGTCACAGAAGAAACTTCAGAGATAATTTTTCAGCTGGTGGTGCTTTGTTATATTTTTTCCTCTTCAGTGTGAATGTCCATATCCCAGGGATTAACCGGTTTTAATTTAATTATATTATAATTAACCCCAAACCTTAAAAAAACAATTATATATGTATGGTTTACAAGGAGATAGGGCTGAATATGAACCACCAGTTTGAAGAACTGCAGGCTGATTATCCCCTTCATTGAGAGATAAGTGTGCATTGCGTGTGTACGTTCTTCATATACCCAAAAAACCCCAAACCCCACAACTGACCAGGACCACTGTAAAACTGAAGCCTTAAAATTGCAGTAGGACTAATTCTTCATCTCCCTGGATCATAGATTGGCTTCCTGACAAGTGATTATTTTGTCAATACTGGGAGTATTTTTTTTACTCATTCTATTTCTCCATAGTTTTTCTCCTGTACTTGGGCAGGTCCTTTAGGCCAAGTGTTTTGGGAATTGTAGCACTCTTGCCTTGTAGGATCTTTTATTCAGAAGAACAGAAAATCTCAGAATCTAGTACACAAACCAGCACTTTGTTCCAGGAGTCAGAGTCAAATCCAAAACTCAGCACCTCTCCTGAGAAAGCAGAGAGAGAACTGCAGGTAACTTAGACTAAGGCATCATGCAAAGACTTTGTGCCTTGTCCTTGTTCAGTAAGAGCATCTGCAGACCGAGCCAAACGGTGTGTGGGTACCCATGTGGTACCCACACACTTATGTGGACTCCCCTCACGCCTCCCATTGTACAGGCTGTTGCTTCACACACTGTTCCACTGTGGGGTTCTAGATATTTGGTGGTGATCATCTGGTCTCCATGGAGACTCGTTTGGATTTTTCCTGTCATGCAAGGAGAGGGTTTTTATGCAGTAAGCTACTACAAAAATATTTTATGCATTATTTTTAAGTACAGTTTTTGTCACTGTTGTTTAAAATGTAACACGTAAGTTTTTTCTAAACATTAGCTAACTTGTAAAGGCCTTGGTCCTTTCAGCAGCAGTGAAATACCACTTCAAATTCTCTGTCACCTCAAAGATGTGTCTCAGAGGACAATCCATTTCCACAGAGCAACAGCAGTGTCCTGTCACAGAGCATTCGATACACAAACTGGAGATGCTCCAGGTGGAAGTGGCTTATACGAAACTGAACACAATTCCCTCTGGTGGTTTGGGTTTGGGTTTTTTGCCTTAACACTGGATTCTTAAGCAACTGTGGTTTGAAAGAGCACATCTCTGCTAACATGTTCCAGAAGTTATAAAGTGATGTAATAGTTCTTATTTTTCGTGCCTTGTAGAATTGGCAACATTTTACTGAGAGCTCGAGGAAATAAGAGACCATATGTACTTTATGTGGCTTTTAAGATTTCTACTAGTGGAGAAGTGAAATCAGAAGTAGTAAAAAACTTCAGCATCAACTACAACTTGCCAGCAGTTTACATAAGTGATATTGCGAGGATCTAATAGCAGGCCTTCTGAGATTTTGAGTAAGTACAGTACTCTGAGCAAACAACTTATTGCAAGACCAAAGATGTGCAATGTGGGGCTTGGTGTCGGTCGTCATAACACACACATCCCAAACGTAAAATGCATACGGTCCTTTGTGGACCATGGACTTGCCAGAGCTCTGCTGTTACCACATCCTTCATGGTGGAATCTCGCCCCAGCCCTGGTTTTATCCACATCTGGTTCTTCTGAGTCTATTCATGGACTTCTCTGCTTTTCAGCTGGGACCGTCTTAAATATTCTCTGTTATTTTCAGACTGTCTCTGCGCCTGAGGTGATCTTTCACTCCTAGTGTGATGCCTGCATGAAGCTGTCAAACTGAGACAGTATTTCAGTAAAAAATGGCCAGTCAGTCCTTAGCACAGTGCCGTTCATTAGCTCTCACTTGACAAATTGATAATCTTTTCATTGTTACTTCATCCTCTCTCCTTGAGCTCTGAATCGTGTTTATCCAGTATTGTCTACTGCAGCAAGAAAGCGTCTCAGCCTGCCAGACTGCAGTTTGGAGGGCTAATATACTTTTGGCTTTTTCCAGAAATTAATGATAATGCAACCTGGCAGTATCTTTGCAACAAAACATACTTAAGTACTTAACATTTGGCACTCTAGTTAGAAGATTTTGGATTACTTAGCCTTTTACCAGAGACCTTACAGTCCTGCCACCCGTCCTAAAGTGTATGTGTAACTATTTGACATGTCTAGAAAATAATACCTAGATCATTTTCAGTTTTTAAAGAAATACAAAATTTCACTGAAAAAAATAATCTTATTACATTGAAGAGCGTAATAAGTAATTTTTAATATACTTAGAGCTCATCTCTCTCTTGCCATATGAATATATTTGTTTCTCTTGTTCCCCTGTATTCATCTATGTATATACAGAGAGCTGTAGTCTTCATCCAAAGGTGTGATAGCCAGTTCATCAGTTTCTTCAGTGACATGTATGTAAAGCTGGATGCAGTTCCTCAGAAAAATGCTACCCACTCATTTCTACCCTCACATGAAAATACTCACAGCATGCTTCCTACTAAATGCATTTTCCTGCCCGTTATATTTGGAAGATCGTGAGATGAAGGGCAGGGTTCTGACTTGAGCCCCAGCACCTTCGTGCAGCTGCTCTGAATGGGAAGCTGACTGTTCCTCGGTGGCAATAGTCCCTGATGCACCCAGAGAAACTGCCTGGCCTTAAGTCACTTCTGGAGCAGGAGATGCTTTGAGAAGGAGCTGCATTCCATCAGTATCCAGAGACCATGACCTTAGTGAGCCCTTGAAAACGGCTTTATTTCAAGCAGTCTTGTGCCACCCCCATTTACACAGCCTCAAAGCAGTCTCTGCAAACTTTCAGAATTGGGAAGCTCCTCCTGCCCTACGCTTTCGTGCTGTAGCAATTTGAACACCAGGATTCAGGCTCTGTTAGCCAGTAGGGAAAGTGAATTCCTGGTTTGAGGCACCATCTGTGCATCTGTCCTGGCCTAAGTCCCAAAGGTTCAATAGGAGGAATTAGTTGTGCCAGGAAGCGTAGCCAGGGGGAATGTACACTGCACTTAACTGATTTAATCAGCACAGTGGGGGTGATCCTTCATTGCTTCTTGGTTGTGGAATCATTTATACCTGTGTGAAGTGAATGGGAAATTATACCCATTAGTACTCTCTTTATGCATGTTTAAGTGACTGTGCAAAGTGTAAGGTACTGGGGAAACAAGCCTCTAATTTGTACTCAGAAGTGATTTGGAAGCTGTAGAAATGCTAGAGGAAAGAACAGCTTTCTAACAGCACAGGAAACTGGTGTTGTAATTCTAGTTCAGGCAGCAACACTTACAGCTGAGATTGTTTCACACGTAGAAGATTCTGTTTTCTGTCGTTTAAAATACTGCTGGATTTAAATTATTAACAGTATGACAGAAGAGCTTCAATAAGTGTGTGCTGGCCACCTGGTCAAGTTATTTGTGTGTGTCATTTCTTGGGTCATTTCCTTCTCATTGGCAGTTTTGAAGAGAAGAAACTTTGGTTTCATTTCTGTGCACTATCTGGACTTTGAACAATTAATTAGGTGAAGGACATTCTACATGTTGGCATCTCCGTGAAAGTCTTTCTCAACTGAATTAAAACTTTTGTAAAGGAACCAATGTGTGCACAGACCTCTGTCTACAGACTTTACCACAAGTTTTTTGATGGTTTCTAAGAAGATTTATCCTGCCTGAGCCCCGTGCTGTGCACCGTTCTGAGGGGCACAGCAGAACCAGATGGATGGTAGAGGTGGGTTTGTTTTTCTCAGACTGTTTGTCCTGTTACGCTCCTAAACTCTCCCAAATTTTGCTGTGTGCTGTGTGCTCCTCAGCTCCTCACCTGATGCTGACTCCTTGGTGTTGGGGAGCTTCATCGTGGAGCTCTTCTCCCCTGAGAACTGTTCTATCCCAGGGTCTGAATGGGATTTTCCTCGAGGTTTTTTTACCAGTGTTTAGTAGTATGAAAATCCCTGTGTGTTCTAGTAATTCTGATAGTGTTTAGAATTTACCCCTCTTTATGCCTAAGGTGTAAATATCTGTGCAGGAAGAAATCTTCGTAGGAGAATATTGATCATGAATCAGTAATGGTCAGAAAAATGCCACTGAGTATCCTTATTATAGCTTTCTAAAAGTTGAAGTTTTCCTCTACCCCATAGATAACTACCAAGAAAAAAAAAAAAACAACAGGAGAAGAGTAATGTATGAACTAAATTCTACCAACATTTCCTGCCATTGGTTGTTCTTCAAGGGCTAAGCAAATGACTAGCAAGCAGGGGGGTTGGTGTAGGTCGCTGTTTATCTCATAACTAATAGGCACAATTTTGTTAGCACAGCCAATAGCAACCACATGGTTGATACAAACCCAGGCAGGCACCAGCTGGCCACATTTCCAGTGGGTTTTTCTCTCTCATTTTACACAGAACTCATACAGAAAAGAGCAAGGACTTAGAAGGATTTGCTTAGAGAACGTATGAAAATACAGCTAGAAATGGAGACTTTTCTTAAAATTAACTCATGTGAACAAGTACAGAAATAAATTACTTGTTTATCTATGGGGAAAACCTCTCCAGTACAGAAATAAATTGCTTGTTTATCTATGGGGAAGCTCTATCCAGTACAGACATAAATGAATTACTTGTTTATCTATGGGGAAAACCTCTCCAGTACAGAAATAAATTGCTTGTTTATCTATGGGGAAGCTCTATCCAGTACAGACATAAATGAATTACTTGTTTATCTATGGGGAAGCCCTATCCAGTTCATTTTTCTGGATGGAGTATACAGAGGAAAAAAGCAAATAAAAAGAACCCCAGTGCCACATGAGGGCACTGTCACCTCAGAATAGAACTGAGAAATGACTGCAAGTCTGCCAGTGGAAAACCAAACCTTCAAAAGTTCTAATTATTCTCCCCATTGAGTGTTTATACAAACACTCCAATGGCATAACTGACTTCTATGGCTCTGTTAATAGAGGAGCACTTCTAAGAACTACACTGACTCTCGTGTGATAGAAATATTACCAAAGTAACATCACCTTTGTGCTACAAGTAATGAGTATAAACTGCATGAATTGTTAATGAAGAACAACCGTGGCAGCAGAATTTATCTTCTTTTCCTCATAAATAACTAATAGAATACATCCTTGTTCTCTCTCTCTTTTCCTGTTAACATGTTGAGCAGTCTCATTTGCTGTTAGGCAGAGATCACAGCTAGCACTCTGTTGTGGGTGTTTTTAAAGGGTGAGCAGGTAAATAGTAGATTAATGGAAGTGCTGTGTTTTCCTGGGTTTAGTCATGGTACACGGAAATACCATTAAAACACTAACACAGGGTTTCTATAAATACCTCTTTTGAGGTGGGAGGTTTGGTTGAATCCATTGTTTCCAGTACTGTAAGCAAACTCTCACTCTGAATTAATTGTATTTCAAAAAAAAACACAAAACCCCAAAGCGACTCATGATGAATTTGGAAAAAGATTTAAAAAATGTCTGAAATATTTTAACAAAACTGAAAGGCTTCAATGGTTGACCAGTTTCTTTCATGACGTATCCACACACAAAACAAGACGATCCCAGACCCGAAAGGTTCATTGGCTAAATTGGCAACATTCAGCTTTCTAGAAGATATGAAAACCAGCAGATATTTTTCTAGAGCTGGCATTACTGCATCCTGCTGGGTATTGGTTCAGCACCTGACATTTCTGGATGGGAGCTACCTACCCTAATCCTATTGAATCCACCTGAACTTTAGCTCTTTAAATGCCAACCTACTGGACCAATACTGACTACAAAAATAACAGCAAATGGAACCAAAAGGGTCCTAAATGCATCCTCCTTTATGAACGAGACAGGCTTTGTGCCATTTTTATAAAGATATTCTGTAATAATAAAAAACAACTCTCCGTAAGCAAATGGGGCATCTCCTGCCAACCGGCCCATGCCCTTCGCATTCTCTGCCCTTCTCCCACTCCAGCATCACCCCAAAACTGCTCCAAGCAGGGAAATGATGAGACAAACCCCAAAAGGAATGGTAAAATATGGACAACGCCTTTTCTCCTTCCTGTCAAAAGAGGTGATGGTACAAGAGCTGTGCTGTACGCTCTGCTTGGCAGCGGCTGGATGCAGATCACTGCCCCCAGGAAAGGCAGGAGAAGAGGAGACCCGAGTCAGACCTCTCTGCCAGATCAGGCCAGTGTCACACTGTGGACTGCATTCTATGGTGCAGCTCTAATCTAGGATGAAAAATCATGTAAATAGTTTAAGAATGGTGTCTTTGTCCAGATGCATCTTCATTTGGCTTTTGTCCTCATCATTTCTTGCCTTGACAGGGTCTATATTTGGCGTTCTGCTGGCATTTAGTGGCTTGGTGAGGGTACTGAGTCAGCCTGAAAATGCAGTTTCTTCCACGAGGATTCAAATTTAACCTATTCAAATTATTCTCTTGTATAAAACCTAAAGTGACCTATTTTTTCATGGTTGGGTATTTTTTTTTTCTTCTTCCAACAGATCAGAAAGTTCTTAATTCTGTCTAGTTCAGGACTAATGAAACAGTACTTCTAAGATTGGTCATTTTTCACACAGAGATATTAGCTCTTCCAGTGCAATATGTTTTACATCTACCACAGGAAAATAATTTTGGCCAAAGTATTTGATCGCTGAGAGCATGAGTGAATTTTCATAAAAGCAAGACAGGAATTTGGCCCCAGTGCTGATCATAAGCTGAGATCTATGAGGTTTATTGGTGTCCACAGCCAGGAATGAAATGTCTGCGGAAAAGGCAGAATTAGAAGGAACACTGTCCCCATGATAGCTGACCATGAGAGGAGCTCATTATCTCATCCTTTGCCAAATGCCCTTCTCATTGTTCCTGTCCTTCACAGGTTTTTTTGTTCTTTCATTGACTCATTTTTAGACTGCATACAGGCCAGACAGTTAAAAAAAAAATAATTAAGTCTTTTCCTTTTTAAAAATACTTGACAATCACCTTCCCTCTGAGGTTTAGCAGCAAAATATCACTTTTGTGTAACGGCAAAGTCGTGATGTGAAGAAAAATCCAGTGAATGTTTGGCCTTTAGGGCAAAGACAAAAAAAGTCAGTGGTGGCACTGTAGATATTTGCTCACAACAGACTTGAAGCGCTGGGAAGCGGGGCTGCTTTCCACCCGAGTGCTGGCACTCGCTCTGTCTGGGCATCCCCGAAAGAGTGGGGAGCTCCACAGTCCCTGCTGACACAGCACAGCAACTGCACTAAGTGATCTCACCCCGATTCTAAATAGCCCTTTCTAAGCCATGCTTAGAGCTTGATTATGTAATGAGGTACAATAATATGAAGACTTTGACAAAGCTTGAGCTCTAGTCCATTTATGTAAGATTATCTCCGGGATTCGGAGAGCTGCAAGCCTGGTTTTCAATTTACATTCCAAAGGATGAATCCTAACTATGTTGCACAGCAGGGTAGGGGATGGGAGGAGATTTTATCTATTTTTTATTTATTTATTTTTCTTTCCCCCCTGCCGTTAAAGAGTACTGTGTATGTCTGTGTGCGAATGTGCCTGACAGCAAACACCTCGGTTCCCTGCGAGAGCAGGGAGAGGAGAACCGAGACCGGTTTCTGTTTGTGTGAAATGACAACCCCAACTGATGAAACTCTTGCAAAATAAGACGAATCATTACAGCCACCCAAGCAAATGCAATTCCTTTATGTATGACATGACTTTCTGCCCGACAGTTCTGTATTTTGTTTAGTCCTTGGCCGCTCATTCCACTTGAAGTGCCATTTTCTCGCTTCATTTGACAGAATGTGTTCCACTTCTCATTAGTTTCTAATTATAGGAGGAGAGCATGTAACGACACTAGGCAGTAATTAAAATCTGTTACTGTTGTTCCCACCTTCCCTTTGAATTCATGGACAAGATTCACCCTAAGAAATTTTTTGTTGCCTAAAAACGTCAACATGTGGAAATGTATTGAGAGATTGAAGGTAGTAAACTCAGGGATGATTGTTTCCAAGCTTCCATCTGGAAGTTCCAAGGGAAAGGGAACCTTGCTGACCCTATATATTTACATATAATTTTTTCCCACTTTGGGAAATAACTGCAAAGAAGTGATCTTTTTTTCTTTTTTTTTAAAAAGTTGTTTTTTTTTTTTTTTTTTTTTTTTTTTTTTTTTTTTTTTTTGTTTTGAAGCCAGCTAAGCTACTAAACGGGCATTAGGAAACAGGAGGGTTTTTAGTGAGCAGGATTAGTGTTCAGATGTGGCAGCAGCATGATGTAATAGGCTGCAACTACTGTGAGTGAATCATTATGCTCCAGTGTGTAAACAGTCTGCAAATTATAGAACCTTCTGCTCCCTTTCCTACTCTTCTCCTCCCTGGGAAGATCAACTGAAGATGAAAGCTCAGCATCTCCCCTCAGAATGGTTAGGATTCTAAATAACTTGTTTGACTTAGAGTGGTAGGAAATTAGAATCAAGTTGAGAAAAATGTGAGGAGGGTGGAAATCCCAGGTAAGGTGGGAAAGAAGAGCCACAATTTCCAGGCAACACAACTGGCTCTGGGGTGCCATTCTGTTGGAAATCTTGCTGTGTCCTTGGCTCTTTTGGCTGTCTGGCCATCTATATGCACCTCTACCTAAGGGCTTCGTACATGTTTAAAGCAATTAATTAATTTTTAATATACCTATCATAATAATAGAAGTTTTTGAGATACGGTGAAATAAGTAAGAAATCTGTGTTGTTACATGCCATTGATTCCAAGGTATCCAGGTGGTATACCCACTTCCTGGCAACATCCACCCCTGCCTGCTCTTACGTACCTGGAGAATTGGAAACAACTGGTTCGTTTCCATACTTCAAAGCCTAAGGTAGACCACAGCCCTGGTACTTTAGATGAAGCTTGCCATCGGGATAGTGAAACAGCATACAGTAAGAATTGTCAAAGCTATGTGCGTTTTCTCATGGTGAAGTTTTCAGCAGCTGGCATCAAGGAGAGAAGCACAGACCAGTGGCTCTTTCTGTCCTACAGAGGTGGCGAAGCACAACATGTACACTGTGTCACGGAGCTACAGGTCTGGACTTCCTAACAACTGTGCAAAGGACTGGGGTGAAAAGGGAGTGTGGGCAGCTCCAGGGCTAATAAGGTCAATGCAAGATGTAAGAACGGGAATGACGTTAAAGATGGCACTTGGAGGACTAGGTTAAAAATCACCAACATTAAGTACCTGAAATTACAAAGGAAAAGCCAAAGGTTGATCAAAGGGGACAGACAACTGCCAAAGGAAGCCAGATCTTAGGTGGACCGTGTGGTCACTTCGTGGTGTCAGTTCAGCTCATCTGATATTAGACATCAGGGCTCTGTGGTCAGTGGGCAGAGCTGCTCCTCCACTGGCTGAACCACACGGCATCTATGCAGTCTACTGTAGGCCTCCTAACATTTCAGACGTGGTTGAAAATTAGGCACTGGCCTGTCTGGTGAACGCCACATAGAAGAAAAGTATTTAATATTTTTGTCTAAATAGCAACAGTGGTACAAATGCGTTCGAAAGCTCTCTTGAAGGTAGTACTGTCTAACTTTGTGCATCTCCTGGTTGCTGAAATGGCTGCATAGGACTAATGCAGTTCATAGAACACCACTTCTCAGGTTTGCTTTTACATCTCCATAAAGTGTCTTGCATGGCAAAGGTCATTCTGGAATTCTTCTCGATGCCTTTCATTTTAAGAGAAGAGGAATTTGAGGATACAGTACATTTAATCTTTGATCTTGATGTTTCCAGTTATTTTCAGAGCCAGGAGACAGTGTTATATAACCTGAGGCTGCAATAAGACTTGATGTTTTCTCCTACTTCTTCTCCAGAGGAGAGAAGGCATGACTGCACGGAAGCGGTGTTCTGTGGGGGAGCTACAGATTTCGCAGATCCCTTCTGTCTGAACCCCCCAGCAGAAGAAATATTTATATAAGAAAGTAGCACTCAAGCACCAGCATCCTGCTTCCACTGAATGCCCAGGGAGATTACTGGAAAGACAGTACCATAAACAAAGAGCCCGAGGGATGCTGGGAGGAGTACAACATGCTTTATTGCTCGACTTCCAGCACTGTGTTTTCTCTTCTCTTGTTTTAGGCCTTCAATTCCGGTTATTTTTGGCTTTCTTTAAATATTTTAAAAGATTTCATCAGTGAATATTTAGTTTTAAACCCCCAGGAAACCAATCTAAGTAACCAAGAAAAGACTAAAACTCACCAGGGTATGAGATCCTGGAAGGCAAAATATCAAGGAGCAAAAATAGTACAGATCAAACTCAACATTCTTCCTTGTGAACAGCTACCAAATATCAGGGGCTTCAGAGAGCTAGGGCAGCTCAGTAATAAAAGATGATGACTTTGAGCACAGGAACCCAACAAAGGTACATAGTAAAAAGTAAATGGGCTTGCTGGAAAACAGCACAGTCCAAAAATACCTCAAAGAAGTAGTGGGGATTATTATTACTGGGACCCCAAAGCAGCAGGTAAGACCTGTCAGGTCTGGCCCCAGCTCTCTCACTGGACAGCTGTAGAGCTGTGGGTGGCTGTTTCTCTTCCCTCAACCCATTTGACCTTCCCTGGAGGTTCTTTGGAGCATGTGTGAACCCTGGGCTTCAACAGTACCTGGCAGATTCTGCTCTAATCTCGTGGAAATGTTTAACAGGATTGGTTGAAAATGAAAATAATTTCTATAATTTCATACTATTTATTACTTATATTTATACTGATATATTTTTTCTTCGATTTTGCACACAAAAGAAAACCTGAAAATATAAAAGAATAAACCCCCTTATGCACTGGGGCTCTCAACAGACAAATAATGTTAAAAGTCATGTGCACAGGAGAGTGAGTTTCCTTCATGGTCTGTGAGGATCGGATCCCTGCACCTACCCCTGATAAACTTGCTCACATTCAGCATCAGAACCAATAAACGGAGTGGAATCTTGAGTTTCTGGAGTAATTCTCAAGTTCCTGATTCTCTTGATTCTTACAGGATACCCCTGTGCAGTTGAAGGGTAACCGAGTCATCCAGTTAGCAGTAAACTGAACTGTAAGGAAGTGCATAAACCAGGCAGTGATCGTGCCTTTGGAGACAGCCCACGGCTTCTGTTTATCAGTGACAGAGCTAGCAGCAGAACATAAGTGCATTTTAAACTTCTGCTCTTTGCCTCTGTTGAATAGTGATCTAAAATGAAAAAACTTAACAAAAGATTATTCTGTGTCATAAAAATTCATGGGTTTATCATAAAGGCTTTTGGTGTTGAAAAGCTTGCAGAACTCTGCAGGGAATCCTCCCAGTCAGCGCTCCGCTCGCGCTTGTTGACATATTCTGTTCTTCAGAAACCTGGGCTTTAGCCAGGTACGCAGGTAGGAAGAGAGAGAGGACACGCGTTGTTAAACTGAGTTCTAACACTAACCTCTTGCCAAGAGGGACTAGGACTTGGGCAGGAGCTCCAGTGCCTATCTGAGCAGATCAGCGTCTCGGTTGGTTCCACCAGAGGAAGCTGCTGTTGAAATGGGTCTTGAACACGTCTGTGTCTATGTGTATTGTATGTAAGGTGCAAGGAAGGGGGGAGAAGAATAATACACTTCTTGTAATTATCTGTGAAGTTTTAGTATTCATTGCTTTATTTTCTTTTTAATTATAATCATGCTGACCAGGGTAATTTTACTATCCGTGTGCAGCAACGTATGATTCATTTGTATACCAGGAAAGGGAGCCCTGAGCTGCTTCTGCTAATGCTGTATCACACCTCCCTGAATCTGCAGCCAAATGGAGCTGCTCTCAGGGTTCCCAGCATCACCACTACTCATTTATGGCCTTGGCAACTTTTCTTTTCCCCTTACATCTAATGCCATGTTGCTGTTTAGAGATGGAATGATTACTTTTGGGGGGACATGGACACTAGTAGAGTGACCCTGAGAAACAGTGATTTGACAGTAATGGTTTCTTAGGCTATCAGCTACAAGGAAGATTGCCTCTAATTTAAAAAGCTGCTTCAGTTTTGAGTCCCTCCTGTAGGTGCTTTAGAGTGACACTACTGATAGGTCTCTGTAGATTGTGTCAGGGTCCTTTTAATGGTGGTCAAAGGTGCACTGGTCAAAAGTGCTCCTCTAGTTGTTAGTATGTGGCTGTCTGGAACTGAAGCTGAGCTAGTTACATTTAACTTCTACAAATAAGCTGAATTCAGTTGCATTTAACTCTCACAAATAAGGCCAGGAATTAAAATAGTGCGTGCTTAGAGTCTGGTGATTCTGGAGAACATGTATTCTGGTTTATGCATGTCTGTGTGCACGTATTCCAGCTTGTTTCATCAGTCCTGACTACAACTGTACAATTCCTCAATAGCAGGCGAAATCCAGTTTGGTCTGGTTGGAAGAGCACATTCTTTTGACCTAAGGGAATGAGTGCAACTCGAAAGAAATCAGTTTGCTCATCTGAAATCTGGGAATCCTGAAAAATATGCTGCGTTTGGCTATTACAGAGGTCTACATTGCTCAAAAGAACAAAACATTTCTCTTTATCTTGCATGGTCTGTTCAAGGCAGGGGAAGAACAGCCCTCTCTGTCTCTGTGAACATCTATCTGTTGCCTGCCTACTTTCTGAGCAGTACGTGCTGTCTCACACAAGTACATTCTCTCCCACGTGAGCTGTACTTTTCTCCTGCTGTACGTGCAAATGGCTACACAGAGCAGGTTACTCCAGTTAATGTATGTCTTTCAGGAAGGTATCCATCTGCTTCTTCAAGATAATTGGTGACTGTTAGGATTTAGAGCTCTGGAGTTACCTTTTGCCATCAACTGAGCTTGATAAAAGAACATTTATTTCTGTAATATGCCTGATGTGGAGCCACGTGTATTCCATAAGTAGTATATTAGAGATACATTACATATGGTCAGGCATACATGACTTTTAAAGACTGTTCAAATATCATAAATCCTACATGCAAAGCTTAGGATGACGTTGGTAACAAGAATCTGGATCTGTATTTAGGTTTGCTTGGTTGAGAGGGACTTTTTTTATGGTCAGCATTTTGTAAACATCTAAAACTTATTAGAACCATACTTTAAAACTATACCATGTGTAAGCAAGCCATTTACCTCTACGACCTGTATTTTTCCACGTGGGAGAATTTCAGAGACATTTTGTCCCATTCTTAGGTAAATAAATCTCTTATATTGTTCTAAGAGATTTCCCAATTGCTTGGAAAAGAGTGCTCCAGAATTCACACCTTTGACTATTGAAATCAAGATATTCTCAGTTGTACTTTTGGGGGTTTATAACCACTTGAGCCAATTTCAAATAAAAATAGCACAGATCTATTTGTTTTCCAGCCTGAGGCATTCCTCTAGAAAAGGCAGTAGTGGACTGATGTTGGAGAGGTAACCAGTATCCTCCTTCTCCTGCTGTGGGTTTGCCTGAGCACGGTGCCTGTTCTGTGTGCAAATTCCAAGTTGTTTCTGGTTTCTTAAGCATTTTGTCTTGCAGAAGCCAGGTGCAAACCTCCAGCAAACGTGCAAATTAATCTTGTTCATGGTCACAGATAACGTGTAACAGCAGAAACATCCGCTGGCAAAAGTAGGTGTTGCAAAATAGTCTGAGGTTTGATTGGTGAGGAAATGAAATGGAAAAAACTAGCTCTAATAGAACAGTTATTTATACGCTGAGAATGGAGATGGCAAATGTGTTTGGGTGTATTTTTAACCTCGTGAGCTTTCTGGGAGGATATTATTGGCATCAGGTAGAAAGTAAAATCGTTGGAGGAAAGGAAAAGGAGCTGTCAAATCCAGTATCTCTTTAGCTATTAGAAAGNGAAGAAATAAAGGTGCTGAAGCAGAAGGGGCTCGATTATGGCTAAAATAGTAAATAAATGTAAAGTTAAAAAAGTAGAAGGTGTCAGAGATAGTGAGAGACAAAGAGAGAAACTGTGGAAAGTGGCAGCCAATGAGATGATGTTCTAAAATGATTCTTAACACCAAGAGCAGGAGTAAGAGAGGCCACGGGCCTGAAGGGAAGGATCGAGATGAAGAGGATGCTTGGTTTGAGGATCATGTCTCAGAACAGACAGCTACAAAGCATGAATAATGTATAACCAGTCCTGCAATCTGAAGTCAGACAGACCAAGCTGAGGATGTAGAGCTTTTCTTTAAAGGCTACAGATACCATCTTGAATTTTTGGTTACCAGCTTCACAGGAATAAAGGTGGAGCTTCCCTGTGTATGCAATCACCCCAAATCCTAGGAGGCATTTGAATGGCTCGCCCTTTTCAGAGCTCTTTATTTCTCAGATAGGCACACTGAGGATAACATTCACAGCTACTACAACACAGGTTCCCCACTCCCCATTCCCATTGCAGTGGGAATAGCATCACATTGTCTCTTGTCAGGCCAGGAAGTGCAACCCCGGCATCTTCTCTTAAAAGCGAGGTTCTAACACTTTGCATCCCATGGGTTATGTCTCTTCAAGACTTTCCTCTTTTAACATTTGAACACATTATGTACTGGAAAACTGTTAAAAATGAACTGGCAATTCTGGAGCTGAAACAGTGTGTGGCATACAAAGAAGGACGCATTTGGAGTCCCACAGGTCGCTGCTGAGAGAACAGTGGATTGAGCTTTACCACACAGGCTGGAGTCCACCCTAGTGTAGGTGATGTATTGTGCAATCCCTGGAAGCTAAGTCTCCACAAGGTCTCCTACAGTGCTTTTTAGACCCTCAGCTGCTGTGTTTGTAGCTCCACAAAGAAATAAGGCTGCAACTGGTGCTAGGCACAGGAAAATAATAATAATTAATATGCTAAAAAGGAGTAATCCACTGCTTTTTGTGTTTAGCTTTCTGTGGAGATTGCTATCGTAAAAGATTTGAGGATTGAGATGTTAGGTTGGATTCAGAAATGATGCAGTGGTCATTCATATCTTGGAGGTACAGCTTGTTGCAGATTCTCAGTCATGATGTTGCCTCAGATGCCGTAAAAGAGAAGGGTACTCAAGACCCAAGAGACAAAGCAATAAAACTGCAAGTAATAACTCCTGACACCCAATAAACCAGTGTTTGCTTTGGAGGGGCTCTTGAGTTTCCTGGGAGGGATGTGGGTATGGAAATGCCATCCAGTTTCCTTCGGGAAACCGACGTTCCCAGCAGGCAAGCACAGCATCCCTCCTCCACAGCACTGTGCCCAGCAGCAGATCTCCCTCCTGGGGGGGCTCTGCTGGCCCCTTTCCCTGGCAAGCACTTTGCCATTTCTGTGCACATACGGCAGGTGGGAGAGGAAGAGCAGCCGGAGCCAAGAGAATGTTTCAAATACTTCAGTAGAGTAAAAAAGAGAAGTTGGAGGTTTGTGGGTTTGGCATGACTTAGTTTTTACCGTGGAATGGCAGTAGTGTTCTCAAACTGCATCCCAGCAGTTCCCAGCCAGATCAATTGTAAACATGGTGTTCTTTCTAGAGGTAGGAGAAAGTCAAAAGAAGATGAGTGATGGTAGTTTTGGGGAAATACACCTTTTACTGATGTAGTTCCCTCCCTGTTTCTTGTTCCTAACAACTCTGTGAATGCCTCTCTTAAGCAAAGTGAAGGTTTGAAAATGTGAACACAGGTGTAAAAAAAGTTCTCCAAGCAGCTTTCCACGTGAAGAAATGCATTTGTTGATTCGTTGTTTTACCATGGGCCAGCAACCCTGATCTTGCATTAAAGTTCTACTATCATAGAGATGCTATCTAAAGGAAAAAAGCTTGTATTCCTCAAGTTTACATTCCCCAGGTGAATTACAGAAGTGCATTTTGGCCATATCAAAAATAATAGTCCCTATTGCCTCTTTCTGAAAGGCTACTTGCCCCCTAAATTTATTTTTGTACTCTATTTTAAGCTGTGTGCATGAATACTACCCGTGGCACTGCATTCAGCCAGGCATGGTAACAATTCTCATACATTTATCCTTGATTTTTAGCTGATAGAGGTGGACTGCAGCTCCTTCATATACCTAACCTAGGCTGAAGTGTGTAGGCTCTCTAAATGAAGAACATTTGCCTGGCTTGAATTTCCTCATTTTCAGAGTTGCTAGAGTCAAATATTACTTTAAGAACATGTCTGTGTACAATTTTTGTTCTCAAGCCTTCCAGAGAATTTCAGACAAAAGCTCAGTATATATTAAAAATTTACCATCTCTCTAATTCCACACTCCAAAGCCAAACTGTTTGTCTGAACTGTGTATAAAATAATTGCCATTCTTCAACTGATTCAACAAATTCTATGCTGAACACTTCTCAGATTATTTCGGATTGTTTGGTAATTTCAGTTTAATTCCCAATATTCTCACTGAGATATTTTGGCCCATAGAGGTTGGGTCTCATTCAGAGGTTGGAATTATAATGGCTTGTGGGATACAATTAAAATTTTTACAAATAATGAATGGCCCTTTTTTATAAGCCTTAAAACTGGTCTTGTTACAAAGCATATTGCATTTTATCCTGTTCCTCTAAAAGAAATCAAGGTTCTGTTGTCTCAGGCTCTCCTTGTTTCTAAATCTGAAAACAGTGATGAACTGTAACACTTAGGCAGAAGTTGCCAAGTGTCAGAAGGACAGGTGGACAGAAGGACTCGAGGACTGTCATATAAGGTTACCCAATTGCTTTCCACAACATCAGCCACTCCATCCACTCTTCCTTCCAAGGAAGCTTAAGGCACGAATTTGGTTCTTGTTAGACTCCAGAGAAATGGCTTGGAGAACACGTGTGAGGAATGCTTCTGCTGCTGAAGAAGCTTAATTTGGCATTTACATCTTCATTAGACAGTAGGGAGTTCTGCCATGAGTTGCAAATCTAGAAGAAATCAGTCCTTCTGCTCACACAACTATACATTTTTTCTTACTTAATTGTCCCTGGAGAAACTCTTAGCACACCAGGAAACAAAAATCCACTTCATACTTTGAAGGACGTGGCACTAGGAATGAGGTGAGCCAGAGAGAAAGAGGAAAGAGGTGGAGATTCTCTCCCTCCCAGCTCATCAGTACAGTTTAGGTATGTTTAGGTATGATTAATTACAAAGCTACCTCGTGAAGAAGAGGTGGGCACCAAAGCTGGCAAACGACCAGGGAATATTTTATATTGACTTGTTTCAGAACATAACCTGAGCCGTGGTCACTTTTGCAAGTATAAAATGGTTCACCCTCCTTGCCAGGACGGGCGCTATCAGGGCGGATGCGGGTTACCCTAGACCAGCTGCCTGCTCGGGAGTCCAGCATCAGCAGTCGTAGTCAGGACAAGCCCTGAAATAATGCTCCCACGACCAGTGGGACTGTGTCCTGCCACGAACCACCATACCCGCTGCGGGAGGACGCTGAGGAACCTTTCAAATGTCATGTTCCCATAATTCAGTACTCAGAGGGCTGGTCTTTTTCCTCCTCTTGCACTTTTCTTCGTGGACTTACAGAGCCATAAGGGGTTTTTAATGTTTGTACTGTTTTCTAGAAAAGTGTTCTCCTGGTGAGATCCTTTGCTTTTCTTGTTAACAGAGATGTACAGTGTCTCTCAGAACTGAAGGACAGGACAGATTTCCTATACCTGTACTTGAAAGTCTACTTCTTTTTTTCCTGCAGTGTTTCTATATCTAATCAAACAGTTTTGGACAATTATTATTAAAAAAAAAAATAAAATAGGAAAAAGAGAAGTAATTTCTTTTCTTCATATTCAGTTATGTTCTTGCTTTTCTCACAACAACAAATCGTAAGTGTTATTTAAGAACTCTTATTTCTAATATGATTTCTGGGGATCTAATTCATGTCGATAAATTGCTAAGGGCTGGGTGTCAAGAAGGCAGGGACAACCCTTCTTCACGTGTGCCCTGTGACAGGACGAGGGGCAATGGATTCAAACTGGAGCACTGGAAGTTCCACCTCAACCTGAGGAAGAACTTCTTCACTGTGAGGGCTGTAGAGCATTGGAACAGACTCCCCAGAGAGGCTCAGGAGTCTCCTGCTCTGGAGGCTTTCCAGCCCTGTCTGGCTGCATTTCTGTGTGAGCTGCTCTGGTTCTGTCCTGCTCTGGCAGGGGGTTGGACTTGATCTTCAGAGGTCTCTTCCAGCCCCACCATGCTGTGACACTGTGATTTCACAGCTCAGATCATTGGCTCTCAAGCAAGCCTAGCTGGAGTGACAGTATGCTGTCATGAATTGCTACTGCACTTGTGCAACAGAAGTTAAAATATGGCATTCTGAGACATTGCTAAGGGCTGGGAGGAATCTGCATCTGGAGCGATCTCATCGCTCTGTTCTAGACCAGGAGTTTGCTACAGTGATACAAGAATGGGAATTTTGGTGAACTGTGAGAGTGGAAGCATTCAAACTTGTTTTGTTTTAAAATATATGTTACTGAATAACAGCAGAAGGTAATTTAAGAATGCACTACCCGTTCTTTACTGAGAGTGTATTTTGCATAACTAGACAAGGGATGTTAGGTAAGGCCAAACAGTAACTGTTATTTGTAATCTGAATGGACAGAGTGTGAAATCATTTCAGGGGAGGGCAGGGGAAGAGAGTTTTTTGGGTTCTTTTTTAACCTATCCAATCCCAAAGAAGATCGAACCTGGTTGTGACTGTTACCTACACAGTACAGCGCTGCTCCCTCCTCAGACTCATATTCCCAACATTAAAAGAGGAGAACCCGAGCTACAATCAAAAAGAACACTGCTTGTGATAGCGACGTTTATCAATCGTTTTCTCAGTACTAAGAACTCCATATGAGAAAGAAGCAGCAGCAGTTTGCTGGCAAGTTCCGTGATCATTTCCAGTCGGTAGCAGTAAGACACACAAAGGGTGTTGTGATACTTAAAGCGTTGAATTTTGAAAAATATTTTAAAATTCTCTTATGTAGGGCATGATACAAGAAAGTATTATTACATAAATTTTATCCTTCAGCTCTTTAGCCTTAATTATGCAGCCTTCTTGAGAGCAGCAAAGAACTCACTTAATAGACTGTGTCACTTTTTGAGATAAGTGGCATATTTATAGCTTCCATAATGTATAGCAAAATGAGGACAATTACGCCTTGTTTGAAAAGGCAACGTTAAAACACAAGCTTCTTGCAATTAAGAATTTGCTTTACCAATAAAAACGAGGGAGTTAGTGTTTGTGAAACGTGAAATGATGATGACAAATACTTGAGCACGACTGCCATGCCCAGGCTCACGCTGCTGTATTCCTCTGTGAGAATGCGTTGTCAACATTCTAGGATGGACCGGTCGGGAACGTGCCTGGAACACCTGATAATCACAAGGTGCTGTAGAGAGGTACAGAAGTCTGTGCGTTATGTACACGGTCTCAATTAACCCCCTACTCTGTTTGCATTTTGTTTCTCCTGTTTCATTTGATACAGAAATAGAAAATTGAAGCTCTCTGGGAAGGTCTCTTTAAACTTAGTGGTGTTAAATTAGTTGCAGTTGCTTTTTACATGAGATGTTTGTCTGGATTTGAGTATTATTAGCTCCCATAAATGCCATCTGACTCGGAGACTGTTGTTAGGCAGACTTGTAAGTCTTACTTCCACTCAGCCTTTCAATTATATCTATTCAAATACAGCCACGACCTCCCCCAACCAAACAGCATCTCAGATAAGTAGGTTACTAAAAATGCTATGTAATGACCATGAGATTGAGAAGCTAGAAATTGCCCTTGCAAACTGAATGGATTTAACTGTGTAAGAACAGCCTCAGAGGCATGTGTTTATTATTTAGGACATCTTTGTGCCCCAGGCAAATCTAAACTTACTTCAAATGAGCTATCCTTACGCTATACACGTAAGGAGCATTAAGCTGTCATCACCTTCAGAACATCCTTAAAAATTTGGTTTCCTCTACAGAAAGAGCAGGAGGATGATGAGTTAGGTAAGAACTAGGGGGGAAAAAAATGTGAAAGAAATGATCTTGAAGTCATTGTGCTACAAATGTATGTTTTGAATGAAAAAAGGGTCTGGAAGTGAAACACCAGTGAGGAAATCAACCACCAGCACTGTGCTGACCAATTTAGAGGTCACAGGAGTTATCTTGTGACTCCACAGTTGTAAGGCTCAGGAGCCCTCCAATTTATCACAGGATTGCTGGATGTTTAATTATTTAAACAGTACAATAAACCATGTATTTCTTTAAATCAGTACTATAAACATCCTTATTCGCTATGAAGAGAACTCTCTAAACATGATGAATAGTCCGAGGTATTTTAACACTAAAATAATTGTGACTCTACCTTGTTTTTTAACTTTTAAGCCACTGGGTCTAATCCTTTTGAAGCAAAGATCTCTCACCACGATTCATGATTATTAGATCTAGCTCCAGCTGCAAAGAGTGGAACTGGGGGGATTGTCTCTTGTGACACTGCAGCAGGTCCTGTGGAGGTCAGTCAGTGGATGGGGTGTGATGGTTTTGTTACCAAAGAGGAATTCCAAAAGGAAGTTGGGATGTTGATGTGCTTTGTGTCTCAGAGTCAGTACTTATGAAAAGGTATTCCTAGAGGCATTAGCGGCATCACAAAAATTTGTCTGCTTAGTTATTTGCAAGAAAGGCTTTTAAGACGAAGAGTAACTGTTCATTGACTGACTTTATCTTAAAATAGAAAACATTCAAACCACGTTTTTTCTTTAGTTTTTAATAATTCACATTTCCTAGAAGATCTCTTTATTTTCTTGCTATTAAATGAACATTATGTCTCAGAGACACTGTTCTCTTACACCCACAAAACTTATTTATTGCAGAGTCAATCTTGCCTTTAACAGCTGTGCTGTTGCAGTGACCCTGCATTAGGTTCACTGGAAATGCTTGCAAGATTCCACATCATCCCTTGTTCTCTGCTTGTATATTAATCCTTTTTATCCTTACCTGGCCTTCCTAAAGCTCAGTTTAAACTGTAGGAAACCATGCTTTCAAATATGGCAGACCTTCAGAAAGACAGATTCAATCAACTTGACCCTCAAGAGTCTGTTCAATTGGGATGTCGTACTGGGGTGGGTTGAAAGAGGTTTCAGGCCCCAACAAGCCTTATTTTCATGTGCAGTCATGATTTCTCTTTGCTGGGATGACTCACTTGAGTCTATGAAAAACTGAGTGAAGAAAAGAGCTGAATTACTGTCACTGGAATTTTAAGAAAGCCTTTAAAAGAAAGCCTTTAACCCCTCTCAACAGATACAGAAATAATCATCAATGAGCCTTTCAACTCTTTATAGGATTAGTTAGAAGCAGGTGAACTTGAATGCCTACTCCTGAAGCTCTACAGATACAAATCTCAACAGACAAAGTCAGATTCTTTCAATCTGTAAGAATTTTAAAAGCATTGATTCCACAAGAATAGTGTTGGGGTTTCTCCCCTTGCCCATGAAATCCTGAAGATCTAGCCCATCACCATGAAAGGTACAGCAAAGTGAAGAAGTCTTTGGGCTCTGGATGCTCTTTTGCATTAACACCAAAGCGTTTCTTTCTGTTTATCATCAAGCTCTTGCCAAGCAGTTGAGAGGCAGCAAAGAACCCTATGGAAATATATTTCACACGTTGCCACAGAAACTGGAACGATCCTTGTTATTGTGGTCCTAACTGAGCACGGAGCAGAAAACAGTGCCAAAGCTACCTGTTAATTACGTCTATTATTTGGACCCCCAGGCTTTCCTGTTGAGTATGTCATTTGTGTTCCATTCCCTGCTCCTTGGCCTGGAGTGTTAAGGTGGCAGGGATTTTCCTGTGACTCTGCTGCTGCATGAATAGGTCCACAGTGATTTCAAAACCGACTACAGACCAGATGATGAACAGAGAGGTGTTTGGATGAATAAAGGAAGTGGGAAGGCAACTGTGTTGGTTTTCTTTTGGGGTGCTGCCAGTAGAGAAGAGACCCAGATGCAGTTAGATGCAGGATTCCAGTCCTTCCTAGATGTTCCAGGAGAGGCCTGTGTCCCTCTTGTCTGCATCTCATAACCCAGGTTCTTGGGAAGCTGTCAGCTTGTCCCTGTTGTCTTGTCTGCCTCACAGGAATTATGTAAGGATAAATGGCTGGGAGGTGTTCTGATTTTTGCAGGTCTGGAAAAGTGCATGTACCGAGATCTCAGATGCTTGCGTGACAGTGAGGAACCAAAAAGCCTGCTAACTGAATTAGTTCATTTATCTAGTCATGTGAACTAATTATAAACACTCATTTGCCACACAATTAACCAGCTTGGAAGAGAAATCTATGGGCTGTACTACAGGTATGGGAGGGAGGCAGGGAATTGTACTACACCTTTAGACTTTGAAGACACGATCTTGAAACTTTTTAACAGTTATAACATTGGCAAATGTTTGTTCACTGTTCTGCTTTCGTGGATGATTGA
Organism: Chloroceryle aenea; assembly: GCA_013399075.1. Lineage (NCBI taxonomy): Eukaryota > Metazoa > Chordata > Aves > Coraciiformes > Cerylidae > Chloroceryle > Chloroceryle aenea. Next base: position 296,425 of record VWZY01005154.1, on the reverse strand, counting down.
ACAGATAGGAGTATCTGGATTATTGATGAAAAGCTTGGGCTTCATATTCAGTAAATATCATTCATTATCCTTCAGAAAAAATACGCAGGAGTCGTTACCTTAGACTGGGTTTATTCCCTGACAGCAACATCAAATTGTTGCAAGCTACCACCATGACAAAACTCCCCCTCCTGCTCACAGAATTTTCTGTAACCCTACTACTGATCTTTTTACATTTTGCCATTTGATTCTCTCCTTCCTACAACCTTTCGCTCTTGATTTCCAGTGACTAATTGCAGATGTTGGAGTTTTTCCTATTTTCCTGTTCCCAAAGTGCAGTGTGTCCCCCACTGATGTCATCCACCGGTGCATTCTATTTGGCAAACTTTTGCATCACTTCTCACACTGCAGTAACAATCAGAAAAATTAAAGCTTATCCTTCTCACGAGGCAAGTCTGAGTTGACAGAGTTCTCTAGGAAAACTTCCCTGAGGTTTCTCCTAAGCAGTACCTTTTGTTCTGTAATGTAATTCTGGCTAAGCTGTATGGTCATTTCATTTTGACAGCCAAAAAGTGAAGAGCAGCAGCATTTGGTGACATGATTCACAAGTAGTGGTCTTGCTGGACTATTTTCTCCCCTAATATTTTTAATCTCCAGTGAATATAAAGGCTCAGAAATGATATAGGGAAGAAAGAAGGGACATTCATTTGAATTCACCATATTGGGCAATACTAAATGAGCATAGGAAGGAGGGAAAAGTACATCCTGTGTTAGAGCAGTCATTTTTTTTGTTTACTTCTCTTTATTATTGCTGCTTATTGTATGACACAGCTCTTTTTATGCTATGTGTCCACCTCCCACCACGTTTGCCAGCTACTTTTACATTTGTCCCGTGTCTAGACCATACTGTCTAATAAAGCACACACCCTTAAATAACTAAAGAGCAGGGTAAGTGCAGCATGAACTCTGAACACGTTATGAAAGCACCTGGCTTTCCTGTGTAACCTCAGCATTAGGTCTGAAGTAGGGTTTTGTAAATCTAATGCTTTCTTTGGAAGAACTACTCATGGCAGAATCTGTCCAAATTTTGGAAGTTGGTGGATTTTTACTTTCTGGGCTTTTCCATTATTCCATCCCTTTTTCACTGGAGAATCTCACTACCACTCATTGGGTGGGTCCTTACAATGAGCAAAAACATCCCAGGAGAGACATGATTGTTCCTTAACAACTGACCAAGATCTGTGCTGTTTGAGCAGTGCTGGTGGGCATACGTAAAGATTACAATAATTCTTAAGCCCATCTCAGCTTGTGAGATCAACTGTAGTAGTTTTGTGTAATCAGATGATACTATGTCTTTGCATGCACCTTACTGCAAAGAATCTAAACTAAACTGCTACTTTTTACACCAAATAGGTTGTAGTGAAAAAGCAAAAAATAGAAGTAATATATTATTAAATGTACATTCTATTTATCACTTCAAGAAAGTGCTCCCAGGGCAGAAGCTGATTGCTAACTCTCCTTAAGAGGCCCTGCTATTGAAGGGCAGCGGGTTGCGTTAGCTGAGGCATTTCGTACGGCTTGGTCTGTGGCTTTGCAGGAAAACTAGGCACACGTGAATATTCTGGTTGGAGGGAAACAAGCTGACAGTTCAGGATGACTCACTTGAGACAAGAGGAACAGGCAGGATGCTTTGTAATATTCCAGTTGCTTTTCTCTGCTGTTACTGGGATTTGCTAACTGACCAGGGACAGAATTCCAACATCTGGCCCTTCAGTTAATCTTAGATTTCTTCAGTGCATACAGGGGCAGAGCAGCAGGTAAATGTAGTCACTTCAGCAAGTCTGTCAGATCTTATGAAGCTTGCACTCAAACAATCCCTGTCCTTCTCAGCCCAGATCTCGTATGTTCAGCTGTGGCGTGACAGAGGGGTAAAGGAGTTTGTAATGACCAAGTCACAGCCATCTTTTCTGGTTTTCATTCTCTGCTCTGGTCATGCAGCAACCATAGTCCTCCAGGACTAGACTGGCAGTCACTGGGAAGCAGGCAGCTGGAGACAGGAGTTTGTTTTGAAATGGAATAAATGAAGCTATGGAAAGTTCACCCATTTCAAATGCCTTAACGCTACCCTCGGGCTCCTTCTGTCCTCTACCTGTTCAATGTCATGTATCAATACCTACTTCTTGTGTTCAGGTTTCCCTGGTTGCTGTTGTCATCTAAATTTAGTTTGGGGGAAGAGTTCTTGGAAGTATGGTAAAGTATAGTCCTCCTTCCAGCACCTCATTAATCCTTCCATTGCCTCCTCCGCTGTACCTCAGCTCGTGCCCCCCTCGAAGCACTGGCAGTGCTTCTCCTATTAGTTTGTGCTTAAATTCTGTGGTATACAGCTCTGCAATTAGTTACATAAAGTTTCAAGACTTATCTTGGCTCTGTGGGCATTCAAGCATTTAACTTGCATGCTGAGGCTGCACACAGGTTGCTAATAAATCTCTGAGCTTGGAGTATTTTTGTTTTCTTTTGGGGAAAATCTCTTGAAAAATGTGTGCATGTGAGGGAGTAATTATAGGTAGAGTATGGGTCTGGCTGAGAAATATTGGATTGAAGGTAGTTCCCAGCATGTTAAGGCACTCAGGTAAGCAGTGAACATTCTTTACTCTGTGCCAGCTTTAGGGAAATTCTTAGAGGAGATAGACCAGATTTATGGCAATCCCTATTTTGATGATTCTTTTTTTCACCTTCTAATTATTTCAATAGTGCACCTAGATCAAAATTAAATCTTGTTTTCTTGCATATCTCTAAGACATCTTGCAAATGTCAGGTAACTGCAGCAGAAGAAATAGATACACAGGGCAATTTCCCAAGTTTTGACACTCAGCAGGTCTTTGAAGGCAGCTCACCACTCTGACTTTCCTGAGCATTTCTTCGTAGGAGCAGAGTGATGACTAAGGTGACTCTTTAGAGCATGTGCTAGCTGCTACTTAGGGTGATTTAGTTGCAAGTTGCACTGAAGTCAGTGGATCAGGAGCTTGTAGCATGTTAAGTTTCTATTATTTTCTATCTCAGGCCATAAGTCAGTTTATTAGAGAATGGTTTAAACAGAAAATGAAAGGAAGAGGGCAAATAAAAAACCCTTGACTTAAGGCTCAAAAAAAGTTAGTTTTCAACCTGGGCTGGAAGAAATCTTAAACGGTTGGGCACATGGCTGCCTTGGTGCTTTTCCCATTGCAGGGGCAGTCTGGGGTGAGTTATATTGCTGTTTCTATTCTGGCTTTGAGAGAAATTCCACCATGCCATCTGTAGTGGTGCTTATTAGCAGCTACGACTCGCACACACACTGCTCTCTTGGCCTCTTTTGCACCTTTATTTTTATTTTCCTGGCCAAATGAGAAAGGTCAAATGCTTTCTTGAATAGCTGACTAAATATCTTCCTCAGCTAAAAGGGCAGAAGAGGCCATAAGGCAAATGTGGCTATAGCTGGGAGGCTTCATTCCATTTTTGCCCTGCTCAAGAGACTAAACAGGTCATTGGTGCTTAATGTCCAGCGATTCAGGAGCTGGAACTTGAATTAATTCTCAGCTTCTTTGTTTGTATTCCAGCGTAGTGCACAACAGGCTCCTGTCAACTTTAGCATATCTCACTGCCCTGAATATAACAGCAGTGCTGGCCTTTTAGAAATAAAATGGATGGGGGGATTTCTGAAATTAGAATTAAACCAGACGTCTGTATTTAAATCAGTGTATTTGTCAAAGCAATAAAATAAGGTAAAAACCAAAAGCAATCTGAAAAGAAGAGCTGCATTTCTATTACTGTTCTTTTTGAAAGTAAGAAATCAAAGAGAAAGGATATCATGCACATACAAGGGTATGTATTCAAATGCAATTCCTCTTGACATCCCTTCTCATATTCACTGATTTCCTTTCCACTGAGAAATAAAACAGTTTATACATCCAGAAGAATGTATTTCCTGCTTAGTTAGTAGGGTTAAAATAGCTATTTTTATTAAATGCTGAGGACTTCTTCATTTATCACTTCAAATTCCATTACTTGTTTCCAAGGAGATAGAAAGATGCAGGAAAATCATCCGAGACATTGATTTGTGAGGCTGTCTCTTTATGAGGGTTGAATGTGCCCTGTTTCAAGGAAGAAAATGAACTTGGAGCTGCTGTCGTAAAGAGGTTGGGACTTTGAATTTCCTGGATGTGCAGGCCTGGTTTTTTGGTTCTGGAAGTTGGAAGAGGATTGTAAAATATTCAGATCAGTATCAGGTTATCACGTAGTGGCTCAGCTGTCCTGCCTTCTATCCTGAGGCAGAATAGAAAGTTCCTCTGCCCACCCACCCCTTGTAGTAGGGCTTTCTCCTGACAGCTCTAGGTGTTTCTTGGAGGACAAGAATGGACAGTAGACAACAACTTATTTTTCTTCCTGTAAGTTGTTCTTCAGAAATACTGAAGCCTGGATGGCTCCCTAGGTTTTTCAAAGCCTGTAATTGCTCAGTTAAGTGCCAATGTTAAGTTCTAAACAGAAGTATCTTTGGGTTTTTTTTTTCTTTCTGTTACTAAAATCCAGAATGAATCTGAAGGTAAAACGGGCCAGTTCTCTTACCTGAAGTAGTCTTCACCACCTCCGTTGTATTCCTTAATCCCGTAAAGGAGAACTGGTAAAGCCTCCAGGACCTGGTGTCCCCCACCTCCACAGAGCTGCGCTTCCATTGGTAAATGATTTCTTCTCTGGGGTAGCCATCTTATTGCAATGGAAAACACAGAATGCTTTGTTTCAGAGGCGTCGTAAGGATCTTAGTGTACATTGGGGAGTCAAAGTACACATGGCAAGTAAACTTTAGCTATGTTTTCCTCAAGTTACTAAGTCCTGCTTTTTACTTCATGTCACATTTTATTGTACTTATTAATAGAGCGTGAGAGAACTTTTTTTCCAAAATGAGTTCTCCACTTTTGTGAACCCAGCAGGATGCAGTTTTGCCCATCCTTCAGTTATGGCCAAAAAGTCTGCGGCTGGAATTCACACCTTGACCTGACTCCAGAATGTCAAAGTCGTGACTCCAACAACGATTGCGATTGTAAACCACTGAGTGCAGAGAGGAAGTATCAGGCCACAAGACCTTGATGCTGAATGTAAAAATTTCTTCTGTTATGCCAAGATACAAACATCCATTGGTTGTATAGGTCCCAGAAATAACATTCTTTTTTTGATATGGCATTCTTTTTAACTGTTTGTGAACATTTATGATTCACGTAGGTGAAAATAGGGTCAAAATAAGACTGGAAGCCATTGGTCTATTTTTAGGTAAGAACATACTCTCACTGACTCTAAGCATGTAAATATAACTGTACAGGAAGAGGTTCAGTGTGGGTCAGAAAAGGGATATTGCTAAACATGTTACTTACAGCTTGAAAATTCCAAGGGGCAGGAATGGACATCCATGGGGAAGTTGTGTAACTGTAGCTGACACTCGGCATCAATTGTCAGCCTGAGGAGAAAGAGATCAGGAGATATGGGAATTGAGAGAGCAGGATTTATGGGGGTTGAGAGATCAGGATATGGGGGTTGAGAGATCAGGAGATATGGGGGTTGAGAGATCAGGAAATATGGGGGTTGAGAGATCAGGAAATATGGGGGTTGAGAGATCAGGGTATGGGGGTTGAGAGATCAGGATATGGGGGTTGAGAGATCAGGGTATGGGGGTTGAGAGATCAGGATATGGGGGTTGAGAGATCAGGAGATATGGGGGTTAGGACTAAATTTTCTTTAAGGTCCCTTCCAACTCAAACCACTCTATGATTCCATTTACAGAACATCCTTGAGATATTTATCCTGAAAGCTGCATTATGGCAAGCAAAATGGGATGCTTATTAATATGAAAATTGACTATGAAATAGGCAAATATATTTTGTGTGTGTATCTCTACAGAGAGAGAAAGCAAAAGTAAAAGATTGGTATGCACATGTTAATTTGGATATTCCAAGCATAGGAAAACATCACAGATACTGAAAAGCAGTGTTCCTTTCTTGGTTGTGTATGTCCTGATCATCTGGTTTCTGGACTGGGTGATAGAATAAGGTATTCAGATTCTGTTCCTATGCATCCAAACCGGCAGCATTACTCATGACTGGCAAATCCATAAGTACATATGCAGGTCATCTCATGAGCAGTGACAAAACTCTGTCACAGCATGCCATAATGCACTAGAGAAATGTATTTTGCGTGACAAAAATTCTGTTTCAGAAACGGTAGATGGGAATCCAAATTTAGACATCTGCATCCAAGACAGTCATCTAGACTACCCTCAGAGCTACTGGAAAGGCTCTCTGAGGATATACCTAATTTTATTTCAAAAAAAAAAGACATTTAAAATAAATCAGAAGAAGAGTGTACCACAAAGTGATTCTCTCTATCAAATATCAGGAGAGTCCCTGTGATAACTCAGGTGCTGTAGGTGCTACAGATCAGGTACAGACCTTACTTTTAGAAATCCAAAATTAGATGAGATATATCCCTTGATGTGCCTGCTAAAATCTCTACCGTTTTTCATTCAGTCCCTTCACTGTAGGTAGCCTGTAGCTAGTCCCTGCCCAGCCATCAGCTGCATGATACTTGGACTTTGGAAAGGAGGGAGGAAATGGGGCGAGGGATGGAAAAAGGAAAAGAAAAAAAAAATAAAAAGAGCAGAGTGGTGTTTATTTGTTGCATGAGTCTCTAAGACTCATGTTGGTTTCTGGTCTTTCCTGGGTGTCCAAATGAGCAACCCCGTTAGCTGGGTTTGTCCCCCGGCTTGTGCAGGCAGGTGCTGTGTGCAGATGGCTCCCTGAGTATTGTACTGCGGGGTGCAGAGGGATCATGGGATCATGGGATCACAGACTGGTGGGGGTT
>VWZY01005154.1:260160-289524 GCA_013399075.1 Chloroceryle aenea | reverse complement strand
CCCCTGCCAGAGCAGGGTCACCCAGGGCAGCCCACACAGGAACAGAGCCAGGGGGGGCTGGAAAGTCTCCAGAGCAGGAGCCTCCACCACCTCTCTGGGCAGCCTGGGCCAGGCTCTGTCACTCTCACAGGAAAGAAGTTCCTCCTCACATTGAGGTGGAACCTTCTATGCTCAAGTTCATACCCACTTCTTGTCCTATTGCTGGGAACTCCAGAAAAGAACCTGGCCCCTTCCATGTGACCCCCACCCTGCAGATATTTACAGACATTCTTAAGGTCCCCTCCCAGGCTTCTCTTCTCCTGACTCAACAGCCCCAGTTCCCTCAGTCTGTCTTCACAGGGGGAGATGCTCACGTCCCTTCATCATCCTCTTAGAGGATGCTGTGACCACTACCCCCCTAGTTAATAAAGTCTGCATTAGGGATTTGGGAACAAATCTGATTTTTGTAGAAACTAAAGGAAATTCTGTTTGTGACACAGGAGAGCTGATACTTTGTGGTAGCAGTATTGCCTTTCCTTTCTCTACTCATGAATGTCTTCACTTTCCTTTCAAGATAAATGTAACATGGATCAAAAAACATATTAATTTAATTATTTCCTTTCAGTATTGCCTTTTTCCTTGTGAATGTATTTAACGCTGCTTGAATTTGGGATAGTCTCGGATTTACTGCTGGTTTTAATTTGTTTCCTCTTGTGGAATTGAGTAGATTTCCTTCCCCAGCACAAAGCACAATCCAGGCTTTGAACATCTCCAGGGTGAAGTTTTTCTGAGCACCCTGTTCCACTGTTGGACCATTATCACAGTAAAAAAAACCCACTTTTTTCTTATGTTTAGACAGAATTTCCTGTACTTCAGTCTGTGCCCATTGCTTCCTGTCCTGCTACTGGGTACCCGGGAGATTATATTTCTGCCTTCTTTACACCTTCCATCCCCTGCCTTCTTTACCCCCACCCACATTACACCCACCAATAGAGTCCCCTGAACCTTCTCTTCTCTGGGCTCTATAGTCGCAGCTCCCTCAGCCTCTCCCTGCACATCAGATGCTCCCAACCTTCAGTAACTTAGTGGGTTTTGCTGCTCTTGCTGTGGTAGCCTCATACCCCTCTTGTTCTGGGGAGCCAGCACTCCAGATGTGTCTCACTAGTACCAAGCAGGGCAGGAGGATCAACTCCATCGCCCTGCTGGCAGTCATCTTCCTAACGTAGTCCAGGATGCTGTTTATGTTTCTTCAGGGGCACTTTTCTGGCTCATGGTGAATGCCAGTCAGAATCCCCAGGTCTTTTTCTGCACGGTACTTTTCAGCTGGGCAGCCCCCACCCTGAACCCCTGCGTGAGGTTATTCCCCCCCTGGTTTCAGGAGGACATTTCCCTTTGTTGAACCCCATGAGATTCCAGTTGGCCCACTTCTCCAGCATGTTGTGGTCCCCCAGAGTGTTAGCACAGCCCCGTGATACACCAAGCACTCCTCCCAGTCTTGCATTACTGGCAGACGTGTGCCAGGGTGCACTCTGTCCTATGTCCAGGTTTTAATGAAGATGGACAAAGCTGGGGTGTACACCACTAGCGACTGCTTTCCAGTTGGCCTTTGTGCCACTGATCTCAACCCTTTGAGCCTGGCAGTCCAGACATATTCAGTCCACTTACTTAGCCCATACCTGATCCTCCTCCACCAAAGTTAGGTCTTCCTTGCTCCACTTTCCTACTGGTCCCAGAGACCTGGGATTGCTGAAGGCAGGGTTTAACCAACAGAGACTGAGGCAAACAAGGCATTGTATACTTTGGCCTTCTGATGTCCTTTGGGACAGGTTCCTATTCAGCAGTGTCTTCACATTTTGCCTAGTCGTCCTTTTGCTGAGGATTTCTGTGCAGAAACCCGTCTTGATTTCATGTCCCAAGTCAGACTTGGCTCCAGATGAACTTTGGCTTTTCTAACCCTGTCCCTGTTTGCTCCGAGAGCATCTCCGTATTCCTCCTGGGTCGCCTGTCTCTAGTCCATTTTCTTTTCACATGTGATGTCGGGAGCTTTGTGCTGCTCCGTGCAGACTGCCTGCTCGCTTTGCTGCATTTCCTGCTGGTCAGGATGAACTGTTCCTGTGCCTGGGGCAAGCTGACTGAGAAAATCAACCAGCCCTCTTCTTTTCAGGGCAGAATCCCAAATGATTGATGTGATGATACTTTCACATTTCACTTCTGGATTAATCCAGGTTGAATCCTTACTGGTGCTTGCTGTGACTCGCTAGAACAACTTAAGTGTGCATTAATAACAGAGAACTGTTTCTAAGACCCATCAGATATAGCTCTTTCTGATGAGAGAACCTGAGGGGTTTGTAGAGATAGGTAACGAAATCCAAAGAGACAGTAGTGAAGCTAAGTTCAAATTTAACTTTGTGAAAGCGGACCTAGGAGCTTATCAGACTGACTTTGATTTGCACTGGATTTCAATTCCAATCATTCTCTTCTGGCGGTGCAATTTGTAATGAATGGAAAATAACCATGAAATAAAACTCCTTTTTGTAATTCAGACACGCAGTGCAACATTAAAAGGTTGTCTTAACCGAAGCTTTAGATGCATTTCTTAAAATGACAAGTGTACTTTTCTTTGAAACTTCCGTTTTGGACCCCAAGAAAACAAAAGCAGAAAGAACAGTTTGAAAAAACTGCAGTGTCAATCTCAGCTGCTCTTAGTCTTACATATTTGATTCTGAACTTCCATTTTAAATTATAAATTGTCTTGGACAAATGCTGTCTTTATTTGCATTTTACGTAGAACCAAATAGTAAATCACATGTAGGAAGAAGTAAAAATATGGTATTGGAGTTACTACCTATTGCATGTTACACTTAAATGTAGGCATACTCGTGACTTAACTGTTGAAAGGGTAGTTTTTAAAAGCAGTGTCCCAAAGGAGACTGGGAAAGGAGACTGGGAAAGCTGAAGATGAGCATAGCAAGTCGAGATTCCTGATAATTTGAGTGGAACAGGGCATAGCTGTAGGTTTTCAATTAAACTTCAGATGACCAGCGCCAAGATGATAATTCTTATTTTCATAAGATATTAGAGGAAATAAATGCTTCTGCAGGGTGGAGCTTATCTAGCTAGCTAGTAATCAATTCAGAATAAGAGGCTGTTGATATCTATAATACCTTCTCTTTACCAGCTACTTAATTCAGGGATATTTCAAGCTCATCAGTTTAACTCGATAAAAAGATAAAGGGCAGTAGGGACCAAACCAGTGACAAACAAGGAAACGTAGCTGAACATGAAGACAAACTACTGTGACAATGCTTCTAATTATTTTAGTACAGGAATGTGACTGTTGTGGAACAAGATGGTGCAATCTATGGGAAGAAATAATACCCTTTATGGTGCCACTATAAAATAATTCGCATGCGAGTGATATCTTCTAAATATTTCCCTTTTCAGGGTTGCATGTAGAAGCAAATAGGAAAAAAACAATGTTTTTTTCCTCAAATGACCTGAATTTGCAGGACTTTTCTCTTTGGCTTACCCTAGAGAAACTGAAATGAAATGAAAGTATAAATACCTCAGTGTGTACAACACTCTGCCGTCATTCCAGATCCTGAGCATCCTGTTAGGAGTCGTTATCCAATGAGCATCAGCTTTCTTGGAATTTCGGAAGAATGTATCTGGTATCCAGATCTTCCCAACCATGTTGCTGTTTAATCTGAGCACTTTTATAGTGCTGTTGAACTTCAGACGTCTGTCATACCACGTTTGGGCGAAAAATATATCAATTGTATATTCCTGTTGTGTTAACCAGAAATACTGATGAAAACATAGCACTTGGCATTCCACCTAACTCCTGATGTGCTTTCCTTAATTGCATAGGAAAAAAATGTGAACTGATAAAAACAAACTGGGTTTTGTCAATTTTTGAGAGCACAGTTTGCCAAAGATCATTGTTTTAAAACAGTTTATTCTGTTATTTCCCCCCTGACAGGTGAAACTAAGACACAGCTGAAGGGTATTATGCACCTTTCTAGTTCTGCATCCCCACACTCCAGCCCAGGTAAGAGAACAATTACTTATTCCCTTGGACCCAGGCTGGGAGAAATTTGAGCTGACTTGCCTGCCTTGATTGCCTGTGCCCCCCAGTTAATAGCTGAAGTGGGGAAGTCTCACTTCTCCTGGCACCACTAGGCAGCCAGAAGCTGCAGACAGAATTGTTCAATAGGAAGGAGCAGGCTGAGATTTGTTTCTACACGTGCAGATTACAAGACTGAAGTAGGCGTTGTGCTAAGGCGAGGTCTCCTTCCTTCACCTCTCCGAAGGTACAATTAAGTTGTTCTGTAGGAACTTTGGAAAGAGGAGAGGAGAGAGGATCTAGGCTTTTTCTTTTTATCTCTGGGTACTAAGAGTGGTAATATCACCGGTGATTGATTTTCCTTATTTGTGGCAATTTGGAAGCTTGTTTTTACCAGAGTTAAACTGTCACAAAGCACATAAAAGTATGATCAGAATAATATTATTCCATTGTGCTCAGCACAGAGCTGGGTTTCCCTGTCTTGTAGAGATTCATAACTCACACAGTCCTCTCATCCGTGATAATAATGAGATTTAAAAAAACTATAGAGATAGAGAACAACATCAGAAGTAATGGAAGCTTTGTAATGCCAGAAATGATGGAAGCTTTGTAGCAGAATATATTATATTATGGTATATATTATATAGATTCATTTACCTACCATATTGATGGCATTGACAGGCCCGATGCTATTGACGTACATGTCAGTGTGAATTATTGTTGGTTTAACTGCAAGAGAAACAACAACCACCAGTGACATCAGTGAAGGTCAAAAGCAATACATTAAAGTCAAACAAAAGCAAAAGATTATTTGAGTACCTCTCTTGTAGGGATATGGTTGCCTCACATTTAAATGTGCACATCCAATAGATAGCAATTTGAAATTGGTTGGAGACACTTTGAGCCAAGTACTTCTATCATTTATTCTATCAGAACAAATCCAGTTATGCTTTGAGAACAAATTCTGAAACCAGTGTCATTACCTTAGAGTGAGTCATAGCTGACTGAGAGTATGTATATTTTATGTCAGGTCACAGCATCAGATCTGACAAAACACTATCACTGAAAGCAAACTTATTCTTCTTACAACGTTTGCATCACTCATTTCACATTACAATGCCAAATTCAACGTGGCAGTCCTGTTGCCTGCAGAGGTGGCTGTAGGTAAGTAACAATTTCATAAGCCCAAAGCAAAAATAATACTCAAGCCTCTAAAGCAGGAATGAAAAATGGTTGCTAGATTATTTTGGATGAGAAACAGTTGCTAGATTATTTTGGATGAGAAACAGTTGCTAGATTATTTTGCAGTTATTCTGTTGTAGCTTTTTTGTTCCTATACACCTTGGCTGAAGCATGATGCTTTTTCCTAGATGCCTTTATGAGTGCTTAGTTCCTTTCTGTTCTCTTCTTTCAGTTCTCTTGCTCTTCTCTCTGATTGGGAGAATAAGACCAATTCCTGTGCTAATTTACACTATATATATATATATACATTGTAGGTTAAATAGTCATGTTATCCCTCAGTGTGAAAAAGTCCTTAGTTTATAAGCCTCTATAAACTTGTTAGAAACTGCTTTCTTCATTAACCTTTCTGCTCCCTGCTTTCCTCTGCGTGCCTCATCCAGGAATTCTCTTTGCATTTTTCTATAATCTTATTACTGCTGTATCCCCTTCTAGGGAGGTATCATCTGCCTGTTCCCTGCACATACAGGGTCTTCTCAGAGTGCCTCGCCGCAGCGCAGCGGGGTTTATCTCCCTGAGCTCCCTCACTAGTCAGTGGAGAGGAAATTCCTGCCAAAGGGGATTCGGTCAGATAAGATTTCCATTAGGAGTCCAGGCTTGGGTCTGTGTGCTTGTACTGCCCACGTGGGAAGTCTGGGGAGGTTGGCTGCAGTTATCTTTTGTGACCCTCTTCTGCACCCCGTTCCCCCATCACTTCTTGCTCTGCTGTGCAGGGGAGGGCCTGAGCTGCACTGGGCTCTGCCTGTGTCTATCACATCATGCAAGGATCAAGCTGTGTTAGCCTCATTTCTGCCTTCCTCTTCCAATGTCATAGTTGGGATTCTTTGACACCCTTAGATACACAAAGAAGACAAAATCTTGCTTTTTAATTCCCCCAAAGAGACATTCCAAACTTCCTGTGTACGCGCGTGGTTACAAGCAGCCTCGTGCACCAAATCACAACAGTTTTATTGGATGTCTCAGGACAGATTTAGCAATCTTAATGTATCCCATCTTCCAGGATCGTGACTGCTTCTTGCACCCTTGATGTTCTAACTACATTGTGTTTTGCTTTCATAACTACTTTGAATGTTTTCTGCTTCCTGTGTAGTATGACACAGTCTTCAATAGTGCTCTAAAAAGAAAACCAACGTACCTCCTATGTCAGGTCTCAACTTGTTGTCGTATCCTTCTAGCAAGCCATTTAAAATAAGAGTGACATCACTCTCATGGACTTTGGGTGTCAAAACCCAGGTCTTATTTGAAGTGTAATCTTCATAATCGTCATCTCCCTTTTGTGTGGAACTGTTAAAAAAATAAAAATTAAGAAATGGAAAGCCTCGGGGAAAGATGAATTTGTAGGTAACCTCTCTGAAGACAGTACACACATAATTCAGCTTTTAATATACTGTACAAAACATGGAAACATTGCCTGCTTTCTAAAAGGAGGCTCACAGGAAAGATTCACGTTGAGGATACAGTTCACTTTAGGAACGTTTTGTTTTGGTGGAGCTGAGATCATATTCTGTCTATTCAAAGGAACATCAGCGCTTATCACCTTTGGCATGCCTGTTTTTTTTCTCACTGACTCAGGTGGGCCCTGTTATGAAACAAATCTAATTGTCAGTTAGCTTATGCAACTCTCCACCAAAACATCACTTAATATGTACAGGGAGTTGTTGCATGACTTCTTTTTGAGAGAACAGTTTGATGCAACACATCAAAGAGCAATGTGCTGGCAAGACACAATAATTAGATCCATTCTAACAGTCGCGCAGCTTTTCTCCACTCTGATGAACTCGAGCTTATTGTTCATTTGGAAAGTTCAGCACAAATTTTTGCCAATGGTTTTCATTTTCACTTTTTGCTAACCGCAAGCGAGTGAGGGTAAAAAGTCAGTCTCCTGTTTTTTCCTGCTACTGAGGAGTATGACAGCAGATCTAGTAAAATTCAACCTGCTTAGCGCAGTGAAAAGGGCAAGTTAGGATCAGAGACGTGTAGACTAGCTTTAATGAATGCTTTCTTTTCTTAAAATCTGTACCTCCAGTTCTAGAGAAGAACACAGAAACTACTGTAGAATATGACATCATCAGATATTTTCATTTCAGAATGTCAGTGGTGATCAGCTGGATAGTGGTAGGTGACTCTAAGCATAAATACATCAGTGCCCTTCTTTCCTGACCTCCTGTGACAAACTTTGAACACCGCTGGTTATGAAAAATCACAATGATACTACAAAGGTGTTAAGCCAGTGTGTGGAGTTCGGCTATGAATGGGTCAAAAGAAAAATAAATACATTAATTCTTCTCCTGTTTCAGCCAGAAACTGTACAGAAGTGGGAAGGAGCACAGTGAATTATGATCTCCTGGGGGCTAGAACTCATGCTTGGTACAAAAGAGTGAAAGCAGACACAGCTGGCCATGCTCACGGGTGCAGCAGCAAAGGGATGACTAGTCCCAGAGTCTCAGGAAGCCATTCTTTTAACACCCATCTTCACTCAGCTGAGGTCTTGCCCACTCCTCCCTACAGTGCCATCCTGCCGCATCCTGCTTATCCCTACCCCAAGTGGGTGACCTGAAGGCTTTCTGCTCTTGGGCCTTTGGCAGCAGTACAAATACAACTGCACTATGAAAGAGGCTTTAGCTTCTTTCTTCCTCATGGGCACAGCGTAACAGGAGAGAGACACAGCACGTCTGTGTAAGACTCTGCATCCCAGGAGGGACGGTGACATTTGAAGCAGCCTGAGACTACCCGTGGGTCTGTACCAGTTAGGAATGCATGGCATGCACGAGAGAGCCAGTCCTGCACTGCACTGGATTGAGCTTGGAAGCTGCTAGTGAAGGTGGGTTCATCTGTGCCTTCATTCCATGTACTGACTACCACTGACTGCTGCCTCCAGGCGCCAGCTAAGCCACCCTGCCCCAGCCATGTGCATCTGGGACGTTCAGCTTCCCAGATCGAGAATCATCAGGATCATCAAATTGGTGGGAAGAAATTGTTAATGCAGCTGTCTGTAGTTCAAAGATCTAATTGTAATTCAAAGAAACGTAACTGAAGAAAGGTGCTCCCTCCTGGAGAAAAGGAAATCCTTCTAAATAAAGTCTTTGCAAACAGAAGGCACTAAATTAGATGTTCTCAGTCTGTGCAAAGTGAATGAAAAAGCCCTAACTTGCTGTATAAAAAGCTACACGCCTATTTTACAACCAATCACACATCCATGCCCCCAGAAGAAATCTTTTTCTGAAGGGATAATAAAAAGTAAATCAAATACATTCTTTCACAAAGGCGATGGATTCCTGAACCTTAATGTGATGAGAAAGCTTCACAAGTCAAACAGGTAGCTCGTGTAGTCTGGCGTACTGGACAGTGCAAGACTAGAAGATGAAAAAATGTGTTTGTCTAGGAGTTGTCTCAAATTTAGAACAACCTTCTTGAACAGCAGCCCATGGTCACTAAAACTTCCATTTCCTCTTGGTAATTATTTGTAGGAAAGAAATTTCATGTGCTCATCTGCCATTTCAAGCCATTCTGGCACTCCAAATCTCAACAGTCAGCAAAGGCTTTATGAGATTAGTGTGAGAGGGGGGGAAGGAACACAGCCACTGTGACTAGGGGAAAAGGCCACCGAGTTCCAGCTTTTATCTGGATTCCAAGTGGATCATCAGTTAGCGTGGGTATCCAGCTGTCTAAATGTCTGTCTGTGTAAAACTGCACACCAGTCAGAACAATCAGAGGCACTTCTCTATCCGGATGAGCAGGGCTTTAGTTGTGCAATGTCATTAATACTAATGAAAGTTATGACAAAGCCCTTTTCATCTCCTTAAGACTTTCAGATCAGTCCTTTTGATTATATGGCCTAAATTTTGCAAGTGCTTTTAATGTCCAGAACAAACCTCAGATTATACCCAAACACATATTGAAACCTGGATTTATTTTGATGATTGCTAGTTTTCAAATCCAGTAAGAGAAGTATGCAAAGAAGCACATATTTCCTTATTGGCACATTACAGTATAATTTTTTGAGAGTTACTGTTTCAGACACTGATACAAAATCACTGTTTGAGATATTCCCACTTTATGACATTGATGCCATTGCAAGATGTGTGCAAGACTGCTCTACATAAAGCCAGTCTCCCTGTTTGGAGAAGAGATGGTTTAAGAGCGTCAGAACCCAAACTTGAGACTTCAGGTTGTAATGAAATGTAGAAGGTGCTTTTGGAAGTCTTCTGCTCCCATTCCTGCTCTGTTTGCTAGCCCAGTCTGCACAAGGTAGCTATCATTGTGATTACTTACTTACATATAACCACCTATAACATCCGGGGGGTCTCTTTGAATGTGTCAAATTACTTGAAATAAGTCTTCCCAAAGCAGCTAAAGGGCGGAAATCACTACACGCTAATAAGCACTGATTAATTTCGATCAGAAAGGGCAGTAATTTGGACTACAGGAATATTTGGGAGAGGGATGACAGTACAGAATTAAGTAATTTTTTCTTTTTTCTTTTTATAAAGATCTCTGAACTGGTATCTCACTGTACACACATATGAATTTACTTCTGCCAATGAGGTTTTTACCATAGGAGAGGGGCTAAAAAGAGTTTTAATTCACGTTTCTTACCTTTCTCCCTATAAAATCCACATTCTAATCCTAATTTTGCATTAGGGAAGTTGTTCCTTAATTTCTTACATTGCTACAGCTCTTCTGAGTGCTCATCGGTGAGGTGTTCACTGCAGTGCAAACTGAGACTACGCAAGATAATGTTCAGGACTGGATTCTCCAGCTGTTTGCCAGTGCACATCATCCAGAAGTTTTTTGCAGTACTATCTGGACAGCAATGAATCATTCCTACAGCATGTGTAACCTCCGTGGGCAGAGGTACCTACAGCGGGTAGAACTGAGTTTACCAACCGGTAGATAAAGAACTGATGCAAAGATGCTCTTATTTCATTGGCACAGCCTCTTTTACAGGCCACTTAGTGCTAAAGGCAGTATTTTTATACTAGGAATATGTTGAAACAGTAGAAGATTAGTTCGATCTGTCCCAGAGGATATCTCTGCTGAGAAATCACTGATGCAGTAGGAAAATAATTTTTTTACCATCTTCTTTTCTGAACCTTGTCCAGAAGCCACAGCAAAGCCCATTAGTCAAAGGTTTTGTTACTCTGCTGAGACACTTCTCTTAGCAGTCCAAAACACTGGAAATCCCTATTACAGTTTGGGAATCCATTCCTCATTTTAGTAGATTCAGTCTGATTTCTTTTCTTCTCTGCTTTCATTTCCACTGAAGTAGAAATGATACCTATATGCAAATAATCACTTTAGTACAATTTAACAGATAATGCTATTTATGGTACTGAACTGTCTTACACTATTAGACTTAAATTCTTTAGTTCAAAATTGAAAATAAAGGGTGGATTTTCTATTTCAAAACTACTGTGTTTTAGTAAATCGCTAACGTGAAGTCAGTATCATAACTTTTAATTATCTCTGCTGCTCCATGACATCTCTGCATCAGAGACATTCCAATGCAACTTCCAGAAGAAATGTATGTAGCATGTCTTGGAAAGACACTACCCATTAGTTAAAATCACAGACAGCAGCAATAATTTCTCAGTCGAAACCGAGGGCCAGATTGGGCATGTCTTCTTTCATTAGTGAGCAGTAGCTCACAAAGGATAGTCCTTTGAAATAAGGTAAATATTTCCTAATCCACAAGGACATGATTTTCACAACTGTTACAAGCAGTAGAAGGGCAATGCTAGTCTTCTCTGACGCAAAAAGCCTGCCACGACTGCTCAGTCTTTCATCGTTAAGGTGTAAGGTCATACATTGAACTGGTCAAAATCTCTCTAATTCCAGTGACCTTCAGTGAGGGAGGTGAATTTGTACCTGCTGTGGCTCTGTCCCTTAACTTTTCTAAGTAGAGAACATGAATTTTGACTATTTTCAAGGTTCCATTAAGAAACTTCACACGAGAGTCTATTATCCCTGCTGGAATCTGCCTGCTACTGCATTGTGTTTACAAGCAGAACCAAAGTAGCCACAAAGTGCCTGAAGAAAAGGACCTGTTAGCAGCACTGAATAGTCAACAGCTAATTAGTTTAATTAAAACCTTCAATTTATTTGTCAAAAAAATCTGACCGATTTCATCTTTTATACCAAGTAGGCTACAGAAGCTACAGAGCACAGATTTAATAAAGTACTCACGCATACAGTGAGTCCTTCACTTAGAGCACCAATGTTTTCTACCACCCAGTAAAAGTCTGAAACAGGGCTTATTATTTTACCTAACAGCACTGGTTAACTTAATGAATAGTCAAGCTGAACTCCTTCTCTGACGTGCATACAAAATTACCCTGATCTTTAGGTGCTACATTATTCATGGTGGTGTGAGGGAAGGATGTACTGCGGGTTTCCCACTGTGGATACAGAGATGCTGTGTGCAGCTGTGACATCCCAGCACATAGAGAGCAGTACATTTGCAGGAGATGACAGTGTCTGTGGAAATCAAACTGTATCTAGATTTCTCTCTGTTGGCTTTCAATCATAGTTTAGGTAAAGCTTTTCAATTGGAATAGAAACTGTTCTCAGAAGGTGATGCTGAAGTCTCTCTCCCTGTTCGTGTTTCTGTTCTGGCACTTGCACTGTTTAAATGCTGAGGCTGTGCCCCAAACCATGTAATCTTATGGTATCTTTACCATAAAAATGGTTCCTCTTTTCTATTTACTACTAAATGTTCATCACAATACCCAATTCAAAAAATAGTTTTTACCTCTACTTAATGGTTTGGGTGGGTTGGATTTTGGGTGGGTTGGATTTCAGGTGGGTTGGATTTTAGATAGGTCACCTGTAGAAGAGAGTTTATTTCCTAGGCGACTGCTACTGCTGTAGCTATTATTCCAGCAACTATTCAAACCATCTGAAGTATTTTAAAACTCATTCTGAACTGATCACTGCTTAAAAACAAAACAAAGAGGAGGGCTTTTGTCAGCCCCAAGTCACAGAGGTACTGAAGTATACAAGAAAAGAATTATTAAAATGATACTACAGTTCTCATAAATAAATCACTACAGCTGAAACACGAAGATTAAGTAGGGACCAAGCACGGAAGTCTCAAAATAGATATTCAAGACCCAGAAATCACAGGAGTAGCACAGACGAGTGCTCCCTGCAGGTGGCTGTTCAGTTATCTTTACAGTACAGGAAGGCCCTGGATTGTCAGCATTCAAACAGCCTTTTCTGAAAATGATACCTACACTGGGATTTAACGGCCAGCCAGATTTCTGTGAACATTTACACTGCTTTCCACCAAACGAGAGGATACCTGACAGCACAGCAACTAAGTGGCATGCTGTGGATTTTGCAGGCCACCCTCTAGTCGTTCAGCAACTCACAGTATCCTCCCTGGCACTTGTCAGCCATTTTGAGTAAAGCAATCCAATTTTTAAGCCTCTTCACAGTCTTCTAAAATACTCGATGGCAACGACTGGTTTGTATGAGTTGCTACAAAACCGACAGTTGTAGCAGACTGGTTTATCTTACACTCATTCCACATCTTCCCAAGACATGCACTCACATCGGTTACTGTACCTTATCACATCATAAATTTTAGCTCTCATAGTTCTAGTTAAAGCATCTACTTTCCATAGCTGCAGATTCAGCTGAGCATGGCTACAACAAGTGTTTACGCAGAAAGGTTGGAAAAAAAACCACCAAACTTGGTTTAATTTTTGTTTCTTTCCTGTAAGTTTGTGAAAATAGGGTTTTTAAAAGCCCTTTGGAGTGTATTTATCGAGAGTGTTGCCACTAAAACTTCTGGTTCTAGTACTTACTGTATTTTCTACTTCATTGTACTGAAAAATTGCAGTGCAATTTTTGCATTGCGCAACTGCTTGGATTCAAGTCATGGGTGAGCAGCAGGATTATCGTCCCTTTAGAAATATTTCTAGAACCAATAAAATGGGCTCATGGCCAATCCCACCAAAATTAACCAGAAACAGAGCCCCGTTTTAGCAGTCCTGGCAAAGAACTAAATGCTGAAATGTAGCACCCAGTCTAGAATCAGTTTCTTCAGAAAAAAATTGAGGCCCATGGATTAAGTAAATTGATAAAGGATTTCCATCTTCACATCTGTTAAACCAGACCAATACAATTGACCAAAACTGAATTACACCACAATGTAGAACTTGTGGGCAGGGAGAGGAAATATATGATAAAAATAGCAAAATGTAGAGGGGTGAATCCAACTTGTGTAGCCAGGAAGGAACAAGAGAGGTAATTATAGAAACAAGCACACATCACACATTTTGAACAGCCTGAGCTTGCAGTGCAGCATTTATTCTTAAGAGAACTCCGGAGGAGTCCAAGATGTGATCAGATGATTCAGATAAGCCTCCATAACTTAAGATGATTATTTCAGGGTTTTTTGAGCTGGAATTTTGTATGAATATGTTTTCTTACATTTTGTTTACTAGAGCCTATCTAAATCTACTCGCGTCTCTCTTTCTACTGCAGTTACATCTCCTCATTTCAGTGGCAAGCCAAGGAAACTATTAGATAGAAACAAACAGAAAGGGAAGAAATAGGTTTAGATATTCTCCTGCATCATAGGGTTAGCTTGAGTTGATCTTCTGCTTAATTTGAAGTTATCTGGCTATATCTAATTCTAAAAGGTGTAACTTTGGAATTATGTCAATCTTAGCAGATTTATTTTTTAGTTTACCTTCCTCTTCTCTCCACATCTCTCCCCTCCCATCCCCTTCCCTCCTTCTTTTTAATTTCTTCTAAAACTGTTCTAAGCTTCTCTGCATGGGAAATCTAAGGCACTTGGGGCATGATTTTTTGCCTGTTGCTATTACTCAGCTCCTGCGGATTTCCACTATAGCTGGGAGAGCTCAAGAGAAGGAGTTAAGTTAAT
Source organism: Chloroceryle aenea (assembly GCA_013399075.1). NCBI lineage: Eukaryota > Metazoa > Chordata > Aves > Coraciiformes > Cerylidae > Chloroceryle > Chloroceryle aenea. Next base: position 275,344 of record VWZY01005154.1, on the reverse strand, counting down.
GGCCATTACTGAAATACGGGTTGACAAGGTCTGGTTTAGTGTGAGTGCTCTTCATTTCTTCTGCCTGTGTTTTATTGTGTGTTACTGTCATCTGTTACTATTATATGTAATTTCTCTTTCCTGATAAGGTGCATTGCTTTTAGAAAAGATTGTTCTAAACCCTCACTATAAATTAACAAGAGGAGCAAAAAGCTTAATTCTGTTCTCAGCAAGTAAGATTAGGAAAACATGGATGTCCTCCAGCCATCTACTTAAACAGCATTAGCTCAAAAAAACCCCAAACCCCAGTCCTATTGCTCAGTTAGATTTGAAAAATGAAAGAATAAAGATTCTTGTTCTGTAATACCCTCTAAGGTACTCATAGTCAGGGCTTTTCAAAATACTCGCACAACTTTTTCCTGTATTTTGTCAGCGTGGTCATTTTGCCCAGGAGGAATTAACTTCTGGAAGCAATCAGCCATGATGTAGTCATCCTCACATCACTGTCTGTCAGTGTTTAAAAACAAACATGTGAGGTGCTAGAAATGTCAGAAGTTTGGATTATTGAGTATCCCTTCAGAATATTTTTATTTTTAAATTTTGTTTTTCACCTTGTTTTGTCAACAGATCTGGACTTTGAAATGCAAGTTAAATGGAATAGAAATCCTCATTAGAATTAAATCTGTTGTTGAATGTTTTTCTTTTTTTCTTCTATGTCTCAGTACACAGCAAAGCGCTGTAATGTGGTGTTCCCAGAGTTGGGCTGGGAGTCAGGACCACTGAATGCTTTCCTCAGTTAAGGACTAGCATCCTCCTACTTGCTACAAGCCAAGTTGTATCATCTTTGTATGTTAAGTGTAAGCCATTTTTACAACATAGAGGCACAATAAATGTGCTTTATTATTTGTGTTTGGTGAGGACTAGGCATGGATGTAAACCAGCTTGCTATGGAGGAAGAAAGAATTGGGAACCATGCTTTAGGAAATGACACTGCATTGCTGGGAATCACTCTTCCCTTTCACTTCTCAGCAATATATAGCCCCTATCTTCGGTAAACCTAGCAGGTCAGATAAACCAAACCCGGAATGATTAGGGAACCAGTCAAAAATAAATTTAAAACCAATACAGGTCTATTCTGAGAACATTCTTAATTCTTAATTCTTTCGGATCGTGGCAGTATCATTAGTGAAACACTTAGAAGATAGCAATGTGTCTTGAAGAAAGAGCTGAATGAACAGAAAATAGTTGCTTGATACATGTCTTTAATTAACTCATCATGAAGCTAACTCATTCACAAAATTAGAGGAAGCAAATGGTGAAAATTGAACTGGGTTTTGTTGTGTTTTTTATTTTTTTTTTTTAAACAATGCTTCAGCTTTAACTTCATTTTTAATGCCTGGTTACCAATAGTAACCTATGTGTACCCACATAAACCAACTTATATCATGCAAGACGCTGTTTGCACTCATGCTCATAAAACAGACTGTGCAGGGGTGGATGTGGAATTTAGTTCTGATAACAGGATAGATGTGTGATACATTAAGAATGTAAGTGGCAAGCTAATGTCTGTGTCAGCTGAGTAGGAAAATTGTCAACAAGTGTGTCTGAATTTCCCCTATGGAATTTATTTATTTGGATGAAATGGCCTGTGTGGGTTTTGTGGAATTCTAACGGCCTTTCCTTGGTGGTTGGGACTATCAGGATGGCTTCACGTGGGGCACAGGAACTTCCTGGCTCCTGGCAAAGGATCATTCTCTGTGTCGTGCTAGGCTTGTATTTCTCCGTGCTACAGAACTATGTAAATAACTCATTCTTCACAGAGTAGCTGCTCATCACTATTGTGGGTGTAAAGCTACGGTTGTACCGTACCGAAAGTCAACCAAATAGGTGCCTGGTCAATTAGCAAAGATGCTGTGGCAGCTAAACCAGGTAAAGCAAAGCTGTGGGCCCAGCAGGCCGGATGAGCCTCTGCTGTGGGCCCAGCAGGCCAGACAAACCTCCACCTTGAGGCCTCTCAGGCTCAGTGCAAGGATATGGGGCAGTGGTTAGTGATGGAGATGACGTATCCAGGGCTTCATCCTGCCGTCCACACGCCTTCCTCCCAAGGTAAATGTTAATGCCTGGCTGCTACATCTTCCTTTCCTATTTATGCCCCACTGTGATAAATATTTTGCAACACAGTTTCAAAAAGAAATAGCAGGGTACAGGAAATGATGTATAATGTATACTTTGGGTGTCTAGTCCAGAGAAAAAAAAATCTATTAACTATATTGAGTTTTTATACAAGAACTTTTTCTTTTCCCCTGAAAAAGAGTGAATTATTTAACTGTGCTAACTAATAAATAATATGGTAACTCTGTAACTCTATTTTAATGAGAAGGAACTGTGTGTTGGTTGACTCAGTGTCTCTTTTTGGCCTTTCTCTCAGTCTCCGATAAGTAAAATGTAAGACACATAAAATGCAAATTCTACCTAGCTCTGAAATTTTTGACATTTGAGTGGGCTAGGCATAATGATCACTGCAAAGCCTATCTTCCCATCCCTTATTTTTAAATGTGACTATTAAGGCTAGTCAAAACACCAGGAGAATAGGAACAATTTCTGTTATATACATATACAAACATATATCTCCCAGGCTTGACTTTTTCTTTTTCCTCCAGAAATATTTTGGCATACTTTTTTGGACTATCTCTCATCAATATAGTAGGGTTTTATTTTATAAATTGTCATTGTTCAGATTACGATCAGAGGAGTTTGTAAAGGGAAAGAAACTCTTGAAGAGAAAGCTGCTAGAAACTTCTAAGTCAATGGTATTCAGGGACAGAGAAAGATGGATGCCACACAGCTCAAAAAGAGGGCAAGAATCAGAACAATAACCAAATCCAAGCAGCAGCTCAGAGGGAGTTTGATTAATGTGTGGAACTGGCTCCAAGGATCAGAAGCTGCAGTAAGTACAGCTGTAAACATACTCCAAAAACTGTCCGTTGAAAAGTTGCATTGGCAACCAAGTTTATAAGGTACAAGTAATAGCTATTTATTTCTGAAATTCCTGAAGGGAAGGAACCTCATGAATGTCTAGGAGACGTAGATTCATTTAACTAGAGTTTCAGAATGTGATTAGCAATGGAGGAATACAGAGTGCAGAGGAAGGTAGCACAGAGGAGGATGATACAGGTAAGTGCAGAAAGACATACAGAGGTGAAAACGTTTCCTTATGTTTAAAAGATTATGTAAGAGGACCTTTTTTTCCTCATCATCTTCACTGCAGATCTGTACTGTGGCTAAAATCAAAGGATCCACTGGATCTGCTGCAGAGACTGTTTCGGATGTAAACCAAACCATCTATGTATTCAGGCAGCAATATCCAGATCCCAAGCAGGTTTCCTTGGTTCTTTCTCAGAGCTCTAAGGAACATCCACCATAGCATCCCAGCAATGAGCTTGAAAGGTGAATCGCTACAAGACCAAGCAGTGATAGTCAGCTGTTACCATCTGACATTACCAGGTCATCTTGAACTGGCCCATTCCCATCTGGGGGGGCTCCATTTCAGAGTTTCATGCGGTGTCATTTATGGAGATGGTACAGTTTGTGAGCACTGAAGCAAGATACAGGAGGATACATAGGGTAGCCACACAAGGCATCGTGACAACTAAGAATAAGCTAATTGGCAAAATGCAGATGGTTTCAGACCCCATTTTCTCTGGCTACAAAAAGGCACCATGATGCTTCAGAGATTGTGTGGGTCCATTGTGGACCTTATCCAAGCTGTTAAAACAGGTGACTCTTTTCATGACTTGAGCAGATGCCAAATGTCAGGTGAGGATGGAGATCTGAAACTTGGAAAGAGGGCGAGCCCTCGAAATTAATGGAAAGTGAGCAGAAGCTAAGGAAGAATGAAGATGTTTTATTAATCATAGCCTATCCCCCATATGGATAAATTCATCTTCAGTTTCCCTTGATACAGCTCCAGCAGCTTTTTATGAGCTCCAGGCTTAGGCAGAATAGCTGGCAGAGTATTGATGAGAAGAAACTCCACTGGTAGCCACTGAAGCAAAACTTCTACAAGCAATTTATCCCTCTGAATCCCTAGGGAATTTGGCAAACATACCTCAAAATAATTTGTTAAATAAAGAAGAGGTGTTATTCCAAGCCCTCCAGTTTTCCAGGACATTACCAATGAAACAATTTAGAAGAGAGGACACAGCAGAAATACACTTGCAGACAGTGTTGGCATTTTTAGCTTGTATCTGTCAGATTTTCCAGGATTATGTATTTTCATACTGCCAACTGCTCAGTATTCTGATCTTGGTGCAGAAAACCATGTTGGTAAACATGTAAATGCTAGTGAAAGTGCTTTCGTGGTTGAAGGCTTCAGTGCTTAAAACCTGGCAGAACTGAACCCCAGTTTAGGTGGCTCAGCCAGTTTTCCAAGGTGCCGCTGCAGACATGACATCGCAAAGAAATACATTCCTCACATGTGGTTCAGACTTTTTGCAGGTAAACTAAAATGAGAAGTCCTATTTAAAGTGTCTACTCTTTATAATTGGGCATAATTTAAGCTTCTGGGTTTTTTTTCATTAAATCCTTTCATTAGTTTTATTGAGGAGCTCAGAACATTGCATATGCAGGTAACAATTGCAGATAATAAATGGTATTCATTGAGTTTAACCATCTCTGCTGCTTACCTGGTATAGATAGATGAAGAGAGAGAGTGCTTTGGGGACCATAACAGAAGAATTGATTTTACAGACATAGTGGTTTGTTTGTTTGTTTTTTAATTCCTTAACAAATTGTATAATTAAAGCTGCTAACAGTTTTCTAATACTCTCCAAAAGCCTTCACATGCTCAGAACTTTTTCAAAGTTACCATGTGAGATAAAATTCTTGGTTTCTGGCCAAAGATTAATTTTATTTGAAAGCTTAAAATAAACCCCCCTTTTTGAAATCCATGAGGCTAAAATTATTCCTATTCCCTTTTAAAATCAAATCTATATAGGGTTTGTTTTCACACATATAATCTCTAGATAACCAAATAGTAAATCTTGGAACTCATTGTAGAAATAATCCTTATTAAGAAGTATGCACAGAGTAAAGTGATTGTATATTAAGTGGTTAAAGCATATTTAAGTAGGTATAAAAGTAGTTAAAAGTGGTTGGATATTAATAGCAAACAATTTGGAATTGCTTAATTGAATTTCTGAGAAATGAACTTTCTCTAGAGGCAGTGGTAGAGAGCTGTGAGAGGAAAGAATCACTGTCCTCACCTGGGCGAAGTAGAGGTATCGTAACTTGGCAAGATACAGACATCAGTACGGCAAAGCTGTGGATCTGTATCACAATAACCAGTGGCAGAGAAGAATTTTTTCATGCTGCTCACCACTGCCTCTAAAATACAGTGTTCAGAGCCTCATTAGTTCTGCTGGACTTGGAAGTTAAAGATTTGGCCCTAAAGAGGTGTGGTGACTTTAATCTCCTGTGCTGCATTAGAGCTTTATTAAGGGTTTAAGTCATTTTAAGTGCGTGCTTTAAGTCTTGAAAGCAGCTTAGTGAGGTTTTTTAGCATTTCCCTTAGAAACCAGGGAAATAAAATGAAAAAAAAAAAGCCATTATTAATGTAATGTTAATTGTCCTTGTCCAAAGAGCTTACAAATATGTGATGTGCTTATTCAGTAAATTGTGGTCTTGGATACTAGTTAATTACTTTGGTCCAATAAAAAAGCAGCAATATTTGTGACTGTGTTCTAAGGTCCTCTGAGAATTCTACTGCTGGTAGAACCTTCTCTTCCAGATCCTTACCTTCCAAGAAAATAGTAATTCCTTTACTACATTACGAACCAAAATAGTACTACTCAAACACATTTGGGTTCACGGCCCTCACAGGCTGTGGGAGCAAAACACAGTTCTCTATAGTCAGTTACGTGTACAGAGCCTGCAAGGTGTCTTTTCAGTCCTCAAGTTCAGCTACTAGGTTCTTGGCAGTGTAGATATCATTACATGGATCACACACCTCACCTTCTTTTCCAAGCCATCTTACAGCATGACCACTTCTCCAGCCAAAGTTACTTACTGTAGTAAGGGAGTTACTTTCTCTGCTTCCCTCTCCTGTTTTTGCATAACTCAGAGAGCTACCACCAGCTTTCTCACTTGTGTTCTTACTTGATTGTGGCATTTCCCTTGCCTCTAGCTTCCAGAACATACACACAGGCTATCTTCCCTTCATGCAAAAAGTGGCCCTGCATTTCTCATCTTTGTTAATGTAATTGTTGTAACTCATCTTTCTGAATCCCAGCGCTGGTTTGCTGTTTGAAGTAATAGCAGGCTTCTTGTCATTTGCTTAAAAATGCTGTATAATTCCAACCTTCAGAATTCACAACCATATCTCCTTCAGTTCTGCCTCCTATTCATAGTAACTATGCAGCCTTCTGGGCTCATAGCTGAACTCTTAAGTAACTCTTAAGTAACTCTAAGAGCTATCAGTAATTCATCTGTAGAAGGTCAAGCTGCCTTCAATTATCTATCAGCTCTAGGGTGGCATTCTTCATTCACTGACATTTGCGTGCTTGCTCATTTTTGGTGTGGTGTCTCTGCGGGCGATGGTTTGGGAGCACTGGCCATTACTGCAGCTAAGCATCAGCTAGTGATCTGCAGAGAGAATTGGACTATTGATTTTCTGCGGACAGATGATTACTTTTCTGCACAGAGAGGAAGTTTGAATCCCTAACTTTGGGAAAAACTGTTCTTAGGCCTATAAAAGCAGAAACCAGAGAAGATGTTCAGGATAGAAGGAGGGGAAACAATTGAAGACTGCTTGATGAGCAGTTCTGCCTTGCCTGCACCAGTAGCTGCTGTATATCTGACTGGAGTCTTTTTTAGTGGTAACCTACAGCGTGAAGTCTTTTGTGTCTTCATCAGTTCTTTGAGAGGAAAAGCAAAATAGAGCCTATACCAGCCTTCATGGGATGTACACCAAATGGCCAAGAGATGACTGATCTCTTGATCAGACAGTTAGGAGTATAAGTCATTATGGTTTGGTGACACACTTTCTCCAGTTTTGTTAACATCTGCACAGACCAGGAATGCATTATCACTTGATGATATATTGAATAACATATTGATTAGTTTAGTCAGGCTTTTTAGCATTATCTTGTTAATACTCTTCCTTACTGTTCTCTTTCTCATTTTTTCTCCTTCTATCTCTTTTTCTCCCTCTTGAAAAATAATCTAAGGAAATTAAATGAAAGTGGAATTCAGTAGGTAATCCTCAATCTGTTGCAGCAGACAGATTTCTGTTTAGATCTGAAGTTATCTTACCACCGATTAACAAAAGCTTCGTATGACCAGAACATGCTATTTGTGTTACACAATATAACACTGAATCACTGTTGAAGGAAAACATTCATTTTCTACATCACCCACTGTTTTCCAGGGAATTCTGTCAGGCGGTTACTTTGGGTATGCATGAGATCCTCTTTAAGGTGCATGTCTCCTCAATGTATAGAACCACGGGTATTTTTCTGTGGAACATGGAGCATTTGAAAAGCTTAAGATGATAAACAGCTCACAAAAAAGGGGTAGCCTTTCATCTCAAGTGATCACACCAAAGTCCAAGATGACATTCAGTAAAAAATACAATTGCATATGTGATTTCCTGCATCATTTGGAAAGAGCTAATGCTAGCAGAAAAAGTAGATCTCTTCTGCTCATTCCAGTCTTTCCAAATGGTGGTGGTTGTCTTTAATTTCTTGCAAATAGTTGGGAGGGGGGGTGGTGTTTGTTTGTTTATGTTTGGCTGGGTTTTTTGTTTCTTTGGTTTTGGTTGGTTTTGGTTTTGTTTGGGGTTTTTTTCCCATATGTTGATGTTTAATTTCTGGTAAAAACCCGTACGTGTTGGCTTAGGTCTTGTAAAAATGCTGTTTCTTTAATGTTATGCTGGCTGTCTAAGAACAGATGAAAGTTTGATCTTACAAGAGTAATATTTAGTTTCATGTACAATGGCCACATTTCACAGCTAGGCCTACACATCGTGTTGTACTTTGCTGAATATGTGTGAAAATGTCCTTCCACTAAATCTGAAAAAAACAGAACTGATCCTTTATGTAAAAAAGTCTTCACTTTCACATTGGTGGCTTTCCTCCTTAATGATGATCCTTTGTTGCATTGAGACTCTTACATAAATTACTGAATTTCTATTACCTGCTGACACTTTGTAGTAGTCATAATGCAATGATTGTTTTGGGTCACATCAGCTATATACTGGGCCATCTATTTTGCAGCTGGCAGATGCCAATAGCAGAAGCTAAGAGCAAAAGATCGGGGTAAGAATATGATGCCTCCTGGTAAAACCTCTCCACTTCCAGAAACACACAGCTAGAGATTCCCTGTAACTAAATGTTACCTCTGTGTTTAAGGGACTTGGAAGTTTTTTCCTTCTTTTTGAATCAATATAAATCTCTAAGGCTTGCATTAGCTCACTGCTTAGAAAGAATTTTTTGTTACATTTTATATATTTATTAAATTTAATAAATGATATGCTCTATAAAATCTATTAAATAAATATACTAATTACAATTAATAAATTTTCAGGCAGCCAATGCTAATTTCGTTGAGTGCTCTAAGCCCTTTATGTAAAAGAAAACAAGCAATGCTTCTGTAGCTGACTTCTTCGATGTTGCTTAGTTCATCCCATGAAAAAACATTATTCAGCTGAGGTAGTCATTTACATGGGAAGGTGTTTGCTACATTTCTCTTCTGCTTATGCAGTCACTGCTGCTTTTCCGCAGCATTAAAGCCTCCTTTTTTTGACAGTCGTTGCGTTAAAAATATTACCCAGTTATATAAATAAGAGGATATCACCGTGTGTCAGACTGCATACCCAATATTCAGTCTGACATGACTCGCATATTAATTTCCTGTCACAACTACACAAATACCCCAGAATCATGCTAGATGCAATCCTTGCTCTTCTCTCAACAGCTTTCTTCAACCTGCCACCTTCGCCCCTCTTTCACCTCAGTTTGTCTCAGGCAGTTGGCAGGTACTGCGACTTGTGAATGTATGTACCCACTATCTCCCTCTTCCCACTCTTTTTTTTTCATATGGATGAAAAAAAGAAAGTTTTCTGTACATTTCTCACATTGAAGGAGATGGTTACACATTCTGATAGAAATGCATTTCTAACTACTTCGTATGACAAGTTTAAAAGCCAGTATTATTTTCTTGTTTCCAAATATAAAATTTAACGCTGGTTCCTCCACCTTCTGGCTGAATCAAAAGTTGAATTTCTTCTTAATTGGAAGAATCAAACAAGCAGGATGTCACAAACAGAAAAATGGACTGGACCAATTCAAAAAACTGCAGAGCTCCTACTTACTGCAGAGAGCTCTTCTCAGTCAGGAGCTCACCGACACAACGTGCCTGGAAAGGTGTGCACACCAGAGGAGCTCAGACTCTGATGCTACACTTTTTATTAACATCATGACAATTTGAGCCGTCACCTAGAATCACAAGTAAGCATGCAGTGAATGTTAAGTTTTAAGTCATTGTGAAGTCTGATGTCTAAAAAGTCAGTGAGTTTAGAACAGACACTTTAAGCTGTTCCTTTCTTATTTCTCCTTCAGCTAAAAAGCTCTTCACCCTGTTTTTTGTGCTTCAGACATATTCATAAGGGACAATTTTAGTCCCTGATTTCATTATGGCTCAACAAGTTTGTTTTGAGTCTCATTCTACGAAATAAGCTCTTCCTTCCCTAGTAACAATTGCAACTACTTGACTATGGAGATGGAGGTTTGGTTTTTTTTCTACAATTCATGGTGGTTTATTTTTTTTCCTGGTACTTCCTGCAGTCTTTTTATTCATCGTAAGATGAATATATCTTGTTCTAAGTCAACAGCCCCCACCTTGGATCCCAAAAGTATTCTTGAAGTTACCTGGATGTCTATTTCTATCATCAGTTGTTAGGTCTTTTCTAAAAACAGATAAATAAACATATCTCTTTCTCTTTTACTGCCACAAGTCTCCCTAGTTCTTGTTCAGAACTTCCATTCACAGAAAACAATCTCTTTTTGAATGAGAAAATGTCATTATGTCCAGAGGACCAGGACAAGACGTATGGGCCACTTAAGATCCATTTACGTTACAGTCTGTGGGCTAAAGTGGAGAGTAAAGTTTAAGCTGATGTTCTACACAAAATAAAAAAGAAGGAATTAAGAAAAAAATTGTTTAGAGGTATTGTAAATCAGCTGGAATGTAGGTTGAGTGCTTGCTGCAAAAAGTAAAGCATTATGCAGTGTAAGAAACACTTCTTGAAGATTCTTACTGAGTTATAATTTAACTTTGGGTTATTTCCCAGTTCTTATGAACATATAACTACCTGTAGGAATCAATACTGTCTAAGCCCTGGATCTTCCCTCAGCCACAGACTGAGGTCAGAGATCACTGAGAGGATACAACTAAGCTTGTCATGTGAGAAGGTTCCTGAAACTGCTGAGGTTTTCAGCATTAGGTACAGGATAGGGTGTTGATTTCTTAGCAGTCATAACGGGGAAAATGGACAGTCAAACCTTTCCATCTCTGTTAAAAGGGATTTATAATGCAATAAATGTCCATTAAAAAAACCCAAACAACACACTAGACAGGCTATAAACCATAAAAATAAAAAAAAAAACCCAAACACAAACCTTCAGTTCTAACATCCCTATGCCAATCAATTTTTATGTGTTAATTTCCAAGCCTGAATCATATAAAGCAAGGTTTTTCATATAAGGCTTTGTCTTCTTCACTTCCAGTCTCACACAATCTACCTCTTTTTCTGCTCAAGACTGAGTGGGGCTGCACTACCACAGTTTGTAAGGCAGTAGTGCGGACTATACCATGGAAGCAGACAGCCATGGAACATTCTAGCTGAATTTAAAAAAAAAATCCAATAATCACCTTAATAGAATCTTTATATCTAGGAATATACAGAACTTTTGGAGCTAGAGTGGCAGAAGATAAGGGAAAGGCTCCAGGCTACTGCGCTAGTGCGTCACCACGCTGTAGGACACTGACCATCAGAGCTATGGACCTTAAAACTGCCTCTGCTTTGGAGCTTATTTGGCTCCATCCCTACATGCCACTGCAGTGATCAGCACAGATATACTCTAAGCAGATATAAGAGGCAGAATATGAAAATAAACAAAAAAATCAACCTTTCTGCATGTGCATCTGTTGCTGCTCACCTGTGTCGAATGCTTTATCTGATAAATTTGATAGTAATTTTAATAATTTATACTGTCAATTCAAAATTATTCTTTGTTGGAGAAAGCGAGGCTCATTACTTAAGTTTATAAGAATTTAGTTGTACTGGGACTGGGCTTTGGAATGAGTTTCCTTTGAGAAAACCTGTGCTTCTGTTCCCTTCATCTGTTCACTCCTATCAGATTCTCCTTCCCTTTTTTGATTTTTGTGCAACTGTTAGAGAATTTCTTGACATATGCCAACAGAGGAAACGTAGCATAAAGTGGAAAAGAACATGGCCACAATCCAAATCAACAAGATATTTTGTCCAGATCAGCACTAATCAAGAACAGTTTAAACTTAAGACCCAAAATCATGATCTACAAGGTAGCTGAGGAGGGGCTTTTTACACAGGCTCCTACGGATAGGACACGGGGTAATGGTTTCAAACTGCAAAAGGATAGCTTTAGATTAGAAATTAGGAAGGAGTTCTTCACTGTGAGGGTGGTGAGGCACTGGAACAGGTTGCCCAGGCAAGTTATGGATGCTCCATCACTGGGTGTGATCAAGAGCAGGTCAGATGGGGCTTTGAGCAAGTTATTAATAATGAGGTAGTGAGATTTTTACTTCTTTTTTCAAATCTCCTTTAGATTAGTGGGTTTGATAGTCTTTTAATCACAATGATAGTTGTTCCAAGTTTGTATCCCAGCATTACAGCTAATTGTCCAGAAGGCAGCATGGTTATAATAAACCTCAAAGGCAGTTTCCCCCTCCTTGCTACCCCTGAATGTTCAAGCAGAGTGCAGGACTTGTGTTCATACAGCCTCAGCTCTGCTGAAACAAACACTGTACTATATAGGCCAGCCAGCACTAAATATTTCATTTGATCGTAGCATAGACAAGAAGAAAGTAATCATTTAAGAGCACTTAGATTCACAGCATCTGTTGTGATACTTCAAAAGGGACCGGTCCTTGTTAGTTTCTGGGCAACTGCTTATTCCATTAGTGCTCCAAGTGACTTCCGTGGGACTTTTGACTTAGTATCAGTGCTGTACACTGTGTGAAAGTATTGTAAGCCAGAGCACAACTGACTACAGCCGCAGGCTTAATACCAGGCGCATGCTGGCAACCTTTACAGTCATTCTAAATGCTGGTTCAGCTCAGGGATATTCATGCCCCTTTGAATCATTGTTATTCTCTCACTTATCACACAGTGCAAGAAAACATCTGACATTGTTATTGCTTTGCAAGAACAAAACAACTTTATTTACTCCCATGTTCAGGAATTTACCCGTAAAATTGCATAGAATCACATATGGACTGAACTATTTTGGTGCTGAAATGATTGCTTTATGCTTCTTTTCCTGATCAGTCTTGACAGTTTTCAGTTTTAGGTATCTAACTGCAGCATAGACACATTGCCATGACACTACTTGGGCACTAACAAGTGAAAAAATTAAAGTGGGTAGTTTCAAACATTTCACATCTGGACATTGCTGTCTGCTGTGTTCATGGGATTTTTGCTGACAAATTAAAGCTAAAGGACTGTGCAAAAAGAACTGGTATGAATAGTGCAGTCTGTAGCTTTAAATCTGTTTGAAGCTTTGCTGGTGAGTGAGGTCTGTTGCATGTAACATGTTAATCACCAGCTATATAGTCAAGAAGTCATGGAATAATTAGTTCCAATTAAAGTCCATATTGAGGTGTGCAAAGATTAAACGATTCTATTTACAGTTTAAAGCGTTTCTAAACCCTGAGATTGTGATGTAGATTTGTTCAGAAATTTGGCGTTTGGTTTGTGTCGTTTTCACTGAAATCCAGTTTCCTTCACTGTGATGGACTGCACACTGTTCTTACACCAGTCTGGGTGATCAGATGATGAGGGAACTTTATGTGTGAAGTTTGCAGTACAGTTACGAATGGCAGGAAATTAATTGGAAGGCAGCGCATCCTGAAACTCTAGAGTGCACAACTGTGAGGATGTACTCTGCTCATGCAATAAAATTATTGGATAAAATTGTTGTAAAGGTAAAATACTGCAGTTCTGTAATCTGACATTTCTTCTGAATTCATTCATATCATGGTTTGCTCAAGTCAGTGCCAGAAATTTAGCTACTTCCATTCGTGCCTGAATGATGCCTTAACTTTCCTCCTCTAAATATCTGTGCAACAGTTAATTTCTCTAGATAGTAGGGCTTTGTATTAATAGGGGGGAAACCTCTGCATGCTGTTAGTAATCTGATTTTATGTGTTGAGTTACTTCCATCGGATTCTGCAAGTGCTTAAACTTTTGTGTTCATTCTGACTGGTGTCAACAAATTTGTTCCCATGCAAAACATGGAGATGTGCATCAGTGTTCAGCTGCATTGGCCTTTCAGAGTTTCGGTGGCCAAGACAAGAGACGCACAATATAATTATATTGCCCTCCTTCTGAAGTGTTTAATGAGCTTTTAACAAAGAAAAACTTCCATTCTTGCTATAAGTAAGCTCCAGTTTTGTAATTCTGACTTGGTCCATGAGTTTCTAAAACTAATAGTGAGATTTCTTCCACTATAGAAGGAGAAAAGTGTCCTGAATATTAGAGGTGAAATAGTATTTGCCTGTTGACTCATTTAAAATATTTTCATAAAGCACTAAGGGTAATTATCCCATTTACTTGTACCTTTTTAATATTGTTTATTATTTCTTCCTTAAAATTATGAGGTCACAAAGTTGTCAGGGGAAACCATCTTGGCTGTCAAATAGCTATGAACAGAAAACAGAATCTTTTGCTGAGATAAAACTTTAATTTGCATTATTGAGAGGTTCTTTTAAAGCTTATGAAGTAATTTTGGCAAAATTCCCCTCAGGCTATTTTAGTCTGAAGGATGAGTGAAAAGAAGGAAGTGTGTTAAAATAAATATCTGGGATTATTTTAGTGGAAGTTTTATGTCAGAATAATCTGAGACCAAATGTTCCTGCAGTCATGCTAAAGCTGTGTTAAATCATAAATGATCCTGTAAGAATCAGAGACACCTTCTACCTGTCTCGCTCCCAGTAACAAAGTACCCCTCATGGTAGGCTTACCAACTTTTAGTTCACTTATCACTCCATTTTCAACCATTTAAAGTTTCATTGCAGAGGAATTCTTCACAAAGTCTTTGTGTGTGTGTGAAGGTTACCCTAAAACCCAGCAACTTTTCATTTCCCTGGTCTTTTATTTTGCTTAAACTAAAATCCTACCACTGCAGCTACAGAGTCTCATTTTTTTTCTTAACCAAACAAGCAAGAAGAACCCCCTTTTTAGTATGGCAGCATCCAGGTAAAAGGAAGGGAGAAGAAGGTAAATTTGAGTGAGGAGCCTGTACAAATACAACATTAGTAGCATAGAGAGTGGGCACTAACTTCTTAACGTATCCATGCCAACATGGCTTCGTGCAGCTGAGGACAGCGTATTCCCAGTGGAAGGGCCCGGCACTGGGCAATGCCGTGCTACTTTCTCATGGAACCTGTGAAATGCACAGTCCCAAAGCTTTGCGGGGCTGCCTGGTTCAGCTTAGCACTGCCGCACCGCTCGCTGCCCCCCTCCCCTTTCTACTCTTCCACATAGAAACTCCTTCTTCCTCTGCTCTTAAGATTTTTCTCTTTCCATGGATGTGCCCAGTCCACATATGCAGCACGCACAGGTTGTCTTCAAGCGGGCCATGTGTCAGTGGGGGGGTGGGGGTGGTAAATGCCGTTGTAAACATTACAGCATACGATCAGCGAGCGCTACACCAGCCCGGTGCTGGTTCCATCGGCATCAGAAGCCTTTCAGGAGCTGGGCAGCGCAGGCGGCAGCTCCTGGCCGCGCCGAAATCCGCANTTACCACTGGATGAGAGAGAGGAACAGAAGTGCCCACACCATCATTTTGAGATAAAATGCAGGATTCAAGAACGCAGTGCTCCCCAGGCTTGTTGGATTTGAAGGAATCATCTCTTTTTCTCTCCGCACACCCTTCCCCAGTTTTTT
>VWZY01005154.1:215088-260119 GCA_013399075.1 Chloroceryle aenea | reverse complement strand
TGCAGATGGATCCGTCCCCTTCTTTAATTTTTTTTTGGTAGTGGATCTCCCCCCCTCCCTACCAGGTCCCGTCAGTGGGATGATACATTGCGCCCAGCTGCGGGAATTAATATGCAGGGGGACAGAAATTAGATCTGCACAAGCCCTTTGCAGATATCATCAGAAAACGTCAGCTCAGGCAGCAGGCAGCAGCTTCCAAATCTAGGGGAATAATATAATTGGGAGACAAGGAGAAAAAAAAACACCACCACCATAAAACCACAGACACTCACAGAATAAAAACAGTCAAGGCAAGAACACATGCACACATCTACAGAACCACTCACACACCTGCAACAAAATCCAATAAAACAATAGAAACAGGAAACGAGAGGAAAAAAAGCCCAAAACCAGAACAAAACAAAAGCAAGAATAAAGCAATGGAGCCTCTGCCTGAATGCAGATTAACTCTGAGGTCAAAGTGGAAATGATGCACTCTGCTGCAGCAGAGATTAACACATGCGTGGTGCCAGCCAGGGTGCTTTTTAACCTTTGATTACACATATGCAGGCAGCCTGGATTTTCATTTTGGAGGCGAGAAGGATTTGGCAGGCATAAAAAGGGAGGGTGGAAGGAAAAGCTTGTCCTATGCTGCTGAGCATCCTCATTTTTCTAAACAGCCTGGAAATCGTGATTGTAAAGGGGAAAAAAAATAAAAGGGTGGATGGGGGAGTGGAAAAGGGAGGGATGGTTGTTGCTAAGTAACTCAGGAAATGGGGAAAACAGTATTGGTGGAGTCAGTATGAATGAGGTGATTTCATGTCTGATAGGATTAGGGGGAATATGCAAGGTTTTTATCTCCCCTCCCCCTAATAAAATCAGGCTATGCAGACACAGGAAATGCTTCCTGGCCAGAGGGGAAACACTAGATGGTCGTAAAAGCTGCACTTTGCCAAATTTTGGAACTACTATCCCAAGTTCTGTTGTCAAAAACTGCAACTTAGCAGCTACCAGTGAAGTAAAAAAAATCAGGGAATCTCGTGATTTCCCAAACTACGAGCACCTCAGTCTAAAATAGGTATTTGGACTGTGACCTACAGTAACAAATTTTTTATCTCCCCATCACTTTCTGCCCCAAACCAAAGCAAATGTAGGTAGCATGGACCCCCCCCAGTGCTGTTTATAAACTGGGAGATTGATGTGCAAACATAATCATCAGGAACTGGGAGAGGTGACCTGCCACTGTTTCAGTTCAAAGCCAATCTTTCTAAAACTCAAGGGAGAAATAAAGAAATAATTCTCATAAAGAACACCTAAATGGAGAGAGAGAGAAAGTGAAATGCACCTGAGAAAATGAAAGCATCAGAATTTCCCCCTGGACTGAGTCTAGTCTGAACCAAATTTGACACTTGGATCCTGCTCAAACCTGGCGATGCCGAGGCCAACCTGGTCATTTTCAGTGTCCAAATGCAGAATGAAATTTATCCATCAAAAAGACTTAGTTACAGTAGTTGCTGCCACATATTCTCAAGAAACATAAATCCATCTTTCAACCATCAAGCGATCTTTTTTTTGTTTCCAAACACAGTATGTTTAACTACAACAGGAAAGGCAAGATCAATGTTCTTAGTTGAATTAAACAGATCTTGGCTCCTGGATAGCTCTGTGGTAATTTGAGCCCTTATCTAACACTCTCACTGTATTTTTATCAGTATTTCCAAGCAAAATTATAAGTTATGAACATGTTTCTTAGTATTTCTGGTCAATGATTCTATTCTTAATTAAGTCCCTTGCCCAGCTTGTGTAATAGGGCCACTTCAGAGACAAAGAACTATAAAATATTGCCAACGCTCTCCCCTTCTGTCCCTCTGTCTCTCTCATTATATGTATATATGGACGTACACGTATTCAGATGTCAGTATTGGCTCATGGTTCACTTCCTTACCTGTGAACTTGACACTTTTGTGGTTTCTCTTGCTGTAATCCCTCTCATCAGTTATTGAAACATTCCTTTGAAGGTTAACAGTGAAACATTCCTTTGAAGGTTAACAGTGCTGTCTGTGTTTTTATGAGAGAATCGAAATCGTTGATAGCCAAGAATTTCAACTGTGTAAATAGATTTTGTATTAGTCGCAACAGCTATGTCTGCTGTAAGGTAGGGAATATCAGCTTTACGCTGCACTTGATTTACTGAAATTTGTCACATAGCAAACTGTTTCACATCCTGCTTCTCTGGAAATAGAGCCTCGTCTTCCTGCAAAATGGTTGCACAGTTTCACTCCAGAGGTTCAGCTCCTTATTCTTGTTGAGAGAGGTAAGGGGTCTGCAAGAGAAGGAAAACCCGCTGGAGTCAAATCTTAAAATGAGGGGAATGTCAAAAGGAGTTAGATCCTGTAATACTGATCTTGACTGTTCAGAGTTCGTTAAGATGTACAGAGACATAGACCATTGATAGTATTATTCCTGGAGGTATTTCATTAGCTGTACCTTCTATTCACATTATTAATTGCATCCCAGTGGGTTTTGATGGACAAACGTACACTGAAGATTGTGTAGATCGCTCTGCATCTTAAAACTTGCAGTGTCATTTTATGATCAATTTTTCATTTTCTGAGGCATCTGCTTTAATTTTATTTTCAGATGTGTGCAGTTGACATTCAGGCAGCAGCTTAGGTAGTGGAAAGTAGGGGGTTTGCCCTCTGATACTGTCACTGGACTGCACAAAAGCCAAGTCAGGTTTTTCAGTGCTCCTAAGAGGTAGACATCAGAGCTAACATCATTTAGACATCAGAATACTTAACTGCTGTACCTAAAACTTATCCACCAATAACCAAGCAGCAGCACTTTTGGCTGTAAGTCATTACAAATGCAAAATTGTCCTTGCAGTTCTTTGCAGTCTTGACCTGTAAGTGTGATTGTGGGGTGGTGGGGGGTGTTTTCCTATTAGCTTATTAGTTTAATACCTTACTGCTAAAGAAAACCTTGCACTAGAGCAGGAACTGCCAGGTCTGACTACTGCCAAGGCAAGGGACTGTGGGTGGACATTTCATTTAGAAGACCTAGACTTCTGGTTCCCTTTTAATTCATGTGCACAAAATACAGATATTTTGTGAAGGAGTGGTATGGAGGTGGGCTGAATAGAAAGAACACTAGTGCTAGACTAAATCATCCTTCGCAGATGATTATTGACTTCTTAATGGACAGGAAATCTGGGACTTTCAAAGGGTTTCTTTAATCAAGTCTGATTTGAGCATTATTGCAACTGCATGAATTTGTACATTTATGTCAGTACTCAGCAGATGAACTCGATAGTGCACTGTGTAGCCAAATACAGATCTGTCTATTTTGGCAAATGTAACATAAATCGAATTATTTATGATTATATAACTTAAAAAAAAAT
Organism: Chloroceryle aenea; assembly: GCA_013399075.1. NCBI lineage: Eukaryota > Metazoa > Chordata > Aves > Coraciiformes > Cerylidae > Chloroceryle > Chloroceryle aenea. The sequence goes on along the minus strand of VWZY01005154.1, from coordinate 256,740 downwards.
AGTAATTTCTCAATATTGTTTAATCTTGCTGCTCTTCCCNCCGTTGAGCTGATGACAACTTCTTAGAGGATTCAGCATACTGCGTTTTTAAAAAGCCAGAATTGTGTACTGCTCGGGAAATTAATTCTTAAAGAATTAATTTGGAGCTTAGCAATAGAAAATCTGGGAATTCTTTCCTAAAACATGTATACAGTAGTGTTTCAGGTTTTCATGCAAAGTGAACATTTCTTTCAGAACGATTTTTATTTCAACTCTTTCACCAGGTTTCTATTCCAAGCAATCACCTTCTGAGTATTTGACTTACAAGAAAAAAATGCTGGTAGCCTAAAAACAACCAAAACACAAACTCAGAATACTGTGTTTGTTTATATGCTTTGATCTTGTGCTAAAACAGTAAAGAAAACAAGTTTTGGCTAAGAGCTTTCTCACTGTACTTTGATTTACAAGCTCCTGCCAGCAACAGACTTAACAAATGCTATTTTGTGCTGTAAACATCTAAGATACTCTTACCATGCAACTCTTTCAGCAGATGACATTCCTCACCTGAGAAAGGTTCTTACCCTGAAGTGTAGCCGTAGAGAACTCAGTGAAGAAAACACCATACTGAGATACTTTCTGGGGAGAACAATAATGGTTGTTTTTCCAAACAGTTTTATTAATGCCTAAGAGGTGTCTCTGCTGCACAAGAGTTCCAAAAAAGCAGGATTTTCAGGGGCCATATACTGGTACATATTGATATATAGTAATATCTATATATGAATATATATGAATATATATGAACATTAGTACATGTTCATATATATTCATATATATGTTGGTATATATTCATATCTATAGGTATATATACATATATATTTTGGATTATATCCATATATTAGTATATGTTCATATATATGAATATATAGAGATATAGATTCATATATGTTGGTATTTATTCATATATTTTAGTATATATTCATATATAGATATATATTCATATATATGTTGGTATATATTCATNCTCTGATACTGTCACTGGACTGCACAAAAGCCAAGTCAGGTTTTTCAGTGCTCCTAAGAGGTAGACATCAGAGCTAACATCATTTAGACATCAGAATACTTAACTGCTGTACCTAAAACTTATCCACCAATAACCAAGCAGCAGCACTTTTGGCTGTAAGTCATTACAAATGCAAAATTGTCCTTGCAGTTCTTTGCAGTCTTGACCTGTAAGTGTGATTGTGGGGTGGTGGGGGGTGTTTTCCTATTAGCTTATTAGTTTAATACCTTACTGCTAAAGAAAACCTTGCACTAGAGCAGGAACTGCCAGGTCTGACTACTGCCAAGGCAAGGGACTGTGGGTGGACATTTCATTTAGAAGACCTAGACTTCTGGTTCCCTTTTAATTCATGTGCACAAAATACAGATATTTTGTGAAGGAGTGGTATGGAGGTGGGCTGAATAGAAAGAACACTAGTGCTAGACTAAATCATCCTTCGCAGATGATTATTGACTTCTTAATGGACAGGAAATCTGGGACTTTCAAAGGGTTTCTTTAATCAAGTCTGATTTGAGCATTATTGCAACTGCATGAATTTGTACATTTATGTCAGTACTCAGCAGATGAACTCGATAGTGCACTGTGTAGCCAAATACAGATCTGTCTATTTTGGCAAATGTAACATAAATCGAATTATTTATGATTATATAACTTAAAAAAAAATAGTAATTTCTCAATATTGAATCTCACTGCTGCTCTTCCCGGGTGAATATGGGATGATGGAGTCGGACAACATGCGCATCACTGTGTAGAGTAGGGGTATCCTAGACTGGCAAAGTAGGACTCTAGCCAGATTGAACTGTTTAACTGAAAAGTATTATTTAAGCATTGTTTCAGTGCTATTTGTTAGAATTTAGATGATTCACTGAAGCTGCCAGAACAAAAGCAGAAATAAGACTAAAAAGGAAAAAATAATCATTCTTTCAAAAACCCGTTGAGCTGATGACAACTTCTTAGAGGATTCAGCATACTGCGTTTTTAAAAAGCCAGAATTGTGTACTGCTCGGGAAATTAATTCTTAAAGAATTAATTTGGAGCTTAGCAATAGAAAATCTGGGAATTCTTTCCTAAAACATGTATACAGTAGTGTTTCAGGTTTTCATGCAAAGTGAACATTTCTTTCAGAACGATTTTTATTTCAACTCTTTCACCAGGTTTCTATTCCAAGCAATCACCTTCTGAGTATTTGACTTACAAGAAAAAAATGCTGGTAGCCTAAAAACAACCAAAACACAAACTCAGAATACTGTGTTTGTTTATATGCTTTGATCTTGTGCTAAAACAGTAAAGAAAACAAGTTTTGGCTAAGAGCTTTCTCACTGTACTTTGATTTACAAGCTCCTGCCAGCAACAGACTTAACAAATGCTATTTTGTGCTGTAAACATCTAAGATACTCTTACCATGCAACTCTTTCAGCAGATGACATTCCCCACCTGAGAAAGGTTCCTTACCCTGAAGTGTAGCCATAGAGAACTCAGTGAAGAAAACACCATACTGAGATACTTTCTGGGGAGAACAATAATGGTTGTTTTTCCAAACAGTTTTATTAATGCCTAAGAGGTGTCTCTGCTGCACAAGAGTTCCAAAAAAGCAGGATTTTCAGGGGCCATATACTGGTACATATTGATATATAGTAATATCTATATATGAAGATTATATTAGGATTATTATCAGGATTTCTTGCACACATTATTTTGAGTGTATTTGTACTGTCTAAAAACCTTAGGTCAAAGCCCAGACTGCATCAGAAAGGAGGGTGCTGGTTGCCCTCCTCTCTCTCCTGAGAGTACAGAGTGAAGGGCAGCAGACAGGCAGTGCTGTTGTCTCTTCTGGGAGGATGCCAGAATCTTTCCATGGAGGAATGAGGGAACCCTACCCACGTAATATATACTTTCGGTGGGATGAGTTTAGTTCAATTGTTTCAAGTATGATTGTGATCCGTCATCATTCAACCTACTTGTATTCTTCTGGAAGTTACCTTTCAGTACCTGCATGGCATAAGTGAACTTGTAACTGCATGTACTCTCTGTTTAGCAAGTAGAGAGGAAGAAATACAGCGTGTACAGAAACAGCACTGAATACCAAAGGAAAAGACACGTTAGAAATGTGAGGGAATAATTTTGAAAGGGTGCATGGCATTAATGATGTTCTGGTACTTGGATATATATGTCTTGGAATGAAACCAAACAGGTATTCTTCAAATCATCTAAGAGCCAGCACATTTGCTGGACCAGTTTGCTTGCAGATGTGTTTTCCTCTGTGTATACTCACAATGGGTGGCATTAATGCATTCTGTAAATGATTTGTTAATGTTCTAAAGCACTGAAGAGATAACAGAGAGCTATCAACACTCCATTATGTCATCCTGCTGATGGCCAGTTTGCCATTATATTAAAAAACATTCACAATCACTTTATTTTATATTAAGACCTAGATCAGTGATAAGGTGAGGACTAGAGCCCTGCATTTTTTTTTCCTTTGGTTGTTCAATTCGATCTTTTATTTTATTTTTCTTTTTCTTTATAGACTGAGATTTCCAGTTATTCAGTTATTCAGTTATTCAGATGTTTTTGGAAAAATAAAAATTTAAGACTTTTTTTTATTTACTCTTAGAAAAAAAAAAGGCACTCTTGAAGATGCTAAATCTGTTCATTTAAACTACGCACATCTACAGTATTGGTTTTATTCCCAGAGTGAAAATTCTCATAGACCAAGAAAACATGATTTGTTCATATATTAGTTTTCCCCAATCTATAACACATCAAGAACAACATCAGCACCAGGTACTTGGTTTCCACACAATTAAAAGACCTCGGCTATGTTAGGCAATATTACTTCTATGAACATATTTCTCACAAGAATAAAGCCTGCAAATTCCTGACAAGAGGCCACAGGAAGCAGCTGGAAATGTGTGCTTGGAATAAAGGCCAAGCCTCTGGGACTTTGTTGAGAATTAAGAGCATGTTTACCCACTGTCTATAACCTCACAGGTAGCTACATCCAGGCCTTACTTTGTACGGGGAGGTGCAATCTTTTTTTTCCATAACCCCAAGAAAAGGCCACTGTTTGGTAGAAAACAGTCCAACCTCAGAATGTCGGTTTTCACAATTGAAATCACTATTTTCTCATTTTTCTGATTTTTCTCTCCTGCCAGGAAAATGAGACCTAAAAATAAAAGCGTGAGATTTAGCAATACAGAACCTTACTTTATTTACCAGTGAGTATTTTTAGGCACCAGTCTCCAACATCTGTATGATAGCAAACATTTAGGGCATGCCACTCCTTCTATCAGACCCCAGCTCATGGCCTTTTCTGGGGTTGTCATCTCTTTGTGTAGAAAATACGGTGCAGATTTGGCATTGTGCTTGGTGTTCGCTCGCACAGAGCAAAAAGCTCTGTATTTCCATGCCGGCTTCGGGATTTCCTGAGATGTCTCATTATTTTGTATGACTGCAAGATTCAAAGCCTGTTTCCATCATCAAGGCAGTGTAGAATCAGAGAATGGTTTAGGCCGGAAGGATCCTCGCAAGGTCATCTGGTCCAACCCCCTCTGAGAGCAGGGACAGCCTCAACTAGAGCAGGGTGCTCAGAGCCTCGTTGAGCCTCACCTTGAGTATCTCCAGGGATGGGGCCTCAACCACCTCTCTGGGAGACCTGTTCCAGTGCTCCACCACTCTCCTGGTAAAGAACTTGTTCCTAACATCCAATCTAAATCTACTCTTCTCTAGTTTAAAACCATTGCCTCTCATCCTGTCACTCCAGGCCTTTGTAAACAGGCCCTTTCCCGCCTTCTCGTAGGCCCCCTTTAGGTACTGGAAGGTGGCTGTTAGGTCTCCCTGGAGCCTTCTCTTCTCCAGGCTGAACAATCCCATCTCCCTCAGCCTATCCTCGTAGGAGAGGTGCTCCAGACCCCTGAGCATCCTGGTGGCCTCCTCTGGCCCTGCTCCATCAGGCCCTGTGCTGAGGGCTCCAGAGCTGGACGCCCTCAGCACAGGTGAGGCCTGACCAGATCAGAGTAAAGTATCTCCTCCCCAGGAGATGAAAAACTTGCTGCTATTTGTGTAAGAACACATTTGGGCACGAATATGTTTTTGTGCAGTGGAGTGGAGCGGGAATGCCCATGTCAGGTACAGATCCAGAGTACTGAGCTCTGTGTGGCCCATGCTGGCCAAGTCTTACAGCCAGCCTTGCCAACAGAATGTTACATCCATTCTCTGTAAACATTACAAATGGTTTTTGATACCTTCCTCCAGAAAATTAATGGAAGTAGTAGACCATAAGGTCTGGTTTCTACTGCAGAAGGGAAACAGACCTTTCTCTCCTTTTAAGAAAGAAGAAAAAAACCCCTACAAATAATAAAAAAAAAATCTGTGCTTAAGTGTTACCTTCATTCTGCAAGAGTAAGGATACGCAGCACTATAAACAGCGATCAGTACAGTATTCAACAGCTGTTTATCACATCTGCATTTCAAGTATAAGGTTGGCTTATCTTTTTGTTCATGTTTTTGCCTTTATGTAATTGCTGAAGAAGAAGTCTCATAGCATGACCACGCTTTCTGCTCAGGGTAAGCTCTTTTGATCTCTACAAACAAGCTTGCATCATTTTGACAGGTCACATTCTGCACAGTGGCTGCAGATACACATTGGAAATGATGTCTGATAAAAATCCACATGTGCTACCAGGCAAGGAGTACACATTTCGACTCAGGACTTTTTATTTTGTATATGAAATTCACAAGAGCAAACTAGGGATAGATGATGTAGTTCTAGAAATTTGTTCTCAGTTATTTTCAGTGGTTGACTTTTAAAAGGCAGCTGGATTCATCAGGTGTTTATTCTGGGTTTTTTATTGCTAAATATTTTAATTAATGATCTGGATGATAATATGAGTAATATCCTTACTATATTTAGTAAGGATGCCAAGCAGGAGGATGTTGAGCATGGTTGGGAATAGGGTTAGACCTTAAAAAAATAGAAATAGATCTGAAAAAAGAATTTTAGAACATTCAGAAGGAATGGCCAGAAGTCTTGAAACATTTTTTCAAAGGAGAAGTGAAAAAATAGGGTAAATGCAATTTAATTATGCCAGGTTTTCAAATAGCTACTGGTGGAATGAGGAAGGGAATAGCTGATATTTCTGTTTTGTAAGATGAGACTTACCACAGCTTCTTAGATTAATTATCTTCATCTAACTCCTAAAAAATTTCCTGTAGTGGGAATCCCAGAGCACTGGAACCATTTCCTGTGATCCAATATATTATATGATAGCCCTCCAGTGTTGCTTTCCATGACTGACAGAGAAGTATACTGAAATAATGGGCTGAAATTTAAAGAGAGAATTTGTTCAGTCAAGATTGTAGACACAAAAGTAAAAAGGTGGTCTACGTATCTTTTTGTCTGTAAGAATTGATAGAAATTCATTAATTTAATAGATTAAAGGGTAGTGAAAACATTTGATGCCACAGAAGTAAAGGCACGTATTTTTCATCATTTAGATGAGAACAAAATAATGAGGGAAAACCACACATATTAAAGATAATGAGAAATCAGATGTATGAGTTAAAAAGCAAATGAATAAACAGCAATGGGAAATTAGGACTATTGCTTACAAGAGTAGAAGAAAATGAAGTTTAAAAATTTGGTTTCCAAGAATATTATATAAAGTTTATAGCCTCTTTTCATCTCTGTCACTCAAGTTTGATTTTCTGACATGAAGATCCAGTACTAAGCAATGCCTTTCAGGAAAATATTCCCTAGAAAGACCTGAACGTTATTTTCCATGTTATTTGGTCTTGTATTATGGCATACTCAGAATTCTAACCACATGGAATAACTCTTCAGGTTGCTGGGACTGCAAGAGACCTGTAAGGCTTTCATTCCTCTCTCCTGTTTGATTGCCTGCTTGTCTTTTTTGTGTGTTTGCTTTGTAAACATGAAAGAGTAGCATCATTCTCTTACAGTGTTCTCTTTTGCATCTATAGTTGCAGGGGCCATAGAATAACAGAAAAATGAATCATCCCTTCTCCACTGAAGTGTCTCCATTGTGTGATGATCAGAGTTGCAGACTAGATCCTTGATTTCTCTTTCAATGTTTCTCTCTGGTTTTAAGTTTTCAAGAATCTTAATACCTCAAAAGATAAAATTCCTCATATATTTTAAAGAGTGACTCATCAAGGGAAAATGAAGCGATGTAGTTTTATATCATCAATATACCCCACTTAGGAATCCAAGCGTCGGCTGCAACATTTCTTCTGCTTATACTCACATCTCTGTTCTTCCCTGGCTACCACAGTTTATTTTCTCAGATGAAATGAAGCTTTGGGAGCTGATTTGAGGCCACAGAGCGAAAGGAAGTACTGAAATTGTACAAATTTGATAATTGACTCTTTTCAGCGCTATAAAGCTCTCAGAACTGTGACTGAGAACACAAATTCTCTCTAAAAACGTGTCATAGAAAAATGGAACTTACCATCAGGTAGAAGCCTGAGGCTTGGCTGCACTGTTGGGATGCACTGGTAGCATCAGATGACAGGCGGGAAGGGGCTGCACGAAGTCTCTCGTCCAGCCTCCTACTCAAAAGCAGTGGCAGCACTGACTGAATTTAAACCAGACTTTGCTTGGCCACATCTAGGAAAGGTTAAAGGAGAAAGACTTCACAACCTCACTGGGCACTTCATCCCAATCCTTAATTACTCTCATTACTTTTTACCCTGTGTTGATTAATGACCCTTTTCTCTGGCACTGCCTTCTGAGCCACCTCCCTGGGGGTCCTGGGGAGCTGCTCCATGTGCAGCCACTTTCTTGGCCCTTTGGGGACTCACTCAAGCTTATCAATAACTTTCTTGTATTGGGCCTCTCAAAAAGGACACGATGCTCCACATGTGGTCTGATGAGGGCCAGGTAAAGGTGCAGAATAAACTCCTTACTGTTTGCCTTCATCACTGGCTTCATCACAGTGCTACCCTTCCCTCCTGCTTCCTGGCCAGGCAGTCCCCAGCCATTACCTGGTGGGGGATTGGCCCATCCCATAAGCAGGACTTTGTACCTATCCTTGCTGAATTTCAGAGGTTTCCTCTCATAGCCTCTCTGAATGACAGCCCTTCCCTTCCCTCAAGCACATTGACAGGATGCATCACTTTGTCATCATCCACAAACTTGATGGAGGTGCCTCCAGTCTCCTCTAGTAATGAATTTGATGAACAATTTCAAATGTAAACCTGCTAGATAAATCAGACTGGTAACACCTATAATGACTGTTCTTTTTACATTAAAAAAACCAAACCAAAACAAAAGACCTCTGTAAAATACCATCACTGGCACCTCCCTAAGGGCATATTTCATTGTTTTATTTATTTGTGCCTACTTTGTATTCTAGGTGCTTTGTGCACCTTCTCGTGATAAAAAAAACAACTAACCAAAGCAAAAAAACATTGATCTCTAAACTGCCTTTATTTGCCAAGGAAGGTATTTTAGTTTCCCAGTTCTCTTACAATAAAGGCTTTTATTATCAGAGGGGTTGTTACAACTAATGAGTTAATGTTTTAACACAACCCCATTAGAACTTCAGCAAATTAAGCTGCATTGTAAAGCAAAAATTAACTGGGAAAAAAAAAAAAGTTAATTCAGATAAATGTAATCATACAAATCTGTGTAATGTATAGTCCAGTCAGGATACTGGTTTTTATTAGGAATGGTAATTATCAGACAATTGTGCCATTAATAATATTGATCATGTGGTAATCGTGGTTAGACAACACTGGCTAGTTTGAAATCTGAAGGCCTTGAGATGTATGTCCTCTTCTTCCAGGGGCTTGGACTAAAAGGAATATCAATGGATATATTAATAAAAATAAAACAAACCAAGAAAAATTGAACCAAATCAACTCTGAGAAAGTTTTAATTTGAATATCTCCATGTTTACTGTCACTCTCAGATACGTAGATCCAGGCAGAAATGGAAATGGGATGCTCCAAAAATGTATCCACTTGAAAATGAGTGTACTATCCTCTGACACACTCCTGAATCCACTGGTGAATTGATACTGCCAGAAACCATTAGAGGAGGCTTTCGAGTACCTCTTTATTATTGTTGCTTATTATTTATTATTATTTATTGTTTAAATGTTACACACTCCACTTTCTTTAGAATTCTGTCTCAGAAGCTATAAACCAACATTTATTTTCCTAAAACTTTTGATCTTTTTTTATTCATTCAGCAAATATTGATTTATTTTTTCATATTCTTCCCAAAGAAGCCAGGAAACTAATGGACTCTGCACTTTCATCTTGGTCAGATGACGTTAACAACAGTGATGTCAGAGGGAATCCGGGAACAGAGGCTTAACCTGCTGCTTTTAGACCTGGATGTTTAGCAGTAGGCACCTGCAGCATTATTTGATCTAGTATTCAGAAGGAAAACAAATGGTGTTTTTTTTCAGAGATGCTTCTTGTCTAAGCTTTGTACAATGTCAGGGCAATACTGAGGAAAAACAGAAGCAACTTTTCATGCCTCTGAGGTAGTATGTTCCCGTGACCAGCAGCAAAGCATTGACTTATATGTTATTCACCAGGCTCTATGATATGGATTTTAGGAGAAACTGAGTGAGGTGTGGCAGAGCTCACAAATTTGGATTAAAATCTGAAATTTCACTATCCTCAGTGGAGACAGGGGAAATCAAAGTCAGAAATTTTAGCTTGTTTTATAGCTGATTGTCCTAGTGGCTCTGAAACCATTCTTTATGTGTTCTTTTTTTTCCCCCACTCTTGAAGTAGTTAAGCTCACCTTACTGCCCTGAGTTTGGCTTTGAAGTACCCAGGGTGGGGAAACACCCAGCTACCCATTATTACTTCAACAATTTCTCCTTGAGGGTGACAAATGAGCCCTGCTGTGCCCCTGTGCTGCCAGCTCTCACTCTTCTCTACTAAGGCTGCACCAGAGAGGAGAACAAGAAGTGGCATTTCTTGCAGGAAGAGTGCATTGCTGAGGTATGAAGGGATTTAAGATGCAGGTTACAGTGCACTAATAGAGGCGTCCTTTGATTTATTAGTATCATTTTCTGTCTGCATGTAGGGCCATTCTCATATCCAGTTAAACAAACACTTCTTTTGAGACTGCTCCACTCAGTTGCATTGCCATTGTTCAACCCACGCTGCTGCTGCACAGTGGTAATGGATTATGTGGATAGTTTTTCTAGGGAGGAAAAATACTACTTAACACTGTTTAAAACAGAGAGCAGATGGGAAGACTATTTCTTAAAATAATCCTCCCTAATGGACATTGCCATCACAATCCTGCAGAAAGAAACAGGAGAAAAAAATCTGTCTGCAGCATCTGTGAAAGGAAATCCTGGGAAAACAAATAAATTAGGCTCTTTTAAACAGACAAATGACTGCACAAGGACCTGGAGTTATTTATACATCACAACATGTTTGCTTAGTTACTGCTTCCATTTTGTTTCTGGATGGGTTAGCTGAATTTTCAGATGTGTTCTGTCAGATCGCGGTCCCAGCCCTGATTCTTTTACAGAGCTTCAAAGCAGGGACAGAAATTTGCTTAATCAGCTGGGAAATTCTTGGCATCAGGATCCCAGAGGTAATGCCAGCCAGGTTTAGGCCAGGTTTTTAGCCACTTCCTCTTGTCCTTCTCTCCAACACAGAAAGCAAAATGTTGAAATAGAACATTTCCTTTTTTTTTTTCTTAGAATGACATCCAAATATTTCTCCTCACTCTGCTCTCCTTTTGGCAGCGAATAAACAATCGAACTCTAAAACTTCACAGAGATCTCCTTCTGTCCCCTTTCATTTTTTAGTGTAATTACATCATATTTTCTTAATTCAATTTGTTGATCTGGGCAGTGTCTCTTTTCTTTCTTTGTAGTATCTAGAGGCTAATTACAATACTTGTTCTGGATCGTATGTTCATTACAGCTGCTCTCTAACATTTCAGTCCTGTATAACCAGGCCAGTTTCTTTCTTTTTTTTTTCCCACATCCCTCTCTTTCAAAAGCCTTTGCTATTTCCAGAATTTGCATATTCATTTTTTTTGATCAGGTCTATAAAATTGTATGGAAATAAATATGGATTTTCCCTGCAGCAAAATGTCACAGAGTAAGCTCCAATATTGCTAAAATCAGAGAAACTATAGGGGATTGAAACACAACAGAAAAACAGAACAAAAGCAAAACACAAAACAAAACAAACAAAACCCCAACCAAATAAACCCCAAAAAGACAGGAAAAAAAAAGCATGCTGGAAATAGGAATAAGAACAGATGGCCTAAGATAACATTTTTAGATAGAATTCTATTACATAAAGTGGTAGGAGGGAAAGTAAAAAGGTAGATAGCAATCTTTTATAATAGTAGAAATACTCTGTTGGTACTCTCTTTTCCAAGCTTATCTACGGTAATGAAGTGAATAGACAGCCTTAATAAATGCAAGTTATTCTCTCTGCTTTGTATGGATATGAAAACTGAAAATCACATTGCTAAATAATACCAATTTCAACATGAAAGTGGTTAATTAGTTAAACTGGAGTTGCAGGGATACCTACAGTAATTCGGAGTATCCGGTCTTTCTGGCTTTTATAAGACTTTGGCATATATCTGAAAGAAAATATTTATTATTTCACATAAGCAGATCTGCAAGACTCATTTGCAAATGAAATTCACAGTAATACCCAACAGAGACACTCTGCCACAGCGTGTCTCCAGAGGAAGAGGAGTGTCTCTAGTCGCTGCCTGCCATGCTTTGTGCTTGATTTCTCCAGCATCTAACTCTTTTAGGAGCTCAGTTACTGCCCCAAATTTGATAATATTGCCTAGAAACTTCCCGTTGAGTTCAGGCAGAGCTTCTTATTTTACTGTGTGAAAAGCATAACAGAGTAGACTCACTTGCATATTCTGCACAGTGAAAGTTTAGTCAGCTTAGTGGCTGGGACTTGGCAAAAGCTTTTCTTTTGTGTCAGGACGTAAGGCAGAAATTGGACAGACCCTCACTCGGGCGACTGGTAAATTGTCCCTGGCACCGTATTAAAACAGTGATACAGAAAGACTGAAGAGTGGAGGTCATGTTCAAACTGAACAGAGTAGTACCGGAGACGCAAGGAGATGTTCTGGGCTAGCGGTGAAATCATCATGTCGTGCCAAACCACTGAAGTAGTTTGAAGTGCTTTGCTTTAGGCCGCTGGTTTGGGTACGCTCTTGGGAGGGACACGATGTAGAATTTACAGAAGGGAGCCTCGATCCTCTAACAGAAAGGAACTTTTTAAAGCTGTTTTTTAAAGAAATATGCAGTCTGTCTGGTTGAAAGGAGAAATCAGAGATAGCTGCAATTTTTCACACACTCTTCACTACATGGGCTCCAAAAACATTTACCAGCCTGATGAGGTAGGACAAGACTGGGAGCAGAACGTGAAGTGTACTATTTCTGGTGACATTGGGGAAGACTAGGTACGGAACTGATCAGCATGGTCAAAACAGGTACTGGGGGGAAAAGCAGAAGCAGCATCAGCAGGAATATCTCTCTGACAGGATCTGGGCCCTGTCAGGGTCATGCAGAAGCTGAATGATTCATGTCAAGAGTCACACATCAAAACGTAGGTGCTTACATCTGAGATGAAAGTTCCTTTCAGGTCCTTTTCTGAGCCTGGACAAATTCATTGAAGGTAGAAATAAGAATAGATGATGAAGAAAGAGTAAAATGAAAAATAATTTCTAAAATATGCATTTACTTAGCAAAGACCAAGCATTTTAGTGAGTCCATTAAGGCCCAAAACACGAGTTTCATCTTTAAATGGGAAAATTTAATACTGAAGTCAGATGTTCTTCACTAATTTAGTAGCTAGGAAACTTTTCTTAGTTATTCACCTAAGATACTCTAACTCTCTATTGCTGTCTAAAGCAATTTTTAATGCAAGTGTTAAAGACATTTCAGTGAACTCTTTAGTTTGGCTACAATGCATCTCTCCAATTAGCTAAGACCTCAGGACAGAGCCAGAAGTCTCTTTATGACTATTTCTTATGTAAAATCAGATCCTTTCAGTATATTCACAGCTTTGAGCCAAGTAATACTCCCTACATTATCAACAGTCATCTTCCTCAACCTTTTGGTGTCTTTTGCCATTCAATGAATATGTCATTTCCAACATGCTAGTCAAAGTGTCCCAGAATCACTCACAGAATGGGAGGGGTTGGAAGGGAGCCCCGAAGATTGACTCCAACCCCCCTGCCAGGGCAGGACAAAAGTAGGAATCAAAGTTCTTCAGTGAGTAACTTTGATGGGTCATGTTCTTGCATCCGTGCAATGCAGATGAATGCCTAGGTGATTTATCTCTGTCAGTTGTGTTTTGGTTTGATATGTTTAGTTTTGGAATAATGTTCAATATTATGTTCTTACTGTATATCTTCAAAGAAGTATTTTCAACTAGGTAATGGGTAATTGAATGAAATAATTTCTTAAGTTAACACGGTTTTAATGAGAGCTGTGAATGAAGCTCATCATCACACGTTTAACCTCCTGAAGAAGGTGTCTCTACTTTGAGAAGCTTTGTCTATACCAGGAAGAAAAATCAAAACTCATTTCCTCTGGATTTGCTTCCCTTTGTGCCAGCAATATTTATTTAAAAGCGTAGACAACCATTGATGAGAGCATGATGCAGTCAAAACACAGAGGGTTTTAGCTGGATGCAGTGTAGCTCATTGGTTCCTTTAGTAGATATATTAAGGACTGAAACAAAGTGCATTAGAAACTAGAGTGGTGCTTACTCAGAGGAGAGTATCTCTGCAGTCAGCTCCTGCCTGACTGCTGTTTGTAAACAGCACCACAGTAATGGCAGGATTTTCCAGATTTGCCAGCAGTTTTGACATGTCTTGCACAGTCTCCATAATCTTTCTTGTAGACATGTCGTTGTTTCCTCGCTGACAGAGTACTGCTGGTAAATTCCATTTCAGAGCTGTATTTTCACATGCATTCAACAACTGGCCTGACGGGATTATATTCCTGTAATAAATTCTACATTTCTTCCTAAATCTTGCAGTGAATATTCTGTCGTTTAAAGACCAGGCAGGGATCTGTAAAAAATAGCCACCCTGATAAAATCAAGCACACCATTCATTCTAGGGATATTTATGTTGCATCAGAGGCATAATCGGAAGAAAAACCTCAGGAAATGAACCTTTAAAAGTCCATAACTCACTGCCTGGATGCAACCAAAGGTTTGGGGTTTTTCTCTCTTTCTGCAGCTTTTTGGAAAGTTTTCTTTCTCTACCCACTTTTGGACACTGCTGTGCTCTTTAGCATCGAAATACCCCTTCTGTATCGGGGCTGTCTCAGAGTAGATTAAAGGAAGGGATGTTGGTTTTCCATTTGATTATTAATTTCTGTTAGCTTAGCTGAAAAGTCCTTGTATCAGTTCCAGAAGTATGTGCATCAGATCAGGGGTCCAATTTCATCAAATTCCAGATGTCCATAATGAATTAGCACAGGGCTTAAATGTATTTTCACATGTGACCTGATGTATCAGTCTTTGTGCCATTTTATTTTATTTTATTTATTTGATTTCACTTTATTTTATTATTTTGCTGTATTTTATTTTATTGTGTTCCATTATTTTATTTTATTCTTGGTATAGTTTTATACAATTAGAAAGAGAAATCTGTCCTAATTAAGACAAATATATATCTCCAACTATTATTTTATGTACAAGGGCTCACCTCCTGGAAGCCCACAATAATGTAAACAACTCATTTCCAGGGAGGACAATTTTCTTTCATTGCAAAATAATTCTCATTCAGACCAGTGGCAGAGAAGAAATACTGAAGTCATTTGTCAGTCCCTAATTTTCCCATAGCAATTGAACCATCTGTAAGTCACACAACCTGTTAATTTTAACTAGTTTTGATCAAAATGTTCCCATAAACTGCTTCTGGGCTTTGCTGAACCAGCAATGTATGTTAATCCCATCAGAAGGAGACAAGTTCTTGTGGGAATAAAATAAAGAAGCCTGCAGGCAGGGGGAAGAGTCTACTGTTACATTACTGGTCCTAGAAGTGGGTCGGAGGGGAAAAAAGGCCCTTAAATTGTCATTTATCATCCATACAGGAGCTGTCAAAATTGGGGTAGCTCTTGTGGTTGTGTCTGGCTTTTTGAGAAGTGCTCTTTATTGCCATAGGCCATTCACATCATGATGCAAAAAGATCATCCCGTGGTCTTTTGTAAACTCTCTTACAGTTTAGGAACCCTATTCTTTAACTAAATCTATTCCTCTGGATTGAGCAGACATTACAAGAAAACTGGTGAAATAAATTTAGGTAAAAGCTTTTCTGTATTTTCCCTTCCTGTGTTTCCAGAAACTTTTGGAACTTCTTGCTATGTGCACTTGCATCAAGTAGCTGCTAGAGTCAGGAAGATCTCTGCTGCCAAATCAGCGAGTTTATTCTTTTCCTGTAGGCTTGCACTGACTCAAGTCATGACTTGGCTTAAGTCTGACTTAAATCATGAAGCTGTAAATTGATTTATGATTGGTTAAAGGGTTTGGAAGCCCAGTGACAGTGAATGTGTGTAGCTCTGTACGCGTCGGTTGATGATTAGGCTGTCTGCTATGAACAAGTAAAGTGAGTCTTTGCATCTTCTTGGATATTGATAGCATAACACTGGTAACAGTTTACTTCTGTAGTTGTTTTTGAATTCCTAGGTGCCTTTTAGCTTTATTTTCACTCTCATCTTTTCCCTTGATTGTTTCATTGGAAATAATTTCTTTTCCATTATTTTGAAAACAAGGTCCAATAACTAGGACAAGGGGGAGATGGATTAAGCAGTTTCTTTGTTATTTTGGGCTAGAAGAATGGCATTTAGCAATAATGCAGGTTTTTTCCCATGATTGCTTACCATTCTCACGTGAGCTCCACTAGAAATTATAATGCAAATGGCTGATATTAATCAGGAGGGTAAGAACAGAAAACTTCAGAACATTTCAAAGCAGCCTAGATGAATCACAATTAAAAAAATGGAGTAATGTAAATAACGTAAATAAAATAAATATACACTTACAGTCTATATGCATTGGGAATAGAAATGCAGTACATCAGTTTTCATGACAAGTCATGTGCTTCAAGAAAAAAATACAAATTATATGGAAGAATTATAGGCATCAGAATACTTTATGAGGCAGCTTTAAATCAATATTACCATGAAACATTCACAATGGATAGAGAGGAACATGAGAGTTGCTATAAAACATTCATTTATTAAATCATTCATGGTGGTTTTTTCCCAGTTCATCTATTCTACTTTCAGATTATGCTTACACTTTTTCCAACTTGCTCACTTTTTCCAACAATGAATGGAGAGCTCCTTTATATACAGGTTTTATTCCTAGAACTATATAAATAAGTGATGGTTTCAGTTCAGCTACCTCACAGAAAAGAAAATTTGAATTAGCTCAAATGAAATCTTGATATAGCCCAAATGTTTCTTTTGGTTTTTAAAGTATCAAACACTTGATGGAAGAGCAAAGGCGATGAAGTTTGATTCACAGATTGCCACAGCGCAGCAATGGAAGACCCTTCCTTTCTCTTTAGGGAAAAAGAACAAAAAAAAACCCAAAGTGTGTTTAAAACTGTGATTAGGGGCAGGACTGTGTAACACTGATTAATTAATAGAACTTGAATCACCTACCTTCTGTGAAAGGAGCTGCTAAATACCCATTTACTGGTTTTATTAATCAATAGGAACAAAGATGTTCGACTTCTAGGCTTGTTCTATCAGATGGAGATAACATACAAGTAGGTAGATAACTGGGGTGTCACAGACTTTCCCTGTCTGTAAAACACAGTTACACTGCATATTTCTCTTTTTTTCCCAAAGTACAATGTGAGACCTCAGAAGAAATAACGAGTTCTTGATGTACGCATGAACCACACGTGCCAGTTCTGGTCACAGCTGCCAGCGCGGCCGTAGTACGGATAAATTAGCAACAATTTAAATCAGATGAGGCTTCTAAGTGCTGGAGAAACCTTAGCTGACCATTTGTGGTTTCCTCTTGTGCATAGGATCACGGTGTCTCTCTTTAGCTCAAAATCAAGCCGCATCCTCTTAATAAAGCTGGCATCATGACAGGAGTTACTGTATGCAGATTGGCCACTTATAATCAAATCATCATTTCCTCTATCAGTTTGGTAGCGTTATTAAGTGACACTTAGGCGTAATCTTGATTAAAGGAGCTATTTTTCACAACGAGCACGTAATCTTCTGGTTTCCACCAGGAGTACAAATCAAGACATAATGACAGGAGTTTTGTGCTTGGCACATCTATGCCAGGTGTGAGAAAATTGATCTGGAGTTTCACTTCCTTCTTCACCTGCTTCTTAAATATTTCCATGTACTTGTAGTACCATCTTTCTTCGTGTTTTTATTTGATAACAAGGAATTCTTTTGCTCCCGGAGTAAACTCTGAATATTTTTGTTTCCTAGTCCTAACAGGTAGAAAAGGAGTGTGAATATGCTGGGTCGGTTGGTCCTGTCGGTTTCTTTTGGAGTTATCAACCATCATTGTGACATTAGGTGGTATCTCAGTATTAAAAATGTATTCCACGAGCCTCATGTGTGCCAGCTCTTCTTCTCCCTCAGGCCTTCCATTCAGATGTTATTCACACTACACCTAAATGCCATTCAGTGTGAGGAAAGCCCACCTTCTTCCCTTTCTTGTTCAATGCCATTGAAGATATTAAGAAAACACAAGGTATTTGATATTATGACATATTTAATAACTCATTACTTGGATGATTTTCATTAAGCACAAAATATCTGGTCTCTTAACCCTCTTTGTAATAAGTGTGTGTAAGAAATGGCAGCAACTTGGTTTATAAAGGAGTTTTGAGCACAGATTTCTTTGTTTGCCTTTGATGCACAAGTGTTGAATTTTACTTGCTGCAAATAAAGGGCTTGAGCTGCCACAGTGAGAGATTCCGTTTATTAATTTGACAAGTGAGATTTATCCATAGATGGAGGGGAGTCAGAGACACAATTTGTAATCAGGGAACCATATTCACAGCTCAGTCTGTATACATTTCACGATCTTTGACACTGTGTTCTTGTTTTGTAGATGTTTGGTTTGTTCTTTGCTGGAAAGGCTAGAATTTCTGGTTCTACACAGGAAGTTGTTTCAGATTCCCAGATCAATTTGAGAAGCGACTGCTATGGTTCCAGGGTAGCCTACCTGCAAAAATGCTAGGAAGCTGTTCATACTGCATTTTCAGGACTCTAAATCCTAAACCTTCATACCTGCAGCACTAACATCTGCAACATTCATCAGCTTAGGGTTGTTTCTGTCAGTCAGTATTTATATTAAAACAATAGTCAGGCTTGTGTGAGGTGCTTCCTATGGAATAAAACCCAACCAGAGTAACATTCTGGCCTCGCGCACTAGTGGGAGTTTAACTCGGATGTCACTTGCTGCCCCTTTTCTAGCTATCTAACAAACCAGGGATGTGTTCCAAGAACATTTACAGAGACCACTGTGACCATGAGAGCGGTACTAACTCCCAGCACCTGCAGGTGGTAGCCAAAGAGTTGACATTATCAGGCTGTGCATCCTTTGGGGCAGGTGAATGAAAAGCTTCACTGTTAGGGGACAGTGGTCAAGCTGGCAGGCAGAGGACTAGCAGCCTGTGAGTGCAGCTTTCCAAGCCCAAAAGGTCACTAGAGAGGAATTCCAGCTTCATTAAGTCAAAAGCTTGCACACAAGAGCAATTCAGCCAGCCTGAGTAAGAACTGAAAGTATATAATGCTATAAATACATAAATTTGGACGAATAGAAGGAAACAAGTGCTGTATTCTACTTGTGAGATTTTTCTTTTCCATCATGTAATCCTAATTTATCTATTAGTCTGCACATCTTGATTCCTGTTGATACAATATGTTGTAACAACATGTTTGGATTTCCTTTGTTTACTCAACTTTTGTTGCTTTTTTCCCTAAGGAGAGTTTTATGTTATTGTTAATAATGTATTTCAATGAGAGCTTTTGGAAAACTCAGAAATGATGGAAGGAATTTCCAAGGTGAAAAGTGCTGCCACACTTATCAAAGAAAATTTCTAAGTGCTTTATTAAGTCTGTGACTTCAGAACTGACTAGTCCATATTTTTAAAAATTAGAGAAATGCATCCATATTAAAAAGTCCATTTTAGTGGCTGGCAACATAGTATTACTGTTGTAATGCCTACAGCAGTATGTTACTTGATTGTTCTTTTTGCAGCTCAAATTCAATTTTAGATTATGTTTAAAATTATCTGCTGTATTCTTGTTATCAACTGCCAAGCACATGATATTCTGCAAGGCTGAAACTGCTAAACCTCTTATGCAGATTGCTTTTTTTTTCTAAATGCTCTGCCTAATTTTAGCACTGTTAACATTGTCATCTTGCAATTAGACAGGGGCATATTCAGCATGACCTGCAAATAATATATCAGCAAAGGGTTTTCCCTCCTACAGGCTTCTATTTCAAATGCTTCATGAAATCAGAGGGTATGTAAAAATTATTCTGAGCTACTAGCCCACCTACAACATGTCACTGTGGATTGCTGAAAAGTATTATTAAAAAGAAATGAATTTCAGATGGTGAAGACGATAGGAGTCATTATTACATTTGTTGTGACGGAATTTGTAAGCTGTTCTGCTTTATGAGTCACTTAAAAGCAGAAGAGAGAAAGACTGTAATATTTCAATCCCCAGCTTCACCAGTGTAGTTTCATGAGTTATGTTGCCAAGTGCCAGATGGTCAGTGACTTATCTGAGGGCTTAGATAATTTATTGAAAATCACATTCATTTGTTTCTATCACATTTCTACTTATGAACAATTTGAAGTCTTTCTCTCTTACTATCTCTCTTCCTGTGCAGTGAGGAAATGAGGAGATTTGACATCTCCTTCTTGCTTTACCTCATCCTTGGGCAGGAATTCCTGGGGGTAGTTTGAGCTTGTGGTAGGTGGCAAGTCAGGATACACTGAGTGCACAGGGACTTTTCAGTTCTGAGTTAATCAGGAGACTTCTAGCTGACACTGAGGAAAAGAGCTGAGCTGGGTCCAGATGGTGCAAAATAATAGTGAAATTCAGCAGAGATTGATTGACACCATCAGAAGTTTGCAGTTCAAGAAGGAAAACATGCTGCTGTGCAAGGACAATTGCACTATCCCAAACAGTGGTCCAGGTGGCTGGGCAAAGGATGGAGGGCACTAAGAGTCTCTGACCATTGCCCTTATTTTTTGCCTGCCCCCAGCTTCCCCTTTTAGATTGAATTTCTCATCTCTTGTTGTCAAAAAAAGGTTTTTTAATTTCTAAGAACTGCAGGTCCAGCGCTATTAATCGCCCCAGGTGCCAGAGGCTTGATACAATGGTGTGGTAAAAGGCGACTGGAAATTTTACACAGCTAAAAATTAAAGTCCTGGACTAGGGATAAACTTGTAAGAATTGACTGTGACTATGGAAGGAATTGGCAAAACCCATTAACTTCCCTTGCTTTTGAGTTTACTCCGGAGTACTTCCCTAAAATTCCACTCTACACTAATCGACACTGGTGAGGTTTTCTAGCTGAGATGTTTGTTAAACTAGGGGGTTTGAAACAGAAAAGCTTTTCAAGATGCTGTGGAATAAGTGCAGCCCACAGAAAGGTAATTTCTCCACATCCTATATAGCTGTTCTCTGTCTCGGGGTGCTTTTGTTGCCCAAGTACCTGCCCAGCTGTACTGCTGCATTCAGAGGATCTTCAGCATTGCATGAACTTGGGAAGTGATGTGCCAGGAAAGCAAATGCAGAGTTAGGTGATTAATTACTCTGTACTCGAAACTGCAGGTATTTTCTCTTAACTGTTTGGTCTTTAACATCACAAGGTAAATGACACTTCTTTTTCTCATTAAGAAGAGAGGGAAAAAAATGTAAAAACCAAAATCTCAGGATAAACCAAACAAAAATAACAAGTAACAGAATAAGACAGGAGGATGAATAGCCAAGAGATAAGGCAAATTAATCAAGAAGATGAGCCTGACCGATACAGAGCCAGTATTTAGGGCTGGGGAGGAATGGAAATTAGAAACAAAACCTATTTTTATTTCATTGTGCAATACCCTCAATGACCAAAGTGATGCACTGGAAGTTAATAAGGAAATCTTAGAATTTAAGGCACTTAAAACACTTACAGCTTAGCAAAAGTATTTCAGGGCATGATATCTCCCCGTTAAGGTGTTATCTGTCATTATGCTCTTTCTCTGCTTGGGATTTGGGATTAAGAATTTACTTTAGGTCCCAGGTACTTATGCAACACAGAAAAAAGTAAAAAAATGATAAAATAGCCACCTGCAACATTCCCTGGGACTCCAATACTCTAATAAATTAGATTTTCAGATGGGATCTGCTGTTTGTCACAGGAAAAACAGGACATACTTGAGCTTAGCTCCATACTCATGAAGACACTATCATCTAATAGTCCATTCATCTCTTGAAATCAGTAGGGGCTCGACAACAGGCTAATACTGGGTATTTGAGGCTAGTTTCTTGCTTTCATTCTCCAGGAAGTCAACAGCAGAGACTGTTACTGAAATCAGGCTCCTCAGTCTCCTCCTACACCTGGGGAGGAACAGCACCAGGTACCAGGACAGGGGAGGGATAGAGCTGCTGGAAAGCAGCCCCATGGAGNAGGTCCCTTCCAAACCCTGCCATTCTGTGATTTTAAGGCATTAACTCATACCCAACTGCTGGCCTTTTCCTCTGAAGTCTGAACCGTAAAACTGCAGCAGTCTCAGCATGAGAAAAGACACTAGGCATTGCTAGTGGGAACAGTCACAACCTCTGAATCATTGCAGCACTCAGGTCTGGAGTTTTTATCTGTACTGGAGCATGTTGCTTAGTCCAGTGTCGTCGTCATTCCCTGGTACTGTTGCTGGGCTTGCACATATGGCAGTAAATGCAGAAAACCTGCTTATGCTCTACAAAATGAAATCCTGCACTTAGCACAATAGAATACTGAATGAAAAGTGGAATAGCTGAATTAAATTAACTCTGCTGAACATCTCGTATCTTAGCAAAAAAAAAAATAAAATACAAGTCACCAGAAGAAGAATCCTGCAGCTTTGACTGTAATAAAAAGAGATAGGAAGGAAAAAAAGTGCTGCCTCTAAAATGAATTTTTCTAAGGGCAGGGGTCATAAGTGGAAACTGTGTGGTGTTCCCCAGCAATATCACAACATGCATGGCAGTATTGTGCCCAGGGGTAACAGGGACATACCACTCTTTAGATATGTGATTAATGGGAAACACCGATGAATCCATCATAGAAAATGCAAGAGAAAAATAAAATAGAGTTATCCAAATGAAGATAAAAAGATAAGAATTCTGCTCAGAATGATGCATTAATCTACCATTCTGTATTCAAGTACTGGTCTTAGTAAAACACTGTGTGCCAGTTTGAGGTATTTAGTGTGATATTTAATTTAAAGCTGTGATTGACTTCTGGAGAAAAAAGTCTAACAAGCATTTAGTTTCATTTATTAACATCTAAAGATGCAGTATTCATCATCAGTGATTTTAATTAATGTTCCCCTTCAGCAATGATATACGACAGTTAGGTGACCTTGAGGAGAGAACATTCCATGATATTAAATAATAGACATCCAAAGGATTATTTTGATTTCTGCATCTGCCTGATTCATTCATTCCTTTGGCAAAGCTTGTTCTTGGTAGAATAAAGCCATGCATGCAATGAGACAATTCCTTGAATTTTAATCCATTTTTCTTTGACTTCTCAATTGAAGTTTCGCTTCCCCTGGGGGGGATTATTGCTAGATATTAAAGGTCACTTCCTGATGAATTGTTTTTGTCAAGTGACTGCTTGTGCTTTCGAATTTTTCTTACCTTTTCCAGATAATTCTTGTAACATAGGGACCAAACGTTACAAGTATTAATAACTAAACAGTGCATATTTATAAGATAACTTGCATATCAGCTCCTCTAGAATATTTTGGATGACATTATTTGCTGAATTTAATCAAAAGATTTGGGGGAGGAAAAACTTTATCTGCTACTTCAAGTGGAAATGATTCATAGTTAGGACAAGTTTCAGTAAGGTTGACACCTTTTCAGTTCTACTGTAATTGCTGCTTTCCTTTCAGTGCCTCAGGAATTTGCTGAGCTCCCTTTTGCTAAATTATAAATATGAGCTAAATAAATAATTGCTAAAAATAAATATGAGCTGGTTTTGCTTCTGAGGTCTTGGAAAGGACACCTCATTAGTACCACTTGTTTAGAGTTAGCTACACACCAGCCCTTGGTTTTGCTGATCACTTAACTGATGATGCAGCAGGTGGGGGACTGACCATACACTGATGTCCAGACTCCTAAATGCCTTTATAAGCCTGTAACGGAGCTAATTCTCTAGAGTTGTGGTTTATTGGTTCTTAAGTCTTGGAGTACATGTGGAGAAACACAGGGGCTGTCTTTTGAGTAGTCGTCTCTAATGAGGAGATCATAGTCATAAAATCCTTTCGGCTGGAAGATCTTTTAGTTTTAATCCCCTTGCCATAAGCAGGTACAAGACCAGGTTGCTCAAAGCTCCATCCAGCCTGGCCATGAACACTTCCAGTGTTGGGGCATCCCCAGCTTCTCTGGGCAACCTGTTCCTCACCACCCTCCTGTCTGTAATTGGTTAACTATATCCTCAGGGCAAGAGGCTCTGGTGTGGGCACTTTGGAAAACCATCAGAGTCTACAACAGGCTGGAACCAGAGCAAGCTGAGTCATAACTGGGTGTCTGGGGGTTAGCTGGGGGGGGATTGGGTGTTGTGTGGGGCTTTGGGGAGCTTGGCTAGAGGCTGTTAAAAGGAAGTGATGATGCAGTTTCTGTTGTCATTCTATGGTATTTGGTGGTAGCAGTGTAATGGAAAAAGCTGTGGGAGCCTACGGTGAAAAGTGTTTTGTTTATGTGGTTTATTATTCTGAAGGTAACATACAGGTTTACTCTCTGCCCTTGTACAGGTGCACGTAATGTTTCTGCTCTGGCCTGGCTTCTTTAGAAAGAGATGTATTATTCTTCACTAGCTTCTCAAAAAGCTATCTTTCATTTTCATTCTACTGATAATCACCTAGTTTGCTGTGATGCCTTGACGAAAGAAGGTTCAGTGGTAGTGCCTCTCCAGGCAGCAGAGTTACTCTTTCTTTGCACTGGACTGCAAAGTGTAGGTAGCTTTTTAAGCTGTTACTTTGAGAAACTAACACAGCATGAGCAAGAAACATTTTGCTAGGGACCTGAGCCTACCCAGGGCTGCTGATGTGAGCAGTAGGCAGCCTGTTGAACAGAAGTGCTGTTATCACAGCAGTAAAGCTGTATGTTAAAAAGTCTGATAGCACATGCATTTGTTAGACGTGGGGACATTAGAGTTCAGGTATTAGTTGGAAAACCTTATATGGGTGGCTGAAACCAATCAATTTTATGTGATAGGAGAAGTTTGACTGTGGCTTTTCAAAGAAGGGTGTATGACTGCTTCCTCTCTCTGGTCTTTGTGGCAAAATGGTGAGGTTTTTTTAAAATATATGCAGAAAGTAGTTAATACCTGCCCTTTGGAAAGGAAATGTATGGACATGTTAAATTATGGCAAAACAATTTCCTTGAAGCTACTGTGACAGGGGAAGAAATCCCCAGCTAATTAAATATGTTGTAAGGGCATTCTCATATTTTAATAGTGCAATATCTTCATTATGTGTTTTCAGAGGTAGTTTTGTGCTTATCATCTTGGTTTATGTCTTACGTAATGTATGTGAAACCTAATCTGATATGAAAGCTGAAACAGCTTTGCTTCATCTACTGAAGATCCATGAAACTTTTTCCCAAATGCTCTGTTCCAAATATCTCTAATCTCTTCTAGTTTTCTGTACTGTATCTGATCTACTATGACTTCTTTTGCTCCTCAAACTTCATATGGAGGTACTTAGAGTTCATCTGAATGTTTCATGTTCATTGCTCTTATGAGATGAGGGCCAAATGAAGGCTACTCCTCTGATCCATTGCAAGAAAGTGGAATTATTTAGGGCCCCTAAAAAGTTAAACTCTATATTGATTGTTAAACAATTTAAACAGTTGAAGTGGTTCTCAATACTTCAGGATACTTTTTCATACCAAGTCCTTTACCCAGCAGGGAATATCTAGTTGGGTAACAAGATACCAACGTCCTCTGTAATTCTTTTTGAATAATTTTCTCTTTAAGCTTACAGTTTACAAAGTAAAATACCCAAGTTTTTTAATGTAAGGAATCAAAGAATGCTTAAAAAGGAAAATGGTCTTGGAGAACTCTTGCTGTGGTTTGAAAACAGAATGGCTAAATGTATTTGGTGAAGAGATCAGAAATGGAAAAATATCATGCAAACCAATGCAAATTAGACTTGTGATATTGGTTCGAGGATTTAGCAGCACACTTGAACAAAAGTTAAGGGAAATTTTACTTCTGAGTTTCACAGGTGATTGGTTTACTATGGCTTGGGTGAAATATATTACAATCTGACCAGAAGAATAGCGATCGGTAGCTTTATCAACCTTGCCAGCTTTGTAAAATGTATTATATCATACATCAGTTTCCTCTACAAAAAATTACAGGAAAAAAAAATCCTTTTCTCTTGATTTCAGAATCACTCGACCTCTCCTGCGTGTATACAAACTGTCTAGCACGAGCACCATCCCTGTTATACTGACTACCCTTAAGCTACCCAGATGTATGAATATTGAAGTCACTTGGTAATTTTGCTGTCACTCGGGATGTAAACTTCCAGTTAAATGAACACCCTTTCTGCTCCCGTTCCTATTTTTGCGCTCACTTTCAAGTATAACTTAATTGAGAGGAGACATCTCACCCAGCGATGTTTAATGGTCTAACACTTTCATTACAACTGGCTCTTAAATAGGATTCTTGAAGGAAATGCCTGAAACAGCCCCACGAGAACTGTTGAGCTGGAAAGTGGACATGATAGAATCCATCTTGCCATAGTCTTCGAAGGCCTGATGAAAAAGGCCATATAAATCCTTAAAATTGTTAGGAAGCTGGGCAGCAGCAGCGTTACCCAGCAGCACCGCAATAATTAAATAGATCCAACGGGAAAGAAATTCTGTATCCAGGTGGCTTGCCAAGTGCTCTGTGCAAGGTAGAAGGAAGAAAGTTCAAAATTTAGTAATGTATCTATTGGAATGACATTTAAAAGAGTTAGGACAGGAGTATTCCAATTATAAACAGTTTGGGGAATATTCGATTAAACATTAGGTCTTTGTCATGAATTCACATAGTTAAATTGGCTTATTTCTAATAACTTTTAGATTCAAACTTGTGTTCTATCATACTTTTCAGAAATTATTTTATCTTCTCTATTGTAACTTTAATAGCTAGAAAACAAAAAATAATTTGTTCTACAACACAAACTGACCACATGTTTAAAGAGAACATGAGCAAAATAGACAACAGAAAATTTATCTTTTGATGAAATTTGTTTGATCTGCTCTAGTTTTGCCCTGCTCTGGCAGGGGGGTTGGACTTGATGATCTTCAGAGGTCCCTTCCAACCCCTACCATTCTGTGATCTAAGCCTTTCCGGATTTGTGTAATAGTGGGATTCAATTGTTCATAAACTTTTCATGGAGTATTTTTAGTTTTTCTTTTATTTGAACTTAACTCAGCAATTTAATTTTCCTACATTACTACCATTATTACCAATATTAAAATACATAATATTAATATAAAATATAGCAAAAAAGAACTGACAGGATGTCAAAATATTTTTGAAGGGATCAAGAACTCAAGTAGACATTCATGAAACTCAGTTCTCATTTCATTTCACTCATCATCTCCTTCCACTAACGTCAGTTTGACCCTCATGACTGAATTATGAAGGAAATTTTACTGGGAATGTGTTGAACCTGCAAAGTTCTGGAAACCTTTCTACAAAATGCTAAGGTACTTACATGGGGTGGGTTTGCTGTTTGTTTTCTTCAGGAATGTGAAAAGATAAAATAGGGATATATGTTGATACCTTCCGTGCACACCCGTTTGGGTGAACAGATCTGGGGGTGTTTCGCTGTGGTTTTCTGTCGAAATGCTGGCCCACCACTGCCAGCCCCGACCATTTCATTTGCAACAAATGGCCCTTGGACAACATCCCTGGCTATTTACCACCAGCAATGCTCCTACATTTCACACTGCTGTTTTCTATGAAAACTAGCATCAAATGTCTGGTATCACGAAAGAGCTTCAAATCCAAGCCTTTGCTTAGATTTTTGCAGAACTTTGATTGGCTTGGAATTAGTGTCATCCAGTAAAAATGAAAAAGTTCATGAAAAAATTAAGCCACTTGGTAGGGAGCAACTTTTCTTAGAGTCAGCATAAAGAAGCATCCTAGCAGATTAGTATAGGAATGTGACAACAAAACATTTGGTTTATTTTCTTTCTTTTTTCTTGTAATGAAAAATCATCATGCTCTTTTTCTGTCATCTTCTCTTGACTTTTAATCTGCTGTCACTCATTTCCTTAGCGAAGATGTCATATGTCCCCAAGCTTTTGCTATTTTATTCTTCCAGCTCCATGCCATATTTTTGAAGGTTCTTATTTACAAGCATAAACATTTCAACCCACCTCTAGATTGACAGTGTGACATGATTCCACCTGCTCAACATAAAATCATGACACGTTTGTCTGACTTGTCCTCACAGATGATTCCATGTCCTCCTTAAGCGAAACCAAGCATCTTTCCCGCTTTACTCTCTTTTCTCAAAGACTACAGCTCTTTCATTTGTCTCCTGCACGTCGCTTTTTTGCTCAGACTTGTATCTAGGCCTTCGTATCTAGGTTATCATGATGCTTATTGTGCACACAGATATGGAAGATAGGCTTTTCTTATCTTTGCAATCACTAAGGCTCTTCTCCTCTCTTCCTCTGGTATCTGCTTGCCGTAATCTACTACTTTGGTCAAAACACTCACTTGAGTGATCTCGAGCATCACACTACAAAGTCATTTATTTGCCTTACAAATTGCTTTCATTGCCTTCTACCTTTCTTGAGCTGCTTGTTCTTCCCTGTTTCACCCAATACAAGCTCCTTGTCTCTAGTTTCACTTCAGTCAGGTTGTCCATAATCTGTCAGTCAGCACTGAGAGATCAGTCATCACATCCTGCGCTGGGATGTTTGCCTCTCATCTACATTTGAGCAAAGGAATGCCCTGTTGTGTGCTGTCGTTGTCCTGGGGGGAATCTTTCAGCAAGAACTACCATGATTTGAATACAAAACCAGAGACACCTTCTGCTGTCATCTCCCTGCAGTTTTGTTGGCTGTGATGTCACTTTCACAACTGCTTCCTCAGGCTCTCACCCCTCTGTGGAAACACCTATTTGCATATCTGCATCATTTTTCCAAATAGCTCTGACTCGGAGTCAGATTTGTCTGTCAAATGTTCATTTTTAAAGTTTACCTGATCAACTCTGAGGTATGAAAACTCTCGTGGAGAAAAATGGCATGGCTAAATGTTCTTCATTTACCTCACAAAATGGTTACCAGGAACATAAGGGTGGTTTCCTAGAATGCCGTGAGTGCCGATGACCTTGCAGGGTGATTTTATCCCACTGTTTCTTTGTCCTCAAGCATTGCAGACTCAGAACCTATGAAATGTGAGCGTCATTATGCAAACTTTGAATTTAATTTGAAAAGCTCATCTGTAACCATCTTCATCTTTGCTCATTGAATTGTCCTTCTATTTCCAGTCTGTTGCTGAACTGTTTTGTTCTAAGACTCTGTGTAGATTCTCAGGTTATTATACTTTAAAATTCTCTGTCAAAAGCTTTTAACTGTCTCGCATATCACTGTCCTCTTCATTTTGGAGGGGTTTAGATAAATCAAAACATGATGATTATTCCACTGTTCCTGTGACTGGCCATTTTACTTCCGTAGCACTTCACGTTTGACAACGGCACTGCATATACTATATATAAATCTAATTAGAGAAGAGCCTTGATTACAGAAATGACTGGGCTATTCTTTTAACTTGTCTCACAAGATCCGATCTCTCATTAGACTTGTCAGTTTGAAACATTTATTTAATTAATGAAAATGGTGACTCTGAAAAATATGATCAAGCATAAAATTACCCTGGATTTTCAACAGAATGGTATCGAGTCAAGGAGAAAAATAGCACCTAGGCAATTCCCATTCTTCTCAACTTGTCATGCAAAAAGTGATGTTCAGATTATTGAATTACATGCATAATTTATGCCTAGCCAGTGTATTTGGAGTTTTTAAAACGAATGGGGCATCTGAAAGTAATTAATGTTGTTGTTTTTCAGATACAATAGACAACAGAAACTTACGTTAAGATTTCATTACAAATTTGAGATGAACCAGTAAGAATACATGAGTTCAGGAGAGGGACCAGAATTTAACTCTCTTCATTTGTCCCTGCTGGTCTAATAACTGAAGCCCTTTTAAAACCAACCAACCAAACCCAAAAAATCCTTACACCTTATCTACCATGTACCCATACTTCTGTCAGAAAAGAACCACCCACATGATCAGAGTTTGGGACAAGCTATTGATGCAATTTTTGCCCTCCATCCCTATTTCTTTTTGCATCAAATCATTGAGATTTGTGAGATCTGTGAAGATATGGTAAAATGCTGCAGATGGCAGGAGCTGCAGAGAGTGGAAGTACTGAGGGATCCTTGATCTGATTTTTTCCTTCTCCATCTTAGCCTGTAGGTATTTCCCAGGAACAATGTGAGGCATCATTCGAGGCGGTGTGGAAGGGCTGTTGGCAAGAGTAACAGGGAGTAGACCTTGCAGCATTGCACACACAGAAGGATTCCTGTGCCGTTTGTAAGCCAATAATTTCTAAGAAGAAAATGTCTGGGCCACGTACCTATTAGGTATTCATTAGTTGTCAACTCCTTATCAAATGGTACCTTTGCAATTAGGGAAAAGTAGCAATAATAGTAACAAATTTCCTCTAGAATTACCAAAAGAAGAGACGGGTTATGTGAATGAATTGGATATTATTCATGGAAAGCACACACATTAAGGCTACCAAACCGCTAAATGAAATTTCAGCTGCAATTTTCCCCCACTTACTCAGCATTCTGTTAATCTATCTCAGGTCTATGTTTCATTATTTATGATGTGGAAAGAGAACTCTGGTCCTGTGACTGGAATTAAACTGCCCTTTGCCTTGAAAATTTTCTACAGACTTGCATAGGGTATTAGCTTAAAAAAATAAGTAATATGAGGGAGAGAGAGAAAAAGAAAAGACTTGGGAAGTTATATTTATATAACAGCTCTTCCAGCACTGGAAACGGGTTTTTTTCCACACTATTTTTCCTTATTATTGATCCTTATTCTGACAGATTTAAAATGTAAGTTTCTTCAAATGAGAAACTTTGAAAACTCAAGCACTGAAATGTCACCTTTATTAGACATTTTCATCAGACTGGACAGGTTTATGATACGCTGTATCCTATTTTTCTCCAAACAGTACAGTAAATGTTATTTTACTGGGAAAGCTAATGGTGCATGACTGTCAAGTGGAGTTTACATAAAAAGAACTACCATGGAGATAATTATGTCATTGAAAATAACCACTGCCAAAGCTGAAATGTTTCTGAAAAAATATTTTTAAAACAGTAAATCAAATTATCTTTAATTGACTTCTGGTGCATCTAGAAATCTTGCAGTTTGGACTCAAGAGGAGGTTCACACTTCCTTCCTTAGGTAATTTAAGTCTTTTTATAGCACTAAAGTATGTTCTTTGACATTTATAGATCTCTGTTGATTGCTAAAGGAACTTAGACTTCTGGCTTTTGTCCTTTGATTTACACATACTTATGCATCTGAGGCAGCTTGCAGATGTGTTCAAAAGCTTAATGCCTGGGGGGAGATGTTCCTTCTTCATGAAGTGTCAGATTTTGTGCCAGTGAAGTAGCAGAAGATATGCTGGGTAGCAGTACTCATTACTTAATAATTTACTAAGGTCAGTAGTTGTGAATGCTGTCTCAGCTCTGTGTGGGGGCCCCGTGTGCAATGGCTGCTGCGAGCAGGAGTTGCTCTTTGCGCATACATTCCTGTCCTTTGTTAGGAGCTGGAGGAATTCCATTTCCTCTCTCAGAACCACTTTTACCCGGTCGCCCGCTGAACTTTGCCAGTTTGGTGCCATCAAGGAGCGCCGTGGTTTAGCAAAAGTACTGGAAACTGGGCCAGGTAATTCCACAGCATTGGTTGCAGTGCCAAGATGTGTCCTTCCTTTTGTGAAGATGCATTTTCACTGTGGTCATGCAAAGGGAATGGTTAAGAAGTGACTCTGCCTATATTTCGTAATTCAGCATTTCCATACATTCCTCGAATATGGGTTTATGATGGTTCTTTAAGGCTGGTATGTTGTGGGAATGCCTCAAGTTGTGCATATGCCCTGAAACACAAGACCATTAGCAGCACTATTTGTTAAAGCTGGTTTTTGCTTCTTACTGGTCAGGCTGTTGTCCTCAGGTAATATGAATGAAAACTGCAGGGCTAAGCCACGCTACTTGAAATGTATTCCCTCTGACTTTTAAAGCTGTGTGTGTCCCTTTCTAGTGGGTAATGATCAGTTGGAATGTTACTAGATAAACCAGAATCCCGTCTAGGCCAAATACTGCAAGAGCTCCTCCTAATGGAGCCAACAGAAAGGAAGGAGAGGAAAAGAATAAATAAATAATAATAATAAAAAAAACACCCAACTTGGGAAGTGGATACAGGGAAATGTCCCTGCCTTTGCTACTCTGTGCTTCCTAATTTGAACAGTCTCACCATGTCAGTGAAAGGCTTTGGTACATCTTTATCTGCAAGAACTTTGTTTAGAACATTTCAGAGAAAAGATAAATTCCCTCTGCATCTGATTTTACAGAGTCAAGTCAATACTTGGGGGCAAGCAGTGTTGTAATGCTCTTCAGGTGTGTGTGCAAGAGCTGGTGCAGTTCTCCTCTGAGTGGGTGCCTGGGTGGAAAGACTGAGTGATACAAGATCCCAAATGCATCCTCTTTCTGACTTAAGTGCAGAGCTACTCTTCCTGCCAAGTCAAATCTGTATGCGGTGAGCATTTGCACAGTGAAAAGCCGGCCGGGCTGAATTCAATCTTTGGGTGATAAGAAACTCTTAGAGACTCCAGCCCTATAGATCCCAGTTCTGCTGTACTTCTTCAGTGCTGCCTGCGTGCCTCTACTCGCTGATCTGGGTAAGGATGACAGAACAGACTCTTAATCTAAGCTGACAAAATGTTCTCAACAAACAGATGAACGTGTTTTAATTCGAGCTGTCGCCAATAGAAGAATGGGCAGGCTGGGTACAGCAGCCTGTGGAAGGTTGATAGGGAGAGACTGTTAGGCTTTTATTCTATTTCTTTGTTTTCTTTCTTTTTAATTTAGAGCGAAGTCACCTTGAAACAAAATTGAAATAATCACAGCTTGTTAAAAGAAATAGTTACTGCAATCTAATGAATTATCTCGAAGTGATTTCTACACGCTGTGACTAAAGACTCCTATTTTCCCCAGAAGTATGGTCAGTTTTAGGGGCTGTTTGAATCAGTGGAACTACAGTTGGCAAAGATGCAGATGGCAGTTATGGCAAGGCAGTTCTCCAGCCCGGTGTTACTGCTGGGCACTTCAATCACAGGTATAAATAAGAGCTCCCTGGGGTCTGCTGTTGCCCATCCAGCTGTGATAATCTCCGAGGGGCTATTTTAACAGATGGACATCATCACAAAGCTGCTCACACCTGATGGCTCTGTGCTGAAGGCTGTCAAAAGAAGTGTGCGTGGCTTTGTGTTGAGATTCTCCACCCCTTTTGGAATCCTGTGATGTATATCATTATTTAGATAATCACTGTGTAATTGGCACAGTGAGAGCTGTGCAAGGTAAAAAGCAGATTTTTAACATAAGCCAGATCTGTTCACTGACTTTTTCCATGGGTATTTTTAATTTCCTGGCCTAAATGGGTACGTGTGTTTGGGTTTTGCATATTCTAGAAGGGTGGCTGTGATAAATAGAAATGGCATATGTTGCCAGCGTCAGGTTTGAAGACAGACGGTGATTTTTCAGTGAAGATGCAGTAGGTCCAATTCTATTTTCTCTTTTCTTTGAAATCCAGAGAATTGACACTGAGCTACAGCAGTGTATGTGGGTCTGGTTGGCTCTTTAATGGTCTGATACTTAAAGAAATCAATCAGAGGACAAGGTAATAGAAGGAATAAATCCAGACCAGGTAGATTGCACCATTCCATCTGCACAGGGCTTTTCAAGAACC
This sequence comes from Chloroceryle aenea, assembly GCA_013399075.1. Classification (NCBI taxonomy): domain Eukaryota; kingdom Metazoa; phylum Chordata; class Aves; order Coraciiformes; family Cerylidae; genus Chloroceryle; species Chloroceryle aenea. The sequence continues at coordinate 223,374 of VWZY01005154.1, read as the reverse complement.
GCAGCTCGGGGGCTTTGAGAAGCAGTGATAATACATTCTTCAGATCCGAGTCGGGAATGCAGTAAGGGGTCATTTGTCTAGTGTTGAACAAGGGTGTGGTGCAATTAATATGCATTCTAATGTTTATTCATACAAGCTTAATGTTTATTCATTCATGTTTGTTCATATACTTGTGAATTATTCATAGTATTTAGTCATACAAGTTTTAGACCTTACCACTTGCTAGATCTCCCAAAGAGAAAGGGTCTTTGTTCGTGGAGGGAGTGACTTGCAGTAAGTTCATTTGTTTAGTATCAATCATCTCAATTTGAAATGCACAAAAGCTTCATAGTAATTTTAGATGACCACTTTTAACAGAATTAGAGTACACTTCTGCCACTCTGTTTACAGTCAGTGTGTCCAAGGTGTTTAGATGAGGAACTTCATTGGTTTTTTTGTTCATGGAATTGTGGCATATAAACCATTCGCTAAATAATTTAAAATGAGCAAATTTGTGTAGCTTAGATGTAAATTCAGTTAATCTATCGATTTAAAAGAATGAATGAATCTAATACTTGCTAAAATGATCCAATTCTAGTACTGAAATGGATCACTTCAACCAATTCCAGAATGAAGCAATAGATGACTGACTTTCATTTTAAAGCTAATCCTATAGAGTGGAGCCTGCTAATTATAAACTCCTATCAATACTTAATTACCCTGCACTTCTCAATGCCAGGTCATCCTACAACAACCTTCATCTCCTGCTGGCCAACCTGAAAAGGAGGAGTTTGTTGGTTTTTTGTTTGGTTTGTGTGTGTGTGTGTGTGTGTGGTGTTTGGTTTTTGTGTTTTTTTGTCATTTGGTTGCTTTTTTTTTGTAATTTCTTATGAGGACAGTTTCTTTTGTGCTATTACACTCTCCACTTGGGCAAGGGACCTTTGCCTAGTCTGCCCTTTTGAATAGATAGTCTCTCTTTATTCTCCCTTTGTCACCCTCCTCTTCACCAAGCATCAATTATTTCTCTTCATTTTCAAAGCACGTCTACAACTGATTATTAAAACCTTGCAGCAATACTATGGGGAAAAAGTATTTCATTTTCCATAATTATTACTTTAGAACTGCACAATCATGAGAAAGCACAGCTGTTGACTGTTCCAACAACAGGTAACATTCCAGAATAAAGTATTATCCTTTCCAGCATACCCTGTAGGTAACGGGGTCTTTCCACAGTGAGAATCCTGACTGTAGAGAGACTGGCTTGGGGCTTTTCTCTTCTATAAACAACAGAATTCAATTGGAAAGCAGCTGAGACAAGCAAAATCTTCCAATTCCCACAAGCAGTGTCAAGACAAGGTGTTTGCTGTATAATCTCTTCCTGCGTGACAATAAACAACATTTAAGGTCTAAATGTCACTGCTGTTATCGTTTTTATAAATAGCAGCCTGAATCGGGCTGGCCCTTCTTTCTTTGCAGTGTGGTAGAAATAAAGCTCCACACTTTTGAGTATTTTGGACAAAGCCTTTTGCCAAAAAGTTGGTTTGTGCCACATTATTTCTACCGAGCTTTTCTTCCTCATTTAATTTAGTAGAACTGTGTGCTAGAATAAGATGAGTAAGATGGATAAGTAGAATAAGATGAGAAAGATGGATAAGTAGAATAAGATGAGACAGGGTTGGCTCATACTGGGCAGTGCAGTGCACTGGTTTAGACAGATGAACAAGATCAAATTATCCGACTGATTCTCCAAAGAGCATGAGCTGATTAAGGAAACTGCACGTTTCATATCTGTGGAAACACTTTTACTTAAAATGGTGCCAGTAGCTTGACAAAAGCAGTAAACAATTTAAAGACTCCCAAAGTCTGAGTCACCAGCTCTTTTCACAGGTCTGCAGTTTACCGTGCGCGTCTGTTGTGACTGGATTTGCACATTTATTTGGGGTTATTTTTGTTCTACTTTTGTCACTTTTGCAGCTGACTCCCCCTTGCACCCCACTCCCCTCTAAGGGAGTCCAGCTTCACCCAAAATGTCCAAACGTGAGATCTACAGTCTTGAAGTTTTGATGTAATTGTCAGCTGAATATTTTTGTTTCTGTCCATAGCAGGTGGTGCCAGAAATAGAGAACTGAACGCACGCTGGAAGGCTGCTGAACTTGGTGCTTGTGTCAGCCTGTCAGACTTGGGTTTCATGCTTTTTTTTCCTAGTGTAAAAGGCAGCCTGGTTTAAAGAGTGGTGAATGGTGATAAAGGCACCCTGCACTGAATTCTCACTTTTATTGGATCTACGGAGACCTGTCCAGGTCGCTCAGTTTTCCGTTCACCAATTCACACGCTGCCCACTGCTTCCACTTTGCTAGAAAGTCTAAGGCTGGAATTCTTTCTGTGTTGGTCTAGCAAGTAGCACAACATCATTCTAGTTTGCCTTAGGTTTTAGGAGTTAATTTATTCTCAAGTATTTGTGGTGTGCTTCATGAGCATGCCTTGTCTTCGTGTTTCTAGATGGATATTCCAGCACAAAGTCTTATCAATGCTGATAAGGTTTTTGTTATTATTTTTCTTTACAAGATTGCCCCGTTCGGGTGCAAATTGTCTGTGTTAAGACTCAGTTTGGGCAGAGCTCTGAGCAGACTCCCTAGACTTTACCTTTTTCAGTGAGCAACTAAAAATTACCCAAAAGGTGCGTAGGCTTCAAAACTGAGTTTTAGCAGAGAACTTTGGAAAGGGAGTGCTTGGAGTGAGACACAATGCACAGAAGGCATTTCATTTTGCATACACACATCCATTATATCTTTTAACTATGCCTCCTTCAGACTCACATTTAGCCTGCTAAGTCAGAGGCTTTCTTGGTTAAGGCAAGTTCTGTCAGCCTCCTTTTGGGTCCTCAGGAAAGCTGCAACTCTCTAAATTCAACCCAAATCATTTGATGATTCTGTGATAAAGACAGATGGCACGTCTGCTCTACTCTTTTGGTGGCACACCGTGGGCTTTTTTGCTTGCTGAGCCTTTTTTCTACGTCTTGAGAGCTCAAACAAACAGCAGGGAGTTCGCTGACATTAAGCCAGTCCTGCACCCTTCCTACGGCTTGGCTGGGAACAGAGATCAGGGTGCTGCTAATTTTTATCGATGCAGAAAGAAATTGTGTTTGAAGAACAAGTGCAGCTAGAATAACGCAAGATGTAGGCTACTCAGCACCATGCACCAAGCTTGGGGCTAGCTCATATAAAATCTTGATGTGTTGGGTAGAATTTCCTTAGAGTATCTAAGCAGGAAGAGAAACTAAAAGCTGCAAAGCAAAGTTCTACATAGCAAATGTCATTTTGAAATAATTCCTAGTGATTTGTGTCTTTACCTCATTCCCAGGCATCCCCAACAGCTCTGTGCAGTGCCACTGGCCAGGGCAAACTGTTCCTCACGCTGATGGCAGTTAGCAGCTCACATATGATTTAGCAGATGGCTTTGTTGGTAAAATAAATGAAGCTAAATTCAAATTGTATTAATTTACTCCTTCTTAGACCAGCTTCCTTAGTTTTAGAAACAGTAGGCTTACAAAGAACCAGGTATGTGCACAGAAAAGTATTTCTCAGAAAAGTCTTTGGCAAACTATAGCGATAGCTGCTTCTGGGGTGCCCCACTCTCAGATTCCTGGTTTAATCTGGGCGGTTTGGGGAATAGGCTCCAAAGAGACTGGTATTTTAGAAGCTCAGCTGGGTTTTGGCAGTTGTCACGATGGCAGAAAATACAATATTTTTGCAAAGTAAAAACTTCCTCTGCCTGCCAAATTTTGTATTTTTTGCAGATCCTGCTTCCAATTCATTAATCTAAGGGAGCTTAGCCAGTTTTACTTGAAAAATTAAGTTCAGGACTACATTCAGCAAACCAAACTGCTGGCTTTTGGTGTTTCAGATACTTTGAGCTGACAGTTGAGGGGTACAGTGTCTTTACTGCGTGTCTGGAGATGGTGACAGTCACCCAACTGCAGTACAGGGAGCTCCTCGGAAGACTGGAAAGTGTGGAGGGACAACTCTGCACCGAGGAATGCTTTAGGCAGCAGGCAGCCAGCTCACAGCCACAGGCCGGGCGTGGGAGCAGGTGCTGTGTCTGTGCAGAGCACTAAAACACAGTCAGATGGAGGTGACTGTCACATCAACTAAAACCCACAAAAGAAGGACTAGTCATTTTATCTTCTTTTATTTCAGCACAGCTCACTCTTTGCTCAGTCCGCGAGACGACAGCTGTTTGTTATTAGATACACATCATGTTTCTGGGGGCTGCCAGAGAAAAACATGTTCCAAGAACAATGACATTTTATGATGAGCGACATGCCAACACCTCTCTCTAAACGGGGCAGCTCCAGCTCTGAAACCCTTCTGGTCTTTACCGGGATTTTGTCAAAGCAAGGGAAGAGCACAGGCACTTGAAGCTGGAAGGTGAAAGGTCAGTGAACCGATCTAAAGGAATCCTGAAGATCTACTCAGTGTCACGAGTAGCATTTGATTTGGCAGCTAAATAGGGTTAGACATCTAATGCTGAGCTGGTGGAAACACAGTCACTGTACCAAGAGTTATAGAGGCTGGAAAAGGGTTTTTACAAAAGTGAATGGAAAACCCCCATAATCTAAATGGCTGTTGCTTGTTTGTTCTGGAAACAGGTGCACACCAAAGTGCCTCCTGAAACAATTTTTTCACTATTTCTTCTGTTATATCTTGTTCAACACTATTAGAACTTACAATGTGGTTTTCTTTGTATACTCTAAAAAGCTTCATTGAGCAGTTTTGGGGTTTTTTTTGAGACAATTGAAAGGAGTTTGAAAAGCTATGAATCACTTCTGGAAAGAAAAGGGATGGAAATATTCACGGTAGAAACATAAGCATGTATTAAAACAAAAAATAATCTGAATACTAGAGCACTAAGTTGCCAGAAATGTAACAGGTGGAAACTGTAACTGCATAAACCTAGGATGCAGGTCAGGAATAACATCTTCATAGGCTAGACAGTTAACATTTAGAGACTCTAGCTTGGGAAGACAAGGTGGTTCTCCATATCTTACAGTTTCTGGGCTTGTATTTATTTATTCAGAAATCAATAGCTGGAGACTGTGAAGAAAAATCAGCATTTCTAAACAACTTTTATGAGGCAAAAATGGCTCAGCTGAGCATCCTTACTTATATTTTACCTAAAGTCAAAGCTGAAGGTTCTGGTGGTCCCACTGCACTCTGAAATCATCCAGCAGTGCACATTCATTTACCTTTCCTACAGTTACAGTCTGAGGATTTGTAAGAGGAATCATTGGCCAGCCACAAATAGCCATTTAAATTCACGAAGATCATAGATCAAGAGAAAGCAGCCAGTGAACTGTGCAGTACTAAAATCCTTTTATCACACACACCTATCATTATGTCTAGAATTTTTTGACTGCTCTGGGATGAGAATAGTAACCTCTATACCCGTTGCCTGAAACTCTGATTTGTGACATAGTGTGTGACGGTGCCAAACAGGGTTGTTATTGCTGCTTGCTTTTTGCCTTCCAAATGGCAAGAATTTCCCCTTACAAGCTGAAAAGCTTTGGAAAGTGCACTTCTGAAGTAAAGGCTGGATTTCTTTTTTTAACACTAGCAGCTGGCTGCCATTTGTTTGAGTGCTTGACTTGTTTCTTTAAAAATGTGATTTATTTGGAAGAGATTTTTCTGTGGCACTTTCTTTCCCCTTAGGCTCTCTGAGTCCGGAGCACTGGAGATGGTGGTTAATGAAGACAGATGACGTTCCCAGCCCCCAGGCTACTGTTTGCATTTTTTCAATAGCAGCCTTTGCATCAAGGAGTGAAGAGAGGCAGAGGCATTCTCTGCTGACAGCAGGGTCTTTGTTTTGCTTCCCAAGGTTCTTCCTTAATTGTAACAGAAAAATTGTGTTTCTATAATTAGTTATGTTGTAGGAACTGGTAAGGGCAGTATTAGGTGCAAATGCCCTGTTGAAAACAGCCACGTTCAGCCCAACTAATGAAGGTTACAANCTCTGGATGCATCTTAGGATACAGTTGGCAAAATTAACGAAGCTACACAAATGGGAATTTTTTTATCTTATGTGAAAGCTGCTAAAGTATTTTGCAGGAGGCAGACACTATATTGTGTTTGCACAGCAAACATCATGAGGCTTTGGGGCTTAAGTGAATGGCTGGCCTTTGGCTTGTGGAGTGAGGCACGTGGTTTTCAGGACCTCACTATTGCCTGCTAACTGGGTCATCTGGGTCTCACACAGTGTGTACCCGTTACTACTACCTCAGTTGTGCTTGGATCAAACTGTGGGAGAATTGATTTTAAAAGAAAGAAAGAAAAAACAAAGAGTGGATTTCTGAAAAAATGACATAAACACGCTGAACTCACTGGAGCTCTACTTTCTAATGGAGCTGATCTAACCCCAAATACTTAGGTATAGATCTGCTGCTCTTGGGCTAGAGAAAATGCAAGGAAATTTTTCTCTGGGTTCACATATAGGGCTTTGTTTCATGACCACGTTTTTATTACTATTCTGCAACACACATATTGGCACTGATACTTCTGCTTTTTTTTTCTCCTGTTTGGCTATTAGCTAGAATATTCATGAAAAGCAAACACAGAATTGTAAGTTAATTAATTTAAAATATACATTTCTATCCATTTATATTCATTTGATGACGCTGAATTATTTTTTTTTTATACTACAGGGTTAAAGAAAATTAAGAGTGAAAGCTGAAACTCTGTTTTTAAATATAGTTTTGCTTTCTTTCTATTGTGATTTTGTAGCTTTCTATCAACTTTTCTTTTTCTGAGTCTTCTGCTATGTTCTAATTGCATATAATTAGCTTACTGCTATAAGTAGAACACTTCTGAAAAAAAAATCTTAAGATGGTTAAAGTCTCCCGGAGAATAATCATATTTCCTCCCTTGAATCTAAACACTTCAAAGTTAAAAATTCAAAGATATAAGAATCTTTGAAGAAGTACCATCTGAGAAATGTGATGATCACTCTACCTGTTTATACTTACTTGCTATTCCTACAGAGATACAGGAAATTCAGGAACAACATGACACATATATGCATGTAATCATCTTTGAAGCACAAAATCCTCTCAAAGTCAATGATAATTTGTAGCTGACTTCAGTAGAATCACAATTTTCTTCACTTCTTGAATTTTCTAGTTGTAAAAAGTCCATGAAATGCAGAGAGGGAAAGGTCATCTCCACTCCACGGAGGGGAATAAAAGTACTAATATATATATTTTTACTAAAGAAAACGAATTACTTAAGTAATAATTTCTATATTAAAAACAAAACCAACCTGGGTTTGGGTTGCTTTCATCTTTTCAAAATGTGGAGTTGTTAAGTGATGAACCAGCTATATTTTTCAAAGGGATTAAAACTGAAAAGGCCTTTTTTACAAGGTGCTGAGTTTCTTCAATTGCCATGCTGAAATAGTGCATCTCTTCTCTAGTGCATAGCTCCTTAAGGGATGTGGCAGAGTGAACTAGGGTTAGTGAACACTGAGGTGCTTTCTGCTTTGTATCTGTAATATCACAAGATAAAATCACTGTTAAAAAGAAAAAAAAAGATCTATTTTGGAAAAGTAGCAAAATCCGTAGACATAACTTGAAGGATTTTTCTCTGCTTTTGAGAGAGGGTTCAGATTTAACAGGATCACCTCCTCAAGTGACTTATTAACCACTGACAAGCACATTTGTTAAATATTTTATTTCTCTCTTCTTTCAACCCCCCAAATCACCCCATCAGAATGGGAGGTGGTGGTGGAGCGGGGAACACTGGTAATGTCTAAACTCATGAAACCAGTGAGAATTTGGTCTCGTTCTTTCAGAGGTCACTGATATTTGGAAAAGTTGTTTTAATTCAGAAATTTGTTCGCAAAGGAAATAGTTGGCCAGTTTAAAATGGTTATGCACCAAAGTGTTATCTAAGTTGTCCTTAAGTAGATCTTCCCGAGTGAACTCCCCATTTATAAGAGGTACTGTGCTGCTTTTGGATAGATCCTTACATTAACTTCTCACAGACCATTTCCCACTCTTTTCCAGTTCATCTATCCCCACCACGTGTTAACTCTCTTCCCTCCCTCTTCTCCTGATCAGTGGAGAGCATGGGGATAGTAATTGTGAAGTTTGGCGTGACCTTTGCGAGCTGGTGTGCCTGAGCAAGCTGGAAATGAGGTGCAGTGAGGTGTCTCCATCCTGAATAGAGCTGACAGTAAATCACGGTTCCAAAAATATCTTTTCATTGAAAAAAATCAGAGTTCAGCTGTATTAATTTGGGAGATAAGGTTGAGGAA
>VWZY01005154.1:150363-214775 GCA_013399075.1 Chloroceryle aenea | reverse complement strand
TAATAATTTCTATATTAAAAACAAAACCAACCTGGGTTTGGGTTGCTTTCATCTTTTCAAAATGTGGAGTTGTTAAGTGATGAACCAGCTATATTTGTCAAAGGGATTAAAACTGAAAAGGCCTTTTTTACAAGGTGCTGAGTTTCTTCAATTGCCATGCTGAAATAGTGCATCTCTTCTCTAGTGCATAGCTCCTTAAGGGATGTGGCAGAGTGAACTAGGGTTAGTGAACACTGAGGTGCTTTCTGCTTTGTATCTGTAATATCACAAGATAAAATCACTGTTAAAAAGAAAAAAAAAGATCTATTTTGGAAAAGTAGCAAAATCCATAGACATAACTTGAAGGATTTTTCTCTGCTTTTGAGAGAGGGTTCAGATTTAACAGGATCACCTCCTCAAGTGACTTATTAACCACTGACAAGCACATTTGTTAAATATTTTATTTCTCTCTTCTTTCAACCCCCCAAATCACCCCATCAGAATGGGAGGTGGTGGTGGAGCGGGGAACACTGGTAATGTCTAAACTCATGAAACCAGTGAGAATTTGGTCTCGTTCTTTCAGAGGTCACTGATATTTGGAAAAGTTGTTTTAATTCAGAAATTTGTTCGCAAAGGAAATAGTTGGCCAGTTTAAAATGGTTATGCACCAAAGTGTTATCTAAGTTGTCCTTAAGTAGATCTGCCCGAGTGAACTCCCCATTTATAAGAGGTACTGTGCTGCTTTTGGATAGATCCTTACATTAACTTCTCACAGACCATTTCCCACTCTTTTCCAGTTCATCTATCCCCACCACGTGTTAACTCTCTTCCCTCCCTCTTCTCCTGATCAGTGGAGAGCATGGGGATAGTAATTGTGAAGTTTGGCGTGACCTTTGCGAGCTGGTGTGCCTGAGCAAGCTGGAAATGAGGTGCAGTGAGGTGTCTCCATCCTGAATAGAGCTGACAGTAAATCACGGTTCCAAAAATATCTTTTCATTGAAAAAAATCAGAGTTCAGCTGTATTAATTTGGGAGATAAGGTTGAGGAAGTTTGTCAAGTCAATGGAATTTCCCTTGCATGGGGATTGTGGGGAGCAGACCAAGTATTAGCAAAGAATGACAGCAGTTTGAAAAGGGTTGCTGATGTGCTCAGCCTCACCTCATGTGTTCTACTTCAGATAATAAATAGAAAAATTCCACATTAAACTCATGGAACGATGAGCATCGAATACATATCTGGGGGGGTTTGGACTGGGAAAGATGACAAGAGATGGCCTTGAATGCATCTCAGCCTTTTCCATTCTCCTTTTCTGAATCCTAATTTCCCTCTTCATCAAAGACAGAAATACTGGAATAGTAGAGACTATTTCTTTGGGATCCAAGCAATAACCAAAGGCAAACAGATCTATTTAGGCCTATCTATATACAGTGCTGTCCACATACTAGATATGACCAAGCTAACAGAGCTATTACAGTTCTCTGGTTTTCTTCTTTATTTTCTTCGTTGCCTGATACTCATTCAGGTTTCACATCTTTGTCAAAGTTTCTGCCTTTTGGTCACTGTGACCTCCACCCACTCAGCCTCAGGCCTTTTAGTCTTGCATTTCTGAGCCTGCCATGGTCTGGTGAACCCTTTGAGCCACTCAGCGTTCTGTGGGCAGAGCGCTGGCTCCTGGGCACACAAGCCTTAGTGAAGTGCAAACCAAAGCACTGTGTTAATCTGGATTCACTTACCAGTGATATCTTTGTTTCGTGACACGCAGCTAAGTGGAAGGAGAGCAGTTCCTTCCCCAGAGAAATTGGCTGGACTAAAACAAAAACAGGTAAAAAAGGGAAAAGACCAGAAAGAATATCTAACAGCATCTCCCAGAGAAGAGGAGGGCTTTCTATTATGGGAAGGGGGAAACTGAGGGCATTCCTTACTGACATATCCAAATCCTTTTTGATCCCTCTAGTTTTAGTTCAGTAAGTGATTAAGGAGATATGGGAAGTTCTGCCTCAGTTCTACTGTCTTCTGAAAATTGTAAGGATTCTTCTCAGAGATGAACTTTCATAGGACATTGAGTTGAATGCTTCAAATTCATGTCCATGTTTCAAATTGGCTACCAGTGCAGGGGTGCCTGAGTGTGATGTTCAGATCCTCTGAGAGCCTGCCCAGCCATTCAGGCATTGCTGGGACTAAGCAGGGAAAGGTAGTTTGGACCTGCACAAGGGCAGCAGGAATTGAAGCTCTTTGTCTCTCTGTCCCCCCAGGTCTGTGCTCAGCTGCCTCTGTGCCCTGCAAGGCAGCTGCTCTCAGCCTTACAGGCAGATTCCTTCTGCTGGTGGTGTTGAGTCTTAGGATAACAGGTTTCAACTTGGAGCCTTCCTAAAGAGTCTCCCCTCGGTCGTTTGGCAGGATGGGGAACTAGATGTTCTTTATCCCTTTGCATTATGGTGTTACTGGGAGGGATTAAAGGCATTTCCTGTGCAGATCTCACTGTCTCACTTAAAATCATGACTGAAGAAGGGGAAAAAAAAAGTCTAAAAACATTTTTACATTCTAATGTAAATTTCACGCATTATTTATCAAGTTAATAACAGGATTATTCAAAATCATATTTTAGAAATTGTATTGACAGGTTCAGGATAATCTTTCCATAATTTATTTTGTTTTGTGTGTGGTTTTTGTTTTTGTTTCATTCTTATCCGGTATTTTCTGTCATCTTTTTACCAGGTGCAAGTCTATCAGTTTTGGTTTGATAGTCTCTTACAGTAACTTTGCATTCAGTTTATGTTGGTATGAACAACAATTATCTAGAGTACAACTGAACTATAAATCAGACTCGATGTCTACTAAACCCAGCCACTTGAATGCATTGCTGTGTCTCCCATCTCTTGCCTTTCTGACCATGCAGTGGTCTGGAAGCCTTTTCCTCACCCTTTATTATAGTAGTCTAGACAGTTTTTTTTTTGGTTTTCCCCATTCTTTTTTAATCATTTGAGCTAAATTACTTTGACCAAGAAATGATAGCACCCAAGTTACAATGCAAAAAAAAAAAGCAAGAATGAAAGCAGTTGACAAGTTGTATATGAGGAGAATATAAACTACTTTTGTTTAATTTGTTGGATAATAATTTGTCTATTTTAATAGTGAAGGGGAAAAAGAGACCAGTTAAATAGGATGCTGAATGACATGTTTGGAATCAAAGATCCAAGGCAATTGAAAATTAGTTGATGTGTTTGCAAACCTGTCAGATAAACAACCTCTTTTCACATCACAGGGCTAATGGATTTTATCTTACGGTAGAACCTGCATCTCCTAGTGCAAGTAAGACCAAAAGGTTGTCATTGTGTTATTGAGAAAAGACAATTTATGAATTTAGTGTATTTTGCAACAACCCTGGCCACGAATCTTAAAACAAAAAACATTTGACAACATGATCATGATCAGCTGAAGGGATAATTGCTAAATTATGATTTCTATGCTAAGTCAATAGATGCCCCCATATACACACTGAAGATGTCAGAGAAATCAGATTAATCGGGTTTAGGTCACTGCCGATAATGCCACTCGTATTTGATTCTGTAACTGTGTCCAATATTCAGTTAGAGTATTTTGTATGAACAAAGAGACCGCAGTTAATCAATTGTCATTACTCCCCCATCTTTGAAATTTGCTTATTTTGCTTTTCTGCTCTTGAGATGGTTTTTTGTACCTGCAGTAAGGAGTTAATATAAACCACCAGAGAGGGTTTCATAGGCATGTGCAACCTACATAATTCCATTCCACCTAATTTCTGCTGGCTCACTTCTCTGGAGGCTAAGGCATGATATAGTTACCTGCTCAGCGGTTCTACAATGCAAGCAGACCACCTTATGCACCTAGCAATGTTCAGCTTTCCTTTTTATGAGGAAGTTCTGTAGATTCATGAAAGACTAAGAATAAACAGTACATACAAGATAAACCCTACCATGGGAGAAACCTAGACCTGCGGTCTGGGGCTTGCTGGAGAAGGCTTTTTCTGAAAAGAGGTAATATTGCAACTCTTTGGGGTGTTCCCAATCAAAATCAGTTGGATCGGTTGTTTGTTTTCCCCTAACAAAAGAGCAACATCATCTGTGATGTCCAGAAAGAGATACCTGTCAGAAGCACAGAGCTCGCTTCAAAGGGAGAAAATTTCAGAGTATATTCCAGTTGAAGAAGTTTTTTTCCTGGAAGAAAAAGAAGACTTTCAAATAGAGAAAGAATTTAATGCAAGTTTCTGAACAGATAGAGAATTTAATACAATGTTCTGAAGAGCTACAGGAAGTAAAATTCCCACGGAACTCGAATGCCTTACTTGGCTTGTCTAAGGTGTTGAGCTTGGGAGCATAGTGTATTTTTAATTGCAAGTTATTACGGTAGAAAATTGAGATGGGACACTTGAAAGTTATTTTTAGAAATTACAAGCTAATAATTCCAAAGCAGAAGTAGGAAATAAAATATAGATGACAGAAAGGATGTGTTCCTAATGAGTTCCCACAGCAGTTCCTTATGGACTTACCCATTTCTGTGATCCAAGAAGAGAAGATAAAATAATTACCTAGCAGAGTTTGCATATGAAACAACAAAAAGAGAAGGAATTAAAGAAAGGATAGAAATGTTCACCAGCACAGAATTATCCACGTTCTTTAGATGAAGGTTGCAAAACCAGTCTCAGAATGGTAGGGGTTGGAAGGGACCTCTGAAGATCATCGAGTCCAACACCCTGCCAGAGCAGGACAGAACCAGACCAGCTCACGCAGAAATGCAGCCAGACAGGGCTGGAAAATCTCCAGAGGAGGAGACTCCCCAGCCTCTCTGGGGAGTCTGTTCCAATGCTCTACAGCCCTTACAGTGAAGAAGTTCTTCCTCATGTTGAGGTGGAACTTCCAGTGCTCCAGCTCGAATCCATTGCCCCTCATCCTGTCACATGGCACATGTGAAAAGAGGTTGTCCCTGCCTTCTTGACACCCAGCCCTTATGTATTAATTAGACATTAATTAGATCCCTTCTCAGTCTTCTCCAGACTATAAAACCCATGTCTCTCAGCCTTTCCTCATAAGGCAGGTAGCAGTAAGTGTTTTATTCTGGTTACTTTGGATAGCAACATGTCCCCTGGTTACTGTCCCCCTGTTCTAGAAGAAAGGGGCACTGAGGCTGAGAAGCTGTGACTTGCAGCTTACGGTAGAATATGAAGTGAAGAGGGTAAAATGGTAGCCAAAAAAACAGTATGGTCCCTTCATGTCTCTTCTCTGTGGTGGCTGGATTGTACTCTGCCTCTTTCTTTATTTGTCCTTGGTGTTGGGAAGCATGAAGCCTTAGTAACAAAGCAAGGTGTATGGGTAGAAATGTCGGGCTTTTTTCAGTGGCTGCAGTGAACTGAGAAAGGAGTATTGAAGCTTTAGGGCAAAGAAGCAACAGCCAACTGTAAAACAATAATTGTTGAAATGAAATTTTTGGTAGGGGAGCCATATCTCACTGTAAGAGAAATGGTTTTCTTTTTTTTGTCTTCCAGAAAAAGAATAATTTATAGAAAGAAAATATTATTGCAATTGGATACAGCCAAATACGACTGAACGTACAAATTGATTTAAGCTAAACAAATAATGACATGTGAGGTTCATTTATGTTTGCCCGTGGAAAGGCAGCAATGTGAAACTAAGTTCAAGTCAATCATTTACCTCCCTCTGTGCCACTGTGCTCTTGACTGATTGCCCAGCAGTTTGTCTAATACAGACATGACAGGTCTGAGATCCAGTTTTGTGCCATCTCCAGAAAGAATCAGAGACTGGCAACTTCAGTAATTGTTTTCAGGACTTTACATCCACTTGTAGAGATCAAATCAAATGAGAATGATTAAACCCAGAAAAGCAGTGGAGACAAGGTATGAATATATCAGAGAGAAGCAGCATCTGGGTATTGGGGGCATTCAGGTACTGAGGCTTCAGTGGAAAAGGTGCGAGTCAGATGTGTCTGCTGTCTTTGTACCGTTGATGGCTGATGGTTTTTGACCATTTGTGTGTCCCAACAGGATAATCATCTCACCCGGCTGGTTGATTAGTTGTCAGCAACATAGAGTTTATTGAAAAAATACCAGCAGGGAAAGAACCTGAAGAGAAAAAAAATGAGAATTAAAGAAAACACTTGGAGTAAAATTGCTCCCTTTCTAAATGTCAGAAGGCAGTAGGTGTCCTTTCGGCAGTGGTGATGGTTGTGTATTAAAGGAGTGGGGAGCAGTACTGCAGCACCTCAAATTCTACTGGTACCAGGCATCAGAAACAGTCTGACCTTCCTCCCATGCGTAGACTGAAACCTATGATATATTTAGAGTGTATGCAGTTTATAAAATGTTCTCTTTTGCATGACCAATCATTCTTTATGTACTTGTTTTCAGAAGTGACAGCTAACAGCTGGATTAGGAAGCTAAATGCAAACGCAGTAGCACAAAGAGAGTTTTGGGAGAACGTGGACTTGTGTTCCTGACTGGCTGTAGGTGTGCGGGCTCTGCACGCTCCCTCTGGCTCCCGGGCAGGAGTGGCCTGGCAGCTGCTTTGGGTGCTGATGCCTTTGTTTGCTGTAAGTCCTGAGTGAACCAAGGTATGGCTGGAGCATTGCTCGACAGCTCCGAGTGTGGTTTTTATCTTAAAAAAAAACCCAAAGCATAAACAATGGAATAAAATACTATTTTGTCTCCTCTCATTCTGAAAATGGTTGGATCTCTTCAGCTCAAATGCTTCTAAAATCTGAATAGAAAACCTCCTTCGTATAGAAGTATTTATCATGAAAACTTTTATTTTATCCACTCATTTTCTAACCGTATCTTCTCCTCTTAAATGCTCTTAAAATTCTGGATTAAAACTAATACGCTGCAACTCAGGAATGCTGGGAAATGTGTAGTTTACAGTCTCTTGATAACAAACCCTGTTTTACTCGGTGCTCTAAGTTAGGTCTTAATTATAGAAAAATAAATTACTTATTTACTAATCCATACAGTCTACCCTAATTTGTTACTTTATCTCACTAAGAATAATTAAGTTCCATCCAAACATCGGTTAATCCTCTCTAGAAAATGAGCTCATTAAATATGTGTGAGAAGGATATTTTGTGTCAAAAATCCTCCTCCTGGTTGAATAAACAGAGCTTTATTTGAGGTGCTGAGTAGGAACATTTTTAATTTCATGGTGACATTTTAATTATGATTATTGATTCTACAATTAGAAGCACAGTGAAACCAGCACAGTAAGACAGAGCCATTCTGAAACTACGTCCAGGTGTCACTTCACGTGGAGGAGGGGTTGGGGATGGTGAACATGGGGGGGCAGCTAACACAGACGTCATTTTTAGGACTGTCCTCAGTCCAGAATGAGATGATCTTCACTGCAACTGTTACTCCATGACAGCTTTTCTTTTTTCTAGGAGGACTGAACTGGTTCTTGCAGACTAGTCACTGGTGGCCAAATTCAGCACACAGAAATTCTCAACTACAGCAGGTTAAGCACTCCTGTGTATCCCAGTGAGCCAGGCAGGGGACTAGAGAGGGTGTGAAGATGCATTGGTGATTTCCAGCAGCACTGGTCCTTAAACGTGCAGGTGCTTTTTGGCACTAGTGTTGAACTGCAGCTTGAAAACCCAGTAAGACCACGCTCATCTCTTCAGCCCGTGCGTGTAGAGGACCTGGCACAGTGTGCTATGGGCTCTGGTCATGACCTGACGCACAAGAAAGGCAGGGAGAATGTCTGCTCTCAGGGGTGAATTAGGAGGCATTTGGGAAGAGCAGGTGGCAGTCCCTACTAACTCCCCTTCGTTAGCATGAACAAATTATTGCCTTGCCAGAAGTCTGGCAGTTTTCTTAGTTTTAGAAGTGTTTGTTTCCACTCTTAAGGTCCCTTTCTATTGCTTGTAAAAATTATACTACACTGATCTCTTACATATTTGCATCTCTTAGCTTTCTTTGCATATGCTGTCTTCAATATTTCCCAGATTCCTTCTGCTGTATGTAATTCTGTTAGGTGATTTCATTTCATTTTTCATACCCAGATGATTTAATTTATTAAACTTCCCTAGGTGCCTCTGGTGTGGAAAAGCTGGCTGCTTTGCGTGTCTGGCTTCGAAATGAGTAAAGAGGCATGTGCAACGGCACAGAAGTCTCAATGAAGGAATAGGAGCCTCATCACTTAGCAAAGTTCACTTTTCTATGGCTTTGCTTTTTCTTCTTTAGTCTCTTTAAATGCAGAATCTAATTATGAACCCATCTGACAGCTGTCAATCACAAACTAATTGGAGAGTGACTGTGTAAAGAACTTGGATAGCGGTGTGTGTTGAAGAAGGTGCCTTCGAACTAACCTTGACTTCTGATACCTTAGTCAAAATTAGGAAAGAGATGTTTAATTATTTTCTTTAATTATTTTTCTTTTCTTTTGTATTTTTGAAGACAGTATCTGCTGGTTTTTAGCAATGTCCCTGGAGAAAGAAAAGTAGAAAAGGCAACTCTCTGAAGTACACGTTTTCCTTTGATGAGTAAGCATTAAGAATAGAAAACAGCCACCTTAAGGTGCCTTGCTCTCTAACAGCGCTGGAGCCGTTGTGGGTTAACATAATTTTCCAGGTCATTTATGATAATCCCTTTGTGCTAGCAAGATTATCTGGTAGAGTGATGCAACAAGTGAAATCACTTAAATCTATTTATAACAAGGTCTATAGCACTTTCATTATTATGGGGATTCAGGAGAGACTTATTTTGTATTTTCGAGTGCCAAGGGTCTGTTGGGGGAGGGAGATTAATTTTATAGAAAGGTTATATGCAATCCCTTTCACATACTTAGATGATTGTTCCTGCAAAGCTGGAAAGTGACCCTCCAGTTTGTTGTCTAGCCATCTTCCAGTGTCTGAAAGGACAAGGCAAAAAGCAAGATTGGGACAGGGAGAAAAGAAAAAAACAGTGGAGAACCTAAGATATAAATTTGATATTGTGAGTATAATGAAGCATCATATAAAGCAGATGCTGGGCAGGACTCACAAGATCTGAGTCCAGCCCCCTTTGCTTGAATGCTTCTTAGCAGTCTGGGAAAGGAACAAGAGTTAGCCCTGAGAGCTTTACACTTTGCGTGTCAGCAGGGTTTGTTGATGAAGCAGATTCATTTCCTGCACTTCAGATTAGGATTGTGGCTTTTCTGATCCACAGAGTTTCTACCTTTACAGAAAATATCCCAGAAGGTCAATAATTTGAATTTCCTGCACAACATTAACTGGTGTTACTAGTGCTTCATAATGAAATAGTTAACATAACATTGTATCTTTAGTTGGCCAAACTACTGCACTGATTTCCTTGCGCTTTCCACACGATGTAATCAGTTTTTATCAGAAACCCTTCTTCATTTTTTAAGTTTTATATTAAAATTAATTCTGATTAGCATTAACTAATGCAATGTATGCTTAGTTATGCTACTCAGTCACTGCTGGGCAACCTCTTCACATTCCTTGTCTCAATTGTCTCATTCAGAGCTGAACAGTATTTAACTATTTACACCCTGATGCTATAAGGGAGGATAAAATAGACACCACCACTAAGTCTTTTTCTTATTCATATTCCACTCCTGTCTCTTCGGAGCTTCGATGCTGATTTTTATTGTTGTTCTTCACGGGGGCCGTGCACTGTAATGAAGTTTGTGAATTTTCAGCAGTAGCTCCCAAATCCTTCCCCTGGTCAGTGCACAGCAGCATAAGCCTAGACCTCATGTCTGTAATTTTTCATGCTTCCTTTTCAGTTTTATCTTCCCAGTTTTGTCTTGTGGGTTTTCCTTTTATTGCTAAATGAAAGGTTCCTACTTGTGCCTGCTCTCATCTGCTCTTCTCATCATCTCAGCTGTGGTAGTAAAAGGATGCTATAATCCACTTCAAATCATGTTATAACAATCCTCATTAATTGAGGCTTTGTTTTTAATCACCTCATAAGATTATGGAGATAGATTTTTATTTTTTTTTTTGCATAAGAACAGCCACCCAGGTTATGAATAGGGCCACTGAATTATCTCCAAAATCCTCTGTTCCTCTACAGTTGAAAGTGTTACTTCACTAAAAACCTTTCACTTGTCACTCTTTTCCATACGTGACTCAGCCTCACACTCACAGCCTGCAAACTGGCTTACTGTTCACATCTCTCTTCAGTGATGAGGTGCAAAAAGGCCCCAGCCACAACTCATAATCTCCAACTCTGAATGCAGATCCGAAGTTGGACCGTTCAAACTGATCTCCCTACTTAGGGCTGTGGTTTCTCACCACATCTTTTGTCCAGTTAGGAGATGATTGTGGCAATTACCTTGATTAAATTGCAGGAATGTTTTTCTTTTTCCAGATGTCTTTCCTCTGAATAAATCATGAATTAAATCCAATTTTGAATTGTATGCTGCCTCAATTACTGCAATAACAAAGGTTTTGTGATGTTGCTGGAGAGGAGCCTGGCTTCTTAAGTGAAATCACTACTTAGATCTTGGTTTTCCAACACAAAAGTGAAGACAAACAGCTATAACTGATGTCCTGGGATGTATGAGGACATCCTCAAATCTCCTTACTGGGGGATGAGAGTTTGTTCCCTCATTCTTCCTGCTACGTCCTCTTTGAGTCTTTCTTTTCTTGCACATAGGGCTTTTTTTACTTCTTAGTCCTTCCCTTTCCGGCTAAATCTCTAAAGTCCAGTACTGTGCTCATTTATTTATTTTTCCCCTGGAAGGCCTCAGTGTTCACCTTTTTGTCTTTTATACATAGTACACTTTTTACACTGTTCAGTATAAAACACAAGACAGGCTGCAGATGTAAGAATTTGTTTTCCCTAGCAGAATATACCAAACATTTACAATAAATTTTCTTACCTCATGGAAGTTGAGCAGGTTGCTTGGTTGGTTTGTTTTTCAGTCATCTATTTATTTTTTCTGTATCCCTTGGTACCACATTAATATTATTACTACGTTATCAAACTTGCATTGTAGTCATTATGTTGAGACTTCCACATTTCTTTTCATAGCATCTTACATCACCTATTCACTTTCAAATAAAACTCCTGCAATTTCTCAGCACAGTTATTTTAGAGCAAGAATATATTGCTCAAAATAATGTACATCTGTATCTTCTAAAATCTGCAGGATAAAAAACACCTTTAAGAGCACAGCCAATGTCATTTTATATTTCATCATTTAACAGGCAATTTTTTATACCGATAGCTCGGAGTTTTCATATCATATGAGGCAATTGTGCTTGATTTAGACTAGAGCACTGGTGCATAGATACTCCTAATTTGGGTATCCCAAACTGTACAATACTGACTCATGAACACTTGGACTCTAAGAAGCTTGATGATAAAAGTACCTGTTCATTAATTATGATTTAATGAATGTAACCAGGATTTGTTGGATCCTTAGGGGTAAACTCTAGGAAGAAGACAGTCTAAAAGACCTAGTCAGAAGTATTTTCTCCCTTGTTGTAAGACTACACAGCTTACCACTTCAAACCTTGAGCAGCACCAAGAACTGTCAGTCATGATCAGTCAGAGGTATGCAATTACTACTTTCTTACAGTGAGGGATGTTAGCATTGTTAGGTCTTAAATGAGATATGAATAAGCATTTTTTTCTGAGGTATTTCATCCAGTGAAATGGAAAGCACCCTTATTTCCCTCCTCAGTCCTTATCTTTGCAGATTTCTGCTTCCCTTGCTGGGTGCTTGTAGATGGAATGGTACTTAAGGGGTGACTATCAACTCTCAAACCCGGGATAATTTTCCAATATTAGCAAAGCAAAAGCCATGATCTTCCCCTCTCTTCTCTTGCATTTTTTGAGGCCAAGTAAAATTTGCTATATGGGGGGAAAACTATATTAAAAGAGAAAAAATGTGGGGTGGAAGAGAACTTGTGCTACTCGTGCTGAAGATCCAGTTTGATCACGTGTCACAACAACTTAGAGTAACAAACCACTTTTGCTCTAAAAACTAATATTTTGTCACATCCAAAGGCAGTGTTACTTTTAAGGATAAGATGCTCAGAGTGAGCAGGAGGGCAGCAGCTGCTTGGATATTTCTTTTATGTTTCCCTGTCTCCTTTGACTAGATCAGAGATGACTAAATGGGATTTCTTTTGGCATTTAGGCCATGTACAGTTGGTACAGGTCACAGCTCTGGGGCACTGCTGTCCTAGGACTGTTGCTCTCGAGTACTGACATAGGTTGCCTGCAGCCACTAAATCCTTCCACAAGCTCATTGTGGTTTTTAATCCCCCAGTCCCTTGTGGCACAAAACAATCTGTCATCTCACTTTTGTCCTGAGTCTGTTCCCTATATCTAGCCCTAACAAGTCTTGGCAAAAGCAGGTAATTTAAGGTTTAGCAAAACAGAGGGGATCTGCAAGGAGATTCTAGCTCGAATGATCTCTTAATATCACACAGAAATGTACTTCCATGAGTTATTAGTTTAAGGAAATGTGTCGAGAGTCAAAAATCAGTACATTTCATCCTGCACAGTCCCAGGACTTGAACTCATTTAGGCATCTACATTTCAGTGGTTAACCACAGTAACGAGAGAGAGATACCTGGCCATCGTGTGCTCAGCCAGCATATTTGGCCACTTGAATTTTCCTAACTCAGGTGATGACTCTGCTTGAAAAACAGGTTTGTAGAAGTCCCCAAGATGGGCAAATCAAATATGCTCACAGAAAAAGACAATCACTTTGTGAATAAAGAGGGAAGAAAATACTGCAAATGAGTGTAGTGAAGCCAAACCACCCATTTAGAGTCAGACTTCCAGGTTAGGTACATAGTTGCCATTCAGACATTGGAATAGCCCACCACTTATCTCCACGGGAAACTGGAATGAAGTTGTGGAGATTGCTGGGATGTGCATCACTCCTGGGACGCTCGCTCTGGCTCATTTGAAATGGTGGTTACAGCTCAGGCAGGGTCATGCCCGTGTCTCAGTGGCCCTGAGCAGTTCTACTGAACCACCCCGTGTCCAGGTACTGAATATCTTTAAAAGTAGTAGGCAGTAATAAACCCCATGGCAGAAAAATGACTTTCAGATGATCTTACTTTGTTATCAAAATGCTGATAATTACAGTCAAGCAAATAAGGAAAGTTTTCAGATTGTGATCTGGTGCACTATTGATGTCTATGAAATGAACTTAATAGGCTTAAACACAATTAAATAAATCAAAACTGACCATCTCAGCTGATGGTGCAGCAATTCAGTGGGATGTTGTACCTGAGCTTATAAACACTTCAGTGCTTTGAAAAAAAAAGGCAAGTTCAAAGTGAGTGCCAAACCCAAAACTGTGACCCTGTTCACACTTCCCAGGAGATGGTGTAATGTGGCTTCCCCTACGCGAATCCTTCTGGGTCAGTAGATAATGAGAGGACGAAGTTCAAGTGCAAATTAACACTGAAGCTATGGCAGAAAGAACCACCGCTGGAAATCGGGGAGAAAATTCATAGAATCATAGAACTGTTTAGGTTGGAAAAGACCTTTAAGATCGTTGAGTCCAACTGTTAGCCCAGCATGGCCAAGTCCACCAGTAAACTGGGTCCTGAAGAGCCACATCTGCATGTCTTTTGAATCCCACCAGGGACGAGGACTCCACCGCTAGCCTGGGCCAGAGCTTGACAACCCTTTCTGCAAAGACATTTTTCCTAATCTCCAACCTGAACCTCCCATGCTGCAACTTATCTGCCATATAGATGTGTGTGTGTATAAATATATCTACATTAAAAAATAATATTAACAGTATTCTAGTAATTCAATTAGAGGAGTAGGACTGTTACACTAGGGTTGAGAGATCCTCTTCGTTATCCCACACTTTAAGCTCTAAATCTATGTATTTAAGACATCGTTATTTTTCCCCAAGGACATTCTGCCCTTGGTGGAGCCCCAGAGCTGATGCAGATTTATCTAAAGGTCAGCAGGTTTTTCATTTTTTCTGTTAGCCATAGAAATATTTTTTATGTATTTTTTTACAGATATACAGTCTACCATTTCCCCCCCAGCAGATAATAATTGAGAGCAAAGAAAAAAAAAAAAAAGAAAATCATATTCTTTCTGACTTGCCCAAAGATCTTAGTTCATATTTACTGAACAGCAGCCTCGCAGTGTCCTCCTTGGAAGACTCAACTGCCATAGGGCAACTGGTTCTATTTAATAATATTCTGCATCAGTAGTTTTGCCTTTTGGGCTGCAGAATTGATTTTCCTCATCTTGGCATATCTTTACAGCTCTGCCCCTTGACCTATTGCACTGCCCTGGCCAGCAGTGGCATGAGTGGCAGAAGACATGAAAGTCAGACGGGTGATTTCTGGGACATCAGGAGTGACAACTTCATGAGCAGAGAGCATTGAGACAGTTCTCCTGAAATATATTGCAGCAGGGAATGAGTCAGCATTCAAACGTAGCAAACTTTCTTCTTTACCAAAAAATCCCCTGCGAGACAGGGAATGTGTCAGCCCTGCATTACACAACCCAGATTTGTTTTGAGCATATTTTAGACTTCTGCTAAGAATTTTATAACCTGCGTGAGAAGCATTTATCTCAAAAGTCTTTAATTACTTTTTGTTATTTGAAACTCAGTGGGATGAAAGAAGTCTCCATGAAATATATTCTTGTTTTATTTAAAATTTTATTTTAAAACTACATGAACCATAATATTCTTGTCCACTATTGTCTTGTGGGAGCTAGACTTTTGGCTAGCAATAGCACATCACACTGCTGAGACTTCTAATGTACAGAACCACAACCATTGCTGTGGTGAGGTCTCCGTGTTTTCCTCCTTTAGAACTTCTCTCACCTCTCTGGACAGCAGTGGCTTCTGAGAAGTCCCAGTGGCTGCAGGCAGGTTCCAGTTGCTGTTACAGCTAATAGCAGTGACACCTCAGCACAATCTAAAGGTCCTGCAAGAAGTGTGGGAGAGCAGAGTGGGCGGATTCTTCCCTGATTTCTTCAGACTCAGTGAACTGCAAGATGATGCTTCCTCTTAACCCTCATTTGCTTAAAGAGGGAAGTATGACTTCAGAGCATTTGTAAGGAGATCAGCATCGTTGGGACCATGTCACCAACGGAGCCATGCCACTGTAGAAAAAGTGATGTACCCACATTCACCCAGGAGAAGCCTCAGTAGTTTAGGGCCTTGGAGAGTTGAACAGTAGCCAAGATCTTGGATTCTATCACCGTGGTTATGGTGGTATGACTGTGGTGTATATTGGTCTTTTGTTTGTGCAGAAGTGGACAGAAAGTTAGATTTAGATGAGCAGTTTCCTAAATCCCAGACATCATGAGTTTGTCTCCACTGTTACCAGCAGTTTGTGGACTGCTCTGACCTTTTTTTCATCTGTGGAAGTCTACAGAGAAGTGATCTCAGCAGATCATGTTAATGGTTTCTTGGCCTTACTGAAACTCACTAGTTTAACTGTGGGAATTATCAAATTAAACAACGATATGTTTAATAAGAATATTTCAGTCATATGGAATGATGATTTATTTGAGTTGCCCCTCCGGAGTGAAGAGTGGACAAGGACAACCTTCTGGAGCCCTTTTCAACCTTATTAGTCAGTAGTGCCACAGTGCCCTTCTGAGGGGGCCACGGGACAGCCCCACGCTAATGCTTAGGATCTGCCTTAGGCACAGTCCTGCTCTGGGTCAGGGAGACCTGCTGGGGCCACAGCAAGAATGGGGTGAGCAGGGGAACATTGTCCTGGCTGCTTGGTCTAGCTGAAGTCACAGTGTTGGGTCACAGGCTGGACTTGATGATCTTGGAGGTCTATTCCAGCCTCTGTGATGCTGTGACACTGGCTCCTGCCAAAGCCCTGGCCTTGACCAGTCATGAAGTGGCAGCTCTGGCATCACCTCCTTCCCCTGTCCTGCAGACTGTACGTGTTCACTGCTTGCCACCTTCCCCCAGCCCTAAAGCCGCTTCACCACTGACTTCCCAGCCTTCCTACCTTCAATTCCTTCTGGTATTGTGTAGGCAAAGTTGCTTGGTGTCCTTCTTTTTCTCCGTGTGTGCTGATGAGAATGGTGTGTCCCTTCTAACTGTGCCGAGTGCTGGGACTCTTTGCATAATGCCTCAAGTAGCAGAGCTGCAGGCAAATTCTTCTCTCTTACTGAACAGAACCCAGTAATAGTAGAAACAAGGTACATTTTTGCTCTGGGCTGGGGGATGTGATGCATTCCAGTTCAGTTTTTGCTGTGTTGGTTCCTATTCAAGATCCTTCACTGTGCTGACCTTGAAGCAGGTTTGGGGTTTGTTTCCTTTAGCAGCACACACCATCTTGCCACAGTTGCGATGCGGAGAGAAATGGATGATTATTTGCCATCTGCACTGACCGTACCTTCCAACCCCATCAGTCTTTTTATCTTTCACACGCGCGTTCCCAGCTATTAAATACAAGCTATAATAAAACAAAATAATAGCTAATAATCTGTATTGCTTGCTTGCAATACAGAGGTATAATAGTTTGTCTGACATTTTTTAGAGCCAATATTTACCTTTATCACTGGTAAGTGCCTCCCGAGACTCATTATTCATCTAATTCCCATTAAGAGGCAGTAGTAAAACAGCCTGTTGTCTTACAACTCTTGTTGTTAAGTACACTATGTTTAGTAATAAATGTCAGCTTGTGCTACACCAGAGAATTATTAATATTTCCTTTCTCTAGACATTTATAAATAAATGAATCATGTTTATTTATAGACTTCTTTCTGTCTACTTCTTGCAGTAGCCGGATAGAGCTGCTTTTCTTTAGGTGGGTGGTCTATTTCTTGAAGCTTGCTTATTCCCTTTAAACTTAATGCTGGAAGAAAATGAATATTCTTAGTTTTTATATATTTTTACTTTGCAAATAACCAAGGATGATATTTAGGGGGGAAAAAAACCATGTTGTATTGAAAGCTAAATTATGTTAGTTCATGAATAATGTGGTAGAAATACTTCAAATAATTGAGTTACTTGAACTTGTGCCAAATAGTTTTTAGCATCACCAGTATGCTTTTAAAGGTCATTCCATGTGTGGCTAGAAATATTGGGTGAGGTTTTCAAAAGCATCAAGCTCTCATTTAATTCTGATATCCCCTTGAAAGGGTTTTTGTTGTTTGGCTATCTCATTTGCTGGGAGAACCCCAGTGCTGTCTGGGGGTGAGGGGATGGGTGATGGATGGTTACTCATCAGGAGAAAAGCTACGATAACCATCTGGATGTGAACTTTCTGATTTGACAGTTCTCTATATTATCCATAATTATCTTTCTCTTCTGTCTTGGCGTCCTCACAATTCATTTTCTCTGTTTGTATACTTTTTGTGAGTTGTAAGCAAAAAATGTCCTTCAATTCAAAACCCATTAAATGGCAACAGCCTTTCTCAGCCCTGCCAGCGGTGTTGGAAAAGGCCTGAGTCAGAATCACTTATACTGAACAGAACCATTGAGATTCAGGAACTCAATGACCAGAAGACAACTCCGTGCCTTCTTAGAAAGCTGTGTAGCAAGGCTGGTGTTGTCTCTTCTCCCCAAATACTAATGATAAAACAAGAGGAAATGGCCTCAAGTTGCATCAGGGGAGGTTTAGAGTGCATATTAGGAAGGAATTCTTCCCTGAGAGAGTGGTTGGGCACTGAACAGGCTGCCCAGGGAGAGGGTGGAGTCACTGTCCCTGGTGGGGTTTAAAAAGCGAGTAGATGTAGCACTTGAGGCCATGGACTCATGGACAGAGAGATGTTGGGGTGAAGGCTGGACTTGATGAGGTCCCAGAGGTCCTTTCCATCCATAGTAATTCTGTGATTCTGAGATGGGTGGGAGAGAGGCTAGTCACAAATGAGCTGGTAAAGGCACTAATGGCCCAAGGCATCTGTTACAGGTCCAGTGGGCTGCCCTGACCCTAAACCTTAATACTTGGTCTACATTAGCCCAGTTCCTTACAAATCAAGTGCTGGTAAGGCAAGCTAGGGAGGTTTGATAGCAATGGGCAGAAATCAGCAGGCTGATTGACAGTAGTGTCTTCTAAATAGCTGTATGCAGCAGTTTTCTTCCAAGTTTGATTTAGCCGTCTCTCCTAAATGAAGAAACAAAATCCCATCAAGCCCACAAAGTGTTACATTAATCCACATATTGTTTTGCTACGTCCACAAGGCTTAGCTGAGAATTATGTGGAGTTAGAAAAACATTTCCTATTGCCGTCTGAAAACGAAGGTTTGATCTAAGACTCTCACTCTATTATTTTCTGAGCTATGCACCATTACCTCTGAGAATTGTGTCCCTCTCGGTGCCTGCCGTAGCCCCTCAGGCAGGAAAAAGATGAAAACTGAAGTGGAATTTCATGGGGTTTTGCAGAAAACAAAATCAGTAGCAGTAATGGAATAGGTCCTCTAAGTGTGTGTGTGCGGGGGGCTTTGTTAAGAAATTTGCATTAATCTCATAGCAGCTAAATTATTTTTTTCCTGTGAGGCAGTTCAGTCACCTAGTATTAAGCAGCTGATGCATACCTATAAAATTACCACGTAGCAAAAATAGAGCATTCTGGGCAGCCATCAGCAAACCTCTTCTAAACAAATTTAGCAACTCAGGCTTGTACAACTTGAGGTTAATTAAATACTTCATCAAGGAGGACACTTGGGAAGGAATTCAGCCTATCTGTTTGCGTTCAAATGTCCTTGACTGGAGAAAGAGTTCAGCAAATAGATCTTTCCCCCCTTGACAGCACATGGAGAAGAGCGGTGCCCTTTCTGGGCTGATCTCTGTCTGTGTGTCTTTTGAGTGGAAATATCTCTAGTCTTTGGGTGAAATGCATCTAACAGCTGCTGGATGCAAAAATCTACCGAGAGCATCTTCCAGTGCCCTAAAGCAGTTTACTGGAGCAAGTTTATCAGCAGTTCTGGAGCCATCCTGCCTGTTCGGATGGGCCTATAGCCAGAGAGAACAAGCCTATAGAAACCTGTCGTTTCAGGGCTTTTCCCTCTCTTGTTGTATCTGATGTAGTTTGTAATCAGATGTAACACGACAGCAACAGCTTGACAAGCTGATAATACACTTCACTTGCAAAACTCGTGTGCTAAGACTGCAAACACATTTTTGTTTAAGCTATGTCATGTTTATGCATAGCAGGAGGATTTTTTTATTTATTTACTTTTTTTTTTCTTCTGTGGATCTGCTCTATAAAGTCTGAGGAGATCTTGAGGTTTTGTCTTTTAAAATGCAGCTGCTCTTTTTACAGCCTCTAAGAAAAAGTTTGACTTTCCTCAGTCACACTAATTTATTTGGACAGTCGTTCAGATACAAAGCACAGACCAAAAGAGGTTGTCTTATTATTTGCTTCCTGAAGCATGTGTGCCCCATTTTCTAGCCATTAGGGTGTTTCATAAGCCTTTATTATTTACCACACTGGTGAAAAACAGGAAAAAGAAAAGGAAATCAGTTTCTTCAGGCCTCACGTGGTCAGTCACAGAGAAAGAACATCATTAGGAATGGTGGTGGTGGTGGTGTAGAAAAAAAAAAGAGTTCTTGGTCATTAAGAAAGTCCTGCAGTAGCTTCTAGGGATCCAAGAAAAAACTGCTAAGGTGATATCAGAGCAAAGGCAGCCTTGGCCATGTCGGGGTGTCATGCTGGACTGTCTGGTGACTGGATTTATCATCTAACCATGCTCTTCTACTCCGTGAAGCTGAATAGTGCTATATATTTTTTCTCTGAGTCAAATCCTGTTCCATCCAGGCATTTTTCACTCATTTTACCGGAAGAAAATTCTGCCTAAAAATGTCTGAGCAGTGACAAAGGAGATGTGAGAATCCCTGTGGATGCTTTGCATCTGGCCTGTGAACACAGGCAAACAGTGGTGCTCACTATTTTCTTTACCATACTCCTACTGAAAACCCTGGCTGGGTTTCCATAGGGATTCAGCTCCGCGGAGTTAGTAATGGGAGGTAGAGGACAGGGATTCAGGCTGCATTATTCTCATTCAGAAGGGAGGAAAGCAGAATAAGTTTGGAGAATCTGTCTTTACACAATCAATCTTTCTTGCCATTTGGAAGAAGCCTCCCGTAGGAGTCGTGCTTGAGAGCGCCGTGGATATTGTTATGTACACAGATACACTTGGATCAGCCTTCCCTGCTGCGGGTCCTCTACTACCGTGTGCCTGCAATTGGTTGCTTTCCCTTCCATAAAAACATGAGCCTTGCTTTCCAGGAACTTGTCCAAGAAAATGTGAGGGCTGAATACACCGGAATGAGTTTTCCTCCCTCTCTCTTATTTTTCTATGTGGGAAAGAATGAAGAGGTGAGAACTAAAATTTTCTAGCTCTACGTATGCTCGTTTGAATGCTATCCCCACAGCTCATTTAAAAAGTGAAAGAATATTTTATACAGCCTGAGGTTCTTCTCTAACAGCCTGTACATTTCTTTCAGTAGTGAAATCTAGAACCTAAATACCTATAGTTTTACTTTCACCTGCTGGTTTATCTGTCATTTTATCTGGGAGACAGTGAACTTTATTCTCTTCCTACAGAATCATTTCAGATTCACCTTTCTGGTAGTAAACCTTACCAGTTGCTCATCTGATTCAATTAACTGCTTTACTGGTGATACTTTGTACAGACCAAACTATTATTATTATTATTATTTTGAATGTCAAATCCGATTTGGGCAACATTCCTTTCCTCCTATTTGTCCCTGGAAAACACTGGACAGGAAATGACATCTATTAAAACTGCTTTCATTGCCAAGTTTGGAATGAACAGCAGTTTATCAAGCAATGTGTCATAAAAGGCAGTAACTAAAGAAAACCAAAGTAAAACATTCACTTTCATTATTGAACATTTTTAGCTTTATTATTATAATAGAATTACAGTCTGACATAAAATAAAGAGCTTTTGCTAAACTCTGTAAAGCAATACATGCTTCTGCCATAAACAACCTCTATTAGATTTAGGTTTTATTGCCACATCACTGCACTGAGGTGCAATAAACATTCAATGTCATCTTTTTAAAATTACCCCAGGAGTAAACAGAAACTGTCCTCTATAAGAGTGTATCATTATTTTCAAGGAAGACTTACTATTATTACATGGTTTAGCAAAGCATTGTAAAAAAGCTACATAGAGAATACCTTGTCTTTGATAAACTGTGCAATCAAGTTTATACAGTATAATACTATTGGCATTGACTAACTAAGAGGTGATATAATGCAGTCATTGCATAGCAAAAAGCAGACTAGTTAAGTAATATTCACATCTAATGTGCAAAATGCAGACCAAAAGGTAGCTATGAATTGCTGGAAAGATAAAATGCCCTAAATGAACACACCAGTTTAACGCCAAAAATAACAAGATAAACAAGTACACAGAAGTTAAAGAGCCATAGTTTATTTTTTCTATACATATATCTACACATCAGAACCAGAAGATGAAACATCCCCTTTTAATAAGCTCCAATCAGATAACTTATCAAGTTTAGACAGGACCAAATGTTAGACAATGAAGCATTATTTAAAAAATGAAATTAAATAAAAATCTTCTCTAAAGAAAACAGCAAATATTTTCTTCTGTAGATAGAGGATGTCAACTGTTTGATTTATTGATAAAGAGTTTAGAAAACGTCGCCTGTGAAATTTGACTCTCAGTCGGTGTTTCTCTGGAGGCTTCGTGCAGCTCTCTCTTAAAATTCATTCAGTGCCATCTATTACACTTTTGTAATCGCCGCTTGCAAATATCCACCATTCTTGCCCTCTCTGAAGAATCTTATTTCTAAGAACCAGAAATAATGATGCTGACTAGAATTTAGTTAATTTTTTAAGGGAGCACAATGCCTGCAAAATGGACATCTTGTATTTAAAGCCCTTACATATTGTTCCTACAAATATATTGCTACAGTAAAAATGAAATGTAGTAAGTTTACTCAATAAAATCTATTTTCCTGTACATTCTTTTATGTATGACTTTTTTGTTTGTATTTAATGCTACATATATTACATCACTTATTGTAACAGTTATGTATCAGCAAATATAGCAGTAATATACAGATGTCCTTCTGTCTTGACAAGTATTTCACCATTTTTACCTACCAAATAGAATCCCGTACTTCAGTACTGATGCATGACCTGAGCAGACCAGTCATTAATCTAATAGTATACATTGGATGACATTGTCAATTTGCAAGCTACTGTACACTCAACCACTTTACAAATGGAATTCATTCCAAGTGCTTTCTGCGTATTTATTTTTTAAGCTTTCCAGTACCACTATTTTTTATTTATTTAATTTTTTTTTAGGCTCTAAATATGTTTTATTGAGCATTTACCAACATATTAAGAGCTAAGAGGTGAATCCTACACAATGTTTTAAGAACACAACTTTAAAAAAGTAAAAAAATGTACAATCTCATGCTGCATATTTACATATATTATTTAAATACTATATTTTATCTTTCTGCTACCCATAAATCTCAGTCTAAAGCTTCTTTTTAATGTATCATTTTATAAAAGAATACATTCAACATATCTAGAGCTTGCAAAAATTGGTTTGTGTTTTTCTTTTTTAACTCTAAAACATAGTGATGAGTACCAGCTACCTGTAAAAGCATCGGGGGAATCGTTTGGATTACACACGTGATAGGGGGAACTTGGGATCTGCACTTGATTGTGCAACTGGTTTTAAGTCTAGTCTAGTGACAACTTAATGCTTAGGACAAGACTGCAAGGAGACAGCAGATTAAAGCATTAGATTTATGTGCTATACAGTGACAAACTGTACCTAGCGTGAGTAGATTTCCTTTCTCTTTAAATTCCATTTTATATAAGTCAGATGATTGGGAATATAGAAAAGAAAAGGGGTTAGGAAAAGAACACATCTTACGGGATTCGACAACAGAAAGCTTTACATCCTTGAAAAGACTATAAACAGTGGTTAAATACATGGAATGGGCATAGTATGTGCATCAGGAATGGCATAAAGAATATTCTCCCACTTCCCACAGTCCTTTGAATAAAAATAGCTTTTTCACATATAGAATACCTCTTAGGGACCTTCAGTACTAAACTATCTACAAATGGTTTCCTTTTCTTTTGTTCATTACAAACCTTCTTCTTCCATTTTCCACAGTATATAACATAGATCACTCTCTCCCTCACACACAGGGTTGGGGTTTTTTATTATACAGATATAGTTTTACCTTTTGTTAAATAAAGAAATCTTTATTTTCTTTAAGACAGAGGCAATGAAGCAAATGGGAATTCCTGTACGTGAAAACGGGAAGCAATTCCCAGAGCAAAAGACAAAACACAACTATACGAAGAAACGAGGTTATTGATGGGGAGTGGGAGCTTTTAACTGGGGCTCCCGGTTTAAATAGGTAGCCCAATAGACTAAGTTAAAGATTCCAAAAAGCAAGGGGAAGGCTATTCTTGATAGTCGATCAATTTTACTGACGCTGTTAAAAGTTTTCTTGGGTTCTGCAGGTTTTGTTTCTGGCTTAACTTCTTTGGGCTCAATCGTTGCACTTTTCGCAATGGTTGCCAGCCCAGGGTCCCTTGCAATGTTAGGGGTGTAGCTCGTAGCTGCAGCTGTGTACGTGTTATTTTTCTTAATAAGGGGGTCTTTCACTTTCTTTGGCTAAAAAAAAGAAGAAGAAGTTTAATTTTTGTTGTTCTGTCACCAGATAAGATTACGAAAAAGCAGCATAACGTTTTGCAATGAATCGAATTTACCCCACCAACTGTAATAAGCTGTAAGAGCAAGCGAAGTGGCTGGCTGCATGGCTCATGCAAAATACTGCAGTGAACACAAAGACAAAATCCACTAGAAGAGTGGATCAGTTGGATCATGTCATCCCCTGTACAAGGACTTCAGTAGCTGTATGATTTTTGCATCCACCATATTGCTAAAGCAAGAATGTGCTGAAATTCTGTTAGTGGACAAGAGTTTATTTATTGGTCAGAAAGGGTATCTAGACTTTTCCCATGGCTCCTTACGTTTTCTAGTATTACTCTTCTGGGATCTACTTGTAGGAAAAAAATCACATCTGGGTATGACAGCTGGAATTCATCTGTCCCTGTTACACAGAGTGCAAACCCTTCCTCCAGCCACTGGACAAGGGAAAACAGAGTAGAGAGATGTCGTGGGTCATTAAGGAGCTATAAAGAGGCATCACTTTACTCCAAGCTCTTCTGATGATGAGAAAAAAGCCCAGGTAACAAAAAAATCCCAAGAGCTTAGAAAATCTTTTGGCAGTATTTTCCCCAAAAGCCTAGGCAGATGTTACCCTCTTAAAAGGGAGCAAACCAAGACCGAACCAAAGCACGCACGCAAATAAATAACTAACTATATCCCTAGAGAGAAAACATCAGTGGAATGTGATCTCTTGTGTCACTTCACAAGACAGCAAATATCATTCTCTGTTTCCAAGAAGACAAGTCTGTCCCACAGACACGGTGTCTTTTAAAGTAGTCACAGTGCTTTCAGCGGCAGGTCAGCATTAGATTAATAGATAGATGAAATAGCTACACAGACCAGCCACCCAGGGAGGCTTTGGGAAAAAGTTCTCATTCAAGAGGTGAACATTTCAATGACCAGACAGGGGACTGTGAAGGGAGCTGCAGAAGCATCGGGGTGAGCGGAGAGAGGTTTGTCAAAGCACGGCTTGGAGCCCCGCGCGGGGAGGAAGCGAAGGCTGAGATGTGCAGTTTCTGCTACTTGGTAGGAAAAGGGATTCACATAATGACTCTGTAGATGCTTTTTATTTCATGACAGTACTATTCAGCTTAGCTTGAGGCTAAGAAAAAGCTTCAGATTGGCTTGGAGTATTTCTGCTGAATAGGGGGAACAAACGGGTTGAAAAAAGTACACAGGAAAGAAAAAAGGCAATGTCAGAAATATTTCTTTAGTTGTCTGCCCTTTCTTTTACTCCCGAGCAGAAGTCTGCTGGCATCCTTGCTGACTGTGAAGCCAGTCCCGTTCCCTTCTCAGCCAGCCTCAGCAGCAATAAACCCAGCAGGCAAAGAACCACTTCTTAGGACTCTCAGAGGAGACTCTTTCTATGGATTGAAATGTCGTGAGGAATCTGAGGCACAGAAAGCCCTGGCACCGGCCAGGGTCCTATTACTTCATGCCAAATTCAACTTTATGAAACAGTAATCTGATAGCCTCTTCCAGCTGTACATTTCTTTAAGCTGCAATGCTCTGTTGCCCATCAGTTTGCCTTTCCTTACACCTCCAGGTCTTTGCTGACTTCTATCGAATGACCCTTACCTGCTGAAGAATGCAAATGGACCAGTATCTTAAACAGGGTTTGATTTTTGTGTTTGTATTGGTGTGGGGTTTTTTTTAATTCTGAAAACATAATTTTCTTTGAAACAAATGAAATGACTGATTGTAATAACTATGTAGCAAGGTAGCTCTTACTAACAAGGTGATATTTAACAATTTATGGATTTTCTTCTAGTAATACATCCCATTTTTTTACAATCAGGAAGCTAGGAACACAACAAGGAATCAAACAAATTCTTTTCAATGAAGTATCAGCAGTAACTGAAAACTCAACATCCCCCAGTGAAGTTTGTTACTTCACTCGTGTCCTGCAGTACTTCTGCATTAGCTGTCATTGTCTAAATGTCCTCATTTTATTTTTCTCACTGACTTATGCAACAAAAATAGAAAAATAATAAATAAATATATTTTTATATATAAAAAAATATATCCACAGTCCTGAATTAAGCATATACATTCACATGCCAATGAGTAACATCTGCTCCTCCAAATACTTACTCTGCTGAAGCTCTAGCCTTTGAATGATCATAATAACCAATTAGGCAAATTAAAAGTCACTTTCAAGGTCTCTCCAAAAAAACCCCATAGAATCCCAACCAAATAAGCCTCCTCATAGAAGCAGCTGACACAATAACTCGTAGGAAATGAGAAACTTTCTCTGATCCCCGATCAGAGGAAGTCAGGGTGATGTCTTTCTATTGCATTCATACAGAGCAGGACTGCACACTCCCAACACACCTGGCACTGCTTCCCCCCAGACAAAAACATTTCTCCTATAGATGAAGAAATAAAAACTAGAAATGTTATTTTTTAAAAAATAGAGAAATGATGGGAAGTGAAAGAAAGGGGAGAAGAAGTCCTGCAGTGATTTATCTGGTCATGATCACAGAGTGGTCCTCCTGAAGTTCACGTTGGGGAGCAATATACTTTGGACACTGTCAGATACAGCAGCCACAAGAACTTTTCCTATGTTTATACGGAGGCATCCACATTTTCTCTTGATTGGACACTAGAAAATCTCTTGTCTTCCCTTAAAAAAACCCACCATGTTTATCTCCTTTCTGCTCAGTCCCACAAGTAAAAATCTCAGTAAAACTTGTAATTATTAATAGCATTAAGTATCATCCAGTACATCAGAAGTAGTATTTATGTGCTCAGTGTCTAAGTAATTATTGTTTTTGTGTCGAAACGCTGTGTGTGAACACACGAGGAAGCTCTTTTGGAATAATTACTATGGGAAACAATGAGATCTTCTACCAGGCTAAGAGAGCCCCGTGTAGCGACCGAGCGCGACACCACCGTATGCCCTCTTGGGAAAGCTGTGAGGTGGAGTTACCTTTTCAGGAACGACGCTTTTGCCATCCCATGCATAGCCCCTCTTTGTGAAGTAATTGACTGTTGCGAACTCGATGAGCGCAGAGAAGACGAAGGCGTAGCACACTGCTATAAACCAGTCCATGGCAGTGGCGTAGGCCACCTTGGGGAGAGAATTCCTCGCACTGATGCTCAGAGTGGTCATTGTCAGGACAGTTGTCACTCCTGGGAAACAAAGCAGTTTTAGTGTCTGTAGATCAGTGGCTAGATTTTGTGCTTCATTTCTCAGCTGTTATGGTGGATGGGAAAGCCTTGCCCTCACCCCCAAACTTCCCCACTTCCAGTCATTTACTACTTGAGGGAACCAGATTTCAAGTTCTGAGGAAGTTGCAGAATCATAAAGACATCTCTCGTACCTTTATTCTTTGACATTGTTGTAGGAGAAAAATATTGTTATAGCTGGCATGGAAATAATATTTTGAGTTATGAACTGGGTACTACTTCATGCTTCCTGCCCTTTGGAGAAAGACTGTTGCTGTTCCTTATTCACGCCCTGCAATTTGTCCTACAGACTCAACAATTTAAAGATTTTTAGTTCTTTATTGCAACAGTTCTAAAATATTTAGATAGAAAACTAAAAAAAATAAAACCCTTGTTTTCATTCAGTTTATTTGGTAGAAATTCCTTCCGTGTACTCAAATGTTAATCCATTTTTTATGGGAGATTGCATTTGTTTGAATTGATGGTTTTACAGATTTCCATCCCTTTATTCACTGATGTCCTGAAAAGACTTTATGTAAGAAGGCAAAGAATTTGTGTAAGAATAATGATAATGTAAATTACATTTCTGATACCAGAGACTCTCTCTGCTGATAAACCTGTTCCCTTAACTGGCTGTAGAGAGCAAGCTGGACTATATTGAACTCACTCTGCTTGCAGCTGCTTGAAAAACCAATCTACAAATGCAGGCTAGACATTTCCATCGAATCACACGGCCACGAGTTACCTTGACAACTGGGATGTCACGTATTGAATGTGCCTTGTGAGTTCATCCTCACTGCGCCGAGCGTTAGGGAGAATGGGCAGTGGTCTAAAACAGGCCAAATCATCAACAACACGTTTATGTGCTGGTGTAAAGAGCTTGAATTCATAGTGCCTAATGAGGAAGCAACCTCTCTTCCCCGAGAGGTGGCCTAATCTTGGTTTTGACTCATTACTTAGCAAGCTTATGTTCCTACTACGTTGCAGCAAACCAGGATTGATAACTCTTATTATTTGTGGCACTAAGGGGGCTAAAAGATCTACGTTGTATTTCGAGGCATACACACATTCATGTAAAACTTTCTGAAGCATTCGGTGCTGTTAAGAAATGAGAAAGCTATCTTGATACATAATGATGGAATCAAGACTACTAAATAGTTGCCTTCTAAAAGGAAAACTGTCAGAAATGAGTGGGTTCTTGAGCCTGTGAAGATAGCAGCTTGACACTGTGCTGTATTATATATTGCACATCGTGAGACTGGGAAATTTTGTTCTTGATCTGTGATGATCTTTTTAATGGCATGTCCAAAAAGAGGTAAAGTAGCTACGATTTCAACGGCTTTGATTACAGGGTCCCATAAAAAAGTCCCAGGTTCATTCTCAGTGAAGTTGATAATACAACTTTAGAATTAGTTTTAGATGTTCATCTAAACAGTATTCTGTAAATCAAAACTAATTACACCGTGGTCTAAACCCTTATTCTGTAAATGCACATCTGTGTATCAACAGCAAGCCTCTAGCTGGGGCAGGAGGTCTAAGGCTATGCAAGCTGTGACTGATTTCCAGAGGCACCGAGGAACTAAAGCACAGCTGTGAAGAGTGCCAGAAAAAGGTCAACAAAAATCACTCTTATCCAACAAGAGTTTCAGAGTCTGCATTTCTTAACATCAGGCCTTGTGACTCTCCAGCTGTGCCACGTCCAGTGTCAATAGGTAAATTCTCTTTGGCAAAGCAGTAGGGCTCGTGGTGTCCTGCCCCAGCTGTGTAAAACCCAACTCAGCCATGTGTTCTTCCACCTCCCCCTGCCAAGGCTGTTCAGGTCTCCCATCTGACATCAGAAAAAAGACAAGGCTACACAGCAAAAAGCTCAGGTTCTATTTTCCTTAACTAAAGTTTTATGACATCCTCTTATTTTCAACTCTTTGGGCTTTGTTGGTTTAATTTTGTGCCTATTTGGATTAGTATCTCCAGAGACTATGCTAGTTGCATGGTTTTAATACTAAGTTAATCATTTGCAAGGTGTTAAAACACCAGGGACAAACTGGAGGAGCTTAGAGTCCTTTAGATTGTGTTCTTATTGCATTCTTACTGCATTCTTACTGCACTCATTGAGTGCACCTATTCATCAGTGTAAGCACGATAAATTGTCACTGATTTCAACTGGAGACCTTTAACAGTAGTCCTGCAAAAGGGATTGATGAAAAAGATTTTTAAGAGAAGAATTTTCAAAGGGCCTAAGATGTCAGATGACCAGCTCCCATTGATTAAAGGCTTTTTGACAGTTCCCACTATGAATGTCATTGCCGTTGTTAGAAATGTTTTATTCATATCCTTACTGTTCTGGAAAACTTGAACTGTAATAGATTGCTTAGGATATTTTTGTGTCTCTTTTTACAATCCATTTAAAAGCTTTGGACCTTCTATCAGTTTCTGCTACACCTTCTCAAGCAAACGTGTTGACTGTGTGTAGTGTTCATACTCATACTGTTCCCCAGTATTGTGTTCTGCATAACTTGTCTTACCATCAGATTTCTCAAACCGATTTGACTGATTGCCAGACAGAATCACAGCACGGTAGGGGTTGGAAGGGACCTTGAAAGATCATCGGGTCCAACCCCTCTGCCAGAGCAGGACAGAACTAGAGCAGCTCATGCAGGAACATGTCCAGGCAGGTTTGGAATGTGTCCAGAGAAGGAGACTCCACAACCCCTCTGGGCAGCCTGTTCCAGGCTCTGTCAACCTCACTGTGGAAAATATTTCTCCGTATGGCTACATGGAACCTCCCATGCTCCAGCTGCACCCGTTGCCCCGTGTCCTGGATGTCCCTGAGAAGAGCCTGGCTCCAGCCTCCTGACACTCACCCTGTCCATCTTTATAACCATCCATGAGGTCACCTCTCAGTCTCCTCTGCTCCAGGCTGAAGAGCCCCAGCTCCCTCAGCCTTTCCTCAGCAGGGAGATGTTCCCTCCCTGTATCATCTCTCTGGCTCTGCACTGGACTCTTTTGAGCAGTTCCCTGTCCTCCTTAAACTGATGGGCCCAGAACTGGACCCAACATTCCAGATGAGGCCTCAGCAGGGCAGAGCAGAGGGGGAGGAGAACCTCTCTCCACCTACCAACCACAGCCCTTCGAATCCACCCCAGGCTGCCATTGGCCTTCCTGGCCACGAGGGC
Source organism: Chloroceryle aenea (assembly GCA_013399075.1). Lineage (NCBI taxonomy): Eukaryota > Metazoa > Chordata > Aves > Coraciiformes > Cerylidae > Chloroceryle > Chloroceryle aenea. The sequence continues at coordinate 184,787 of VWZY01005154.1, read as the reverse complement.
CATTGCTGGCTCATGGTCACCCTGCTGCCCACCAGGACCCCCAGGTCCCTTTCCTCAGAGCTGCTTTCCAAACAGTTTATAGGTCTTGCTTACCAAATACAGTTCTTGCTGGAACAGATTCTCTGTTAAGCCAGAAGGACACCTGTGACAGTATCACTGTCATGATGCATGGCAGATAAGTCTGGATGACAAAGTAACCAATCTTTCTCTTCAAGTGAAAATGTGTGGTCATAACAACATATTCCCCTAAAAACAAAACATAAAAACCAGGACCATTAAAAAGTTTATAAACACACAAATTATAAGACTTTATAGGAAGTATTTTTCACTATAGTTACCCCTATTATATCAAAAAAAAGTCCTCAGATCATATTGGGTGAGCTCTGAAGAACATGAAATAAAGTAGGTTCTGGAGTTCCACTAGTAATACAAAACTAGACAGTTCTGGGAAATGCTAATTAAAATTACAGCTTTTCATCTCTGCTGAGGAGCGAATGAAACCCTGCATTAAGTGCTGGCTGTTCAGGCCTCTCGTGAAAGGCTTTATTCCATTAGAAGCTGGAAAACCACCATAATANCCTGTCCTCCTTAAACTGATGGGCCCAGAACTGGACCCAACATTCCAGATGAGGCCTCAGCAGGGCAGAGCAGAGGGGGAGGAGAACCTCTCTCCACCTACCAACCACAGCCCTTCGAATCCACCCCAGGCTGCCATTGGCCTTCCTGGCCACGAGGGCCATTGCTGGCTCATGGTCACCCTGCTGCCCACCAGGACCCCCAGGTCCCTTTCCTCAGAGCTGCTTTCCAAACAGTTTATAGGTCTTGCTTACCAAATACAGTTCTTGCTGGAACAGATTCTCTGTTAAGCCAGAAGGACACCTGTGACAGTATCACTGTCATGATGCATGGCAGATAAGTCTGGATGACAAAGTAACCAATCTTTCTCTTCAAGTGAAAATGTGTGGTCATAACAACATATTCCCCTAAAAAACAAAACATAAAAACCAGGACCATTAAAAAGTTTATAAACACACAAATTATAAGACTTTATAGGAAGTATTTTTCACTATAGTTACCCCTATTATATCAAAAAAAAGTCCTCAGATCATATTGGGTGAGCTCTGAAGAACATGAAATAAAGTAGGTTCTGGAGTTCCACTAGTAATACAAAACTAGACAGTTCTGGGAAATGCTAATTAAAATTACAGCTTTTCATCTCTGCTGAGGAGCGAATGAAACCCTGCATTAAGTGCTGGCTGTTCAGGCCTCTCGTGAAAGGCTTTATTCCATTAGAAGCTGGAAAACCACCATAATACACACAGGTAAACATCATATAAAGACTAAATCAGGACAGGCACTCAGAAGTGTTTCAGTCAGGCCAGGCTTAAGGGGTAACTGTTGATGTGACTGTGTCTGCATTACACTGTCTGTGCTTAATGTGCTCTGCAGATTGAAGTGTCCCCGTTCTGCTAATTCAGTACTTCACTCAGTTATGATTCTCTCCTGAAGTCAATGGACAAGGCAAGATGAACACAGAATATTTTCACTAGCACTACCTTTTTGGGGGCCACAAAAACACACGAGCTGGGTATTCTGATTGCAATTGAATGGAATCTTAAGTATTTCTATAGCTCTATAAACCTTCTCTGCCAGAGCAGAGCAATTAGTGCCTCATTTGCAGATCATTATTTACATCACTGAAAATGGATTTTGAGAAACGGTATATTCTCAAAAGACTGGAAAACCTGTTGTTGTGACTTATTTTGATTCTTCTTATGCACTAAACCTTATCTTAGGAAGGAAAGGAGCGGACGTGCTGCTGAATAGAAACTTTTGTCTAGATTAGAGGTGACGTAAAATTACTGTTATTCTATTTTTAAAATGTAGGCAGCTGGAAAGAGAAAGTTGCTCTTGTACAGGAAAAGCTTCAATTGGATTGAAAAATTCTGTCTAGACATTGACTGCTCACGCACCGAGCATGTCAAATGCCTTTTTCTTTAATTCAGGGTTTAGAAGAACATTCATTTCAACAGGCTTGCTCTGTGTATAACCCCGAGGAAAGCTTATAAATAAGATGTGACAATACTCCTGGTATGTTTCAATACAAAAGACAGTAGCAAAGGGGGAAAAGTGAATCAATTATAAATTGAGAGATAAAGAAGGAAAATTTTCTGTCAAAAACAGGACAGGCAGAAGCAGTATAGTGGGTATTACGACTTGAATTTTGCCCACCTTTCTTTAACTTTCACTGAAACAACTTTCTTTTCCTCTCTGCCAGAGATTGTGATCTTATGACAGTGCCAGCCTTGACTAGGAGAGCCAATAACTTAATTGTATCTGCTAAAAGATGACGTGGGCAGCTGTTTGAATGCCATCAGCTATAGAGTGCTCACAACGGTATGTCTGAATTAATTCAGGGATTGAAGATGGCAAGCTAAGAATACAGAGCGAACACACCCCTGTACTCTGAAGCTTTATTTAGCTGCTTAAATTATGAAAGTATTTTTAACCTCTGGAAAATGAGAACAAGATTCAAAGCCTAAAGGCAATTAAAAAGACAGGGATTACTCTCATCTGCTAAGCATTGCAGTAGGTCTGAGCCAGAAGTCAGCTGAAGGTAATGCCACGAGGAGTGAATCAGGCAAAGCACAAGCCTGGAATAACACCTACAGTTCAGTTACAAGTCCAAAACATGGTTTCAGGTCTCGGAAATGCCAGTGGACTGGAGTCATTTACTCAAAGATAGTGGGAATTTTGATGAGATTTTTTGAAATAACTGCAGGACGTGAAAGTACTCCAGTTATTTACTGAATTTTTAGTTCCCCACATTTTATGCCTTTAATTATGGTACTTTAAAAGTACCACACTGATGACAGCTGCTGACCACTGTCTAATTTCCCAGCAATTCCTCTGGAAATCTGTTTTCAAAGGTTTGGAATTCAGCCATAAAATTCCCCACAGCCTGAAATTGCAAATAGCTCTAGAGCAGTATTTTTCCTATATTCACAGTGTTTGATTATTAGGCTTTCACAAGTTGTAGCACAAGTTGTATCTTAAGCATCTAACATTCTCTAATCTCTTATTGTCTTCCCCAAAGAAGTTAGAAAGAAAGGTATTTCTTTTGAACTTCCTTGGCATCTCCAAAGTCATCTACAAATAACCGTGTTGAGAAATTTGGGTTTAATTTTATTTGTTCCACAAAGTTTAAATTAATTTATAAGTATTACATAATATGAAGCATTTAAAAGCGGTCACATGACTCCATCTGTGTTCACTTAATGGTTTGGATGATTGTCCTCTGTGCTCTGGAAGTTTGTGCTTGTGCTCAACACTGGAGTTTTGAAGCAGCCCTTGATGCTGCAGGTAGATTACAATACTCGAGTCCACTGCTCAGGCGGTATAAACTAACCCGGGTCCTTAGAAAAACAAATTAATTGATAATTCAGTCAAAACTCAGTATTCTGTGAACTATTTGTCATAAACCCATTCTGTCAGGTGAGTGACTAAAATTAACATGCATCACATCAGGCATATGGTTTGAGGTGGGGACTGAGTTTTAGCTATAATAGTTTTTTCACACTAGGTAGGAATTTAGGCTTTCCTTGCTGTTTATTTAAAATATATTATTTCTCATCTATTACTTATGCCGTGTAACCCAACAGGAAAACTCTTTAAGAACAGAATCCTCTGAGCAGATTTGAGGAATAGCAGAAAACAATATACTACAGTGACTGTAAGTCCTGATGATTCTCGGCGCAAAGCAATGTTTGCAAGGTGGCTAAATAATTCCACACAAATAGAAACTCTCACCAGCCCTTTAAGTATTTCTTCAGGTGCTTATAAAAAAAAGATAATTTTAAACTCATTCTGGGTCAATATGAGTCAGCAGTTGGAGAGTGACAGGAATTTTAGACATGAGTAAATGGGTGACTCTGCTTAAGCAAAAAAGCAGCAACAATAATTATTATTTTTCTGAATGCCATTTTTAAGTCTATAGTACCTGCACAATCCCTTGTCAGCAGAGATGAATGACTATGTTAAAAAGATCTAGCCTTTCAAGATTCAATGAGCATTTGAGATTATCTTGTTCTAGCTCCAGAAATAAGGATAGGAGATGGAAGAAATCAAAAGAGGAAAAAAAATTAAAAGGAACATTGTGGATTCAGTAAATAATAGCTCTGAGAATGTTTAGAGTAACCCAGTTACACCCAAATTCTTAGAAAATAACATGTCTGGAATTCCAGATGAGTATAAATATCATCTTAAAATGGCCCAAGGTGATGTAGACTCCTCTAATGATCCACAGCATCAGCTGCAGGAGGGCTTCATTTCCTAGCCTCAGAAAAGTGCTGAGAACTTCTGAGTGAAGATTGTCTTCCATTCCTTTTGTCATTTTGTTAGGCGAGTCACTACCCACCATGCTGAAAGTAAGGAGGGATTTCATCATTTTTTTACATGCCATATCTTAAAGCAGAGATGATCAGAGGACAAAGATGTACAGGAGCATCCTTTGAGACTAGCTGCCCACCTACCGAATAGGGACAGCAAGTGATCATTACCCACTTCTCAGCCCCACCGTTATTTTGGGAAAGACAAAACATTTTCCTTTCCAAAGCAAACCAAGGAGAATTTTTCCTTGAGGCCTTGAATTTCCAAGCAATAAATGCATTTCTTCCACCACTGTGTATTTCTATCAGGAGGTAACTTAAAGAGGATTGCAAGTGTGGTCCTAAGAAGATTTTTTAATGGGCTTATTTTTAGTTTTGATAACCATTTAGTATTTATTTCTTTGTAATGCTTTTTTTTCTGCATCTAGACAAGAGCATCTTTATTTCAGCAAATATTAATTGTAGTGTATTTAAATTTAGGGGTAGGCCTGGTAAAGACTTTCTCCAGGTAGACAAAGGAGGTAGAATTCAAACCTATGAAACATGTGAAAAAAATATTTTTTCGTTTCTTCATGGAAATGCACAAGGAATATTTACACTTCTTCTGTTTGCCTTTAGTTTTGTTTAAACATTTATTATCTTCTTAACCATTTATAAGGTGCTTCTCACATTACTGGCTAATTACCCTGAGCTGTATCTGGTATTATCTATCTGTTCCCAAGCTTATGAGTCTCTCCTACTATCCTGCTGCCCTTATAATGCATCCAGCAAGCAGAGAACTGGCGAGGAGCACAGAAGGGCAGGGACACAGGGTGCCAAGGTGTCTCGGAGTGAGTAGCTTCAGAACAGAAAGAGCAAAGATCTCGAGATCCTTGCAGTTCTTTAGGAATCCTGGTGACTTCTCAGCAAAGGGCGGCTGGGCTGAATTATTTGCTCCACAAAGGTCACGAGCAACATTTCTAGCCACAGCCAGGCCAAGAGTTCTCCTCTTTTCTTTGTCCTTGCCTGATGCGTGCCTCTGCGCTCAGTAGCGGAAGCAGTCGATCTCTGGGAGCAGTTGTGTTGATATTGATATGGTTATTATGCAAAGTCCTTATTACTGCTGTTCCACTTCTTGTACGATTACATCAGTTGAACAGAAGTTTCCGAGCAGTAACCTGAACGTTGGTCCACTAGAAACTTTTGGCTGCGAGGAATTTTGTTGGCTTAATAGAGTGTGTGAATATATATTTTGGAAAGCTAATTAAAAAATTCGTACACAGATTAGAGTTCACCTGAAACTGTCTCCCTTTGCCTTAAATGCTCATTGACTTTCTGAAGGAGAGATTAGAAAGTTTGGCTTATGCAGGTGTAAGTACTTCCCTAGTTCAGTCACAACTGGGTGCAAAGCAAGACAATTGCTCCTACTGCAGTGCTGCTTTTGGTCCATTGAACAGTCGATTCAGCCAGTGCTTTGAGCTCTCGTTCATGCCCAATGCTCAGTTTATTACTGTATTTAGGTCTTCCAAATTATTCAAAAAAATTAAAACATAACAAAAAATTACATCTTGAAAGAAACACTCACTGCAAAGTGAAAAACAAAGGTTTTTAGCCTGCTTCAAGGCTACAGGTATATAATGCTATACCTGTTTCTGTATTTCTGGATCTCATTAATAGTTGCAGAGTTAAGGCAGTGCCAGCATTAAGACACCTCCATCCAGTTTGGATGCTCCAGGCAGTTTTTAATGTGATGACACACTTTTTTCACTCTGAGAATACCTCCTTGAGAAACTATACGCTTGCACTTAGCAACTTCACTGCCTTCAGGAATATGATCTGTGAAGATTCATATTCTTATGTTATTTTTTAAAGGTTAAATAGTACGCAGGTGACATGATAATGATATGAGGAGTATTTCATGTAAATGACATTTTTTTTCTGGCTAGATCTGGCACTACAGGAAGCTTTTTAATTGTTCAAATATTTTAACCACCAGTTGAAGCAGGAGAATAGTCCTGGGGTGTGTTGTTACCTTTTCAGAGTCAGTGTTTCCTAATGTGAAGCTTGTATATTGCAATTTACCTCTCTCATTCTTTAGTCTTCAGATTTCTTTCTCCTACTGGAAATTGTTTTGGCAGTTAACGACCCTTCCCCCAAAAAAAAGCTTTTTTTCACAGACCTGTACTGGACTGAACAATTCCAGAGTCCACAGTTTGTCCAAGCAGATCATATTGGTTCAATCGAGAGCCGTCTTCAGCCACAACCACTGACCTTGCTGGTTCCCGTGTCCATTCATACACAACCTCTGCTCTGGTGTAAGCATCTAATTGAAAAGAAACACACTGCATTTCAGCTTGAACCTTCTATTGCCATATGGCCTTACCAGAACAATGTTTGGAGCAGTAGCTTGAATAGTAAATTATCTTTAATTGTCTGTAGAAACCCACAGCTAGCTCGCTGGAGCTATTTATCTGTGGGAAATAGAACTGATTTTATAGCTCTATCCATATGATGATTAGCTAAAGAGCTGCTATCCATCCCTCACGGCGTCCCTGCTGTATACCAGGCATAGCAGACATTTCTGAGGCTGCCGCGGCTCGAGTGAGTTTAAATCACTATTAATCTATTTTTTTATTTGGCTATTTCTGGGACATGCTCACACTTAAGTTCACTTTTTTTATTTTTTTGAGTCTTGAACAAATCAAAATTAAAACACTCCAGGGTCTACGGAGCTTGGTAGTCTAGTATATTACACAGATAATTCAGCAGCATACTACAGATGCCATCCAGGAGTTCTGTGCTGCTGTTATCTGTATTATTTCAGGAATTAAACTACATATCCATATTTTTAATCTTAGTGCTGTTGTAAAATGCTTCTGTCACCTTGCGTAGTCTGGAGTCTGATGGGTCTCCCTGAGCTGTTAGGGTGGCAGTTAGTTGTCTACATGGACACATCTGGTGTCACTCTGCACACCTAAGTATCCAAGGCAGGAATGGGACTGAATGTGTCATCAGAACCTACATGAGGGTTGCACCCTGGAAGCCAGATGGGATGAGATCCCATAAGGGCATCTAAAATGACTTTACTCCAACCTACAGGATGAGATTTTCCTTTTCTTAAAGACTGGCAAGCAGGAAAGGAAAAGAAGGAATCTGATTCACTCGACCTCATTTGTGGGTTGCTAATTTTATCTTCTCAATGTAAGAGATAAGAGTTAGTAATTGAAGAGGTGGTGTTGAAGGGAGTGCGCTGGTAAATTATTGCATGGCCTTTGATCCTGTGTTATTGAAGTGGCAGGGTGCTTTTACCCTCGGACTTCATGTTCCCCAAGCACTGTAACGTATACACAATGTTTCGGGATCAGTGGGAAATGCAAATCTGCATCTTAATAATTCTGACCTTAAAAATAATGGTCCCAGTAAGTACAAGGATCAGCTTGCTAATCTAGTTACATAAAGAGTGGCAATAATCAACTTAATTTTCAAGCGTTTTACTTGCTTTGGAGCATGAGAGTAGTTTGAAAGAGAGAGAGTGGACTGATTTCCGAGCTGCTGAGAACCTCTGGATTGGGCTGGAGGGAAGGGTGCAGTGCTGGAAATGAGATGTCCCTGTCCTGAAAGTGCCACATTAGGTGCTCTCGTCAGCTTCCATCCTCAGCTTTCCATTCAGATATTGCATAAGTAGCAGCACAGCCTTTTGCTCCTCTCACTACTGCTTTCCAGTGGCCTTAGTTTGAAACTGCCAATCAGATGTTTGTGGTAGGAGTTGAGGAGAGCATCTGCCTTTCTGATTTTGTTTTGCCAACATACGGCCTTTTGTTGTTCCAGAATCTCTTTAGCATTTGTCACATTGAATTTACATTGGAATAACCTCTGGCTTAAGCTGCTATTTTGGCAAATCACTTTAGCCTTGGAGCTGGGTCAAACATTTATTGGCCTCTACAGTATGGGCAGAGTCCACAGGAGATGTGCAGCTCCTTCAGTATGAGGCTTTTCTGGATCCAGCCCCAACGAGTGACGAGTAACAGTGGAAACGTGGAAAAACTCTTACCCACTTCAATCCAAACCAAACAGAGCTGGGCAAACACTACCTCGGGGAGCTACTAAGTGCAATATTGCAGTCTTCATTTAAAGCAGGGGTTTTGTGGCAATTAAGTGTCTTTTTCAGTCCATTAAGATGATCATAATGGATTGCCTTAGCTGTTTGGAGAAATGCCTCAGTGTATTTAAATACAATGCCACTGAAAAAGCAGCAGAGGAATGATGCTGCCTTCCTTCCTTGTGAGATTTAGATCAGCATAGATTAAACTAGAGTAATGTAAATTAGATTGTGATTTCATTAAAATAAAAACTTTAGTTTCCCAAATAATCATTTTTTTTCCCCCCTCTATTATAATCCTTCTGGCTAAATCATTTTAGGTTTGGGTCTAAACTGTACAACTGTACTGGGAGATACTTCTATTTATATCAATAACTAAATATTAAGACAAATATTCTATAATCTGGTAATTATGATGTATAATCTGAGGAGGTGGTGGAGGTGAGAGGTCCAGCTTTAAAGGCCCTGTTCTGGACCATGAATTCCCATGCAGTGCTTGCAGTAAAACCACATTACAGAAGGAACTCCTCCCCATGAGAATCCCAGATTAGAAGCTCCCCTGGATTTAGTAGGTTTTTCCTGAAACCTCCTTGATTTTGTCTCCCAGCCCTTCCCAGCATTTGGAGTTGCCTGTTTTGCTAGGTCCTGTTTAGGGACAGCTGACATGATAGCCAGAAAGTGTTCAAAACAACAACAAAAAAAAGAAACTAACCTGTAAAACACGACAGACCTGCAGTCTGATCTTAGAATGCCAGTTACCACCTCTGGCTTTAGTTTAAGAAATGGCCTTTCAACCAGAAATACTATTGTTGGCTTTTCTGTTGTTAATGTAAGAAAGGTGCAATCGTCTGTTTATGTCTTTTGCAGGATAAAAAAGAAACCAATTGAGATACAGAAGATAAGCAGATACACTTCTGCATCTCATTTTTCCTATGCGCTGTGATTCCGGAGTTGTATTCAAATCCATATTATCTATCCCTTTTCATCCTTAATTTCTACATCTCTTAATCATTTATCTGAGGCAAGTTCCTTAGTAATCTGGAAAGCTGACCAGTTTGTGAACATAGAGTCCACTAATGTGGGACACAGCAGGCCAGAAAGAATTCAGTGCAGGACAATGATGGGGAGTGTTGTTCAGAGCAGGGAGCATCTGTAGGCTGTGGCTCAGTGGTGCACAGATGTGGTGGTGGGTATTGTACCTCACATTTATTCTAAACCTGTTGATGGTTTAGTTTTGCATGAGCAGGGTTTATGCCTGATTAGCCATCTTGCCACCTCCCAGGTCCAGCGTGCTGTCTGCAGAAACACCTTAACGTGCATTGCAAAAGGAATTCAGTTCTGTGACCTGGTCTAACTGGGATCTGGGGTGCACAGGTCCCCCATTATCAGTCAAGAACCCACTAACCTACTATTAATTGGAGTAAGGCTTCCCCATCACCACCACCCTTCTGTTTCACGGGAAATTTGGAAAAACTTATTTGAAGTGCTGTAAGAAAACTTAATGTTCAAGGAGTAAACTCTTCCTGTCACTTATACTCTGAGTGTGTACAAGCTTTTAGTTCTCTAAAGCTTATCTAGGAGGCTAGTAGCTCTTTAAAGACAAAACATCAGTCCTTGCTCATGGTAAATATAGAGCTGTTCAGCCCAAAGTGAATTATCACAGACTGGGAGCAGGTGAAGGATGAATTGGGGGTTCTGCTTGTTGACTTCCAAAATTGATCAAGTAAGTACCACTAAGTACCCGTTATCAGTGAAACGACCCATTTCTACTGATAAAAGATAGCCATTGAAGGAGCAATTTGTACACTATTACATCTTCCATCACATTTTGGCTTCTTGTTTGTGCTGAACCAACCAAAGTAAAACAGCTCGTCCTTTTTTTTTAACTGAAAGAGTTAAAGGGGGGCAATAGTGAATTTGATTTTAAATATTATGTTCAGCTAAGCTTGAACGTATCGGTGTCAGGTTGGTTGCTATTCAAATTAAACTTTGGGGGAAAATTGTCAACGTCCAGAAAGCTTTGTCAGTTATGACACTAATTTCAGTGACATTAAATTTTCACCAGTACATTCTCTAATCTAAGGTTACAAACGCTGCAATTGCAGGACTCTATTTGGAGATTTGCGACATTTTGCACTTCCAGAAATGTTGCATGCTTGTAATACAAATGTTTTGTGATCTTAGGCAAAATTTTCTTTTACAAGTGCCGAGAGTATGGCAGGGAATTGTTTTTACTTAAACCTAGTCTGCTATCCATGGTCTGTATTGTTTTTCTCTAACGTTGAGTCTGGATCTTAACAAGATAAAGCTACTGCAAGATTAACAACATTTTCTCTTTGGCAGACTGCTTTTCCAGATGTTTAGAGCACTGCCATTCTTCTCTTCTGTGAATGTGCAGGCATGACATTAGAGGATATTTAAAACACATAGAAGAGGTTCATTATGGTAAATATATAAGACTAAAAATACAACTCTGCCAAAAAAGTAAAAAATACACATGATTAAAACTCTGAGTTCTTCTGAGTTGCAAAATACTTTTGTAAAGTGTCCTAAAAAGGGAGAAACCTCAGTTTAAAACAAACTTACAGCTTCCAAATTTCAAGGGGCAAGCATGTGCATCCATAGGAAAGTCTTCTAAATGCATTGGACATTCTGCTCTCACAGTCAATCTATAATGAGCAAAATCAATGAGCAAAAGGACACATTTATTCTAGTTTCATAGAAATAGCAAACAGACTTCTGTTAAGACACATAGAACCAGTAGAACATCGTATCTGTTATGTGATTCATTAGCAGCAAGAACCGGACCTGAACTGTCTGTCTGACTGGCTCTGCCCCTCCGCCGCGTTTCACTGTACAGCAGAGACACGCTCAGACTTCTGACTTGGAGTGAGGATTAAAATGTGTTAGCAGCTGAAATTGCTTCCCTGCTGCCATCATTAAATTGGCTCACTCTGGATGCTCAGGCGTTTGCCGCAATCTTTTCATTGCTATCAGCTCGGGTGCAAACATGTTTCTCAATAAAAAAGATGAAATAAACTGGAACCAGTCACATCCCGCCCATCAGCGAGGAATGAGCGATACTACTTGAATGCTAGGCAGGAGATTGCATTAAGGCACTCGCAAAGGTGGGCCAATAGGAATGGTTATGATCAAAAAAAGAGACACATGTGAACAATGTGCTGTCAAGATAGTGTTCTTGGGGATTAAATCCCTAACAGCCAAGTGTTTAGGAAGAGAAGAAAAATTGACCTGGATTGGTATAGCTATCAGCCAAGCAGATTCTGCCCTAGCCTAGGCAGTTCTGAAGAATAAACTGATCGTGTTTGACAGCCTCGTACAAATACTGGTACTGCCTTTAAAAACATCTTTAAAGTTGCTAAAACTCGGGCTTCACCTATGTAAGCTATCCATCTTGACTTCAGCTCAACAGAATCACTTTAGACCTTGTTTGATTCCATGGGAGAAACAAACAGGGGTAGCTCTGTGGAAATAACATACCATTTCTTTTTTCATTGTTTAATTGGCAGTCTTTGAATCCAGAATGTTTTTGTGACCATGTAGCCTCATTATTCAAAAGGATTTAACTCCTCTGCTGACAACTGGAAAGCTAATGTGCAGTTATCCATGAAGAGAATAATATCTTTCCAGTAAGAGTGGTGCCAGCACAGAAATACTTTTTTTTCTCCTAACTTTCCAAATGCTTTAGTGAATTGCTGTTCTTATTAGGAATGGAATAAGAAATGTCTATTTTTGGACTGTCACGCTCTGTATTCTCAGGCACAAGAAACACGGAGAATGGCCAATGAGTTCTGTGTTCATCTGGTAGTTCTTAGCATCTGGTTTCTATAGGATGCAAAGGTTAAAGACCCTTCTACACAATCTCATGGTCTAGATTATAGTAAACTTTCAGGCTTCATTATACTTTGCTGATGAAATCCTTGAGAGCAATTCCAAATTAAGCTCCTGTGCAAACTGGTGGATTCCCTGTACTGTCAGTATCCTTTCAAAATCAACCATTAAGACACATCCAGGGAGCATAAAGGTAGGGCAGCAGGAGGGGGAGGGAGTAAACACTGCAAATGCCTCAGTTTGTCCATCATTCCACAGCTTATTGCACAAATAATTACTAAGCGGGATGCTCAAAAAGAAACCCCTGTTTCCTGATTGGAAAACAAGATGCTTTAAAAAGTTAAACCGGCAAACTAAATGAAGGATATAATATTTTAGGGCTCACCTCATCGTGTATAGCAACGTCCCATCCTCTGTAATTCGTAATAGTTTATTTGGCATTGTCATGTTATGAGCCACTGACTTCTTTCCATTGTGGAAAAAGGTATCAGGTGTCCAGATTTTGCTGGCCATTAAATTATTTAACCGGAGTACGGTCATAGGTCCTTTGAATTTTAATCTCTCATCTTTCCAGCTTTGGCGAAAAAATACATCTATAGTGTATTCCTACATCAATTCAGAAAAAAAGGGAAACACTTACCATGCTGTATGTTGCAACAGGAGAATTTGAAAAGTATATTCTTACCGTTCCGGAGAAGCGAGAGCACGATTAATGAAATCAGTAATTAGCAGAACATTTCTTCTCTAGGTTACTTACAGTGTACCTGGAGCTGGTTATTAAACGGTTGCAATATCATCACTGTGTTCCACAGAATGAACGTTAGGGAGAACGGTGCACCCAAAGTTAGACAAGAATGTGAGATATGATCTAGTGGAAACAAAATAATTCCCCCTTCACCTTCCATAAGACTGTGACCTGAAGCTGTGGACGGGGAGCCAGAATATGTCTCTCAGAATAAACTGAGCCACAACAGAGCCTTTTGTTTTAAGTGCCTTTTTAGCATGAGCATGTAGCCAGCCTGCAGAGAGGTCAGAGTTCACTATAGTTATGTGGTCTGATTTATGAGATGTGGAACAGCTCATCAGGCCAGATCAGGGGATTACAGAGGCACACCCAAGCCAAGGCCAGCTTTCGACCAAGAATAAATTTGACTGTGCAAGGATGTGGCCCATGGGGAGGAGATGCAGCGGCCGACTCAGGTGTACACAGGGAGAATCAAAATAACAATGCTCACTATGAAACAGAAGAATGATTTGTTACAGAGCAGCAGGGGAGGTTTAGAATGGACATTAGGAAAAAAAAGTTCCCAGCAAGAGTAGCCAGGCACTGGAATGGGCTGGCCAGGGAGGTGGTTGAGTCACCATCCCCGGGTCTGTGTAGGGGTTGTTGAGATGTGGTGTTGGGGGATGTGGTTTAGGGGTGAACTTGTAGAGTAAGGCTGATGGTCCTACTGGACCATCAATGATCCCAAGGGTCTTTTCCAACCTGAATGATTCTATGAAATTCTATGAAACAGGAACAAAGTTAAGAGAGAGAAGATGAAATTAGTAAAAATATATTGGAGTTTTATAAGTAAAATACAGACATACGTGGGGGTGAAAATGTGCAAAAACTGTGGATGCAGTTATAGTAAGATTTTTCCCAGGGACAAATTCCACTCTTAACATGAAAGTTCAGGATGGGATTGCCTCTCTCCTTCCAACATTCATGGCTATGATATCGTGATAAACGTCAAAAGGTCAAAGTCACCCTGAGTTATAATCTTTCAGCTGAGAAACTGAGCCTTTGCTGACCTCTCCTGCCAATGGAGAGGGCAAATCCTGAGATAAAGGAGAAGAGCTGCCTCAAGGAATATGTTAGTGAAGAGCAGCATTCCGGAACAAGGACACAAAATCTCTCTTGGGCAGACTCCCTTAGACTTGAGATTTTTCTTTTAACTGATGGCAGTGCTCTGTACAACGTAAGCATTTGTGAGCCGCTTATTCCTTGTGCCACTATCAGTGAGTAAGAAGGGTGATTCTTACTGGTGGTGTATTTTTCCCAGGTTTAGGACACTAAATGCCAAACAAGTTTCCTATGGATGTGGAAAAGTTATAGTTCCATAGGGTGTTCTTTCTTTGGGTTTGTTTGGGTTTTGGAAAGTTGGGTTGATTTAATTTATTTACGTCCTAGACTTGTGAATTATTTCAGTGCGTATTAATTGTATTTCCACTTTAATCAAATGCTCAGTGAGGTGCTGAAGCCTGGATTTTTCCAGCTCTGGTGACAGCAGTTGTGCACATCTGGGCAGCTGCTCTCTTCAGATTTTTGCTGGGTGGGGGCCTTAGCATGAACTGTGCAAAATCTTGTCCCAGGTATGCAGCAGGAGGTTTAAAAGGCAGTAGGTGAGCTTAAAATATTGAATTTCCTCCATGTTTTGCTATCTCCAAAGAAACTTTCCTCCTACACACGTGGGAAAGGTAAAGGCCATGCCCAGCAGGTGACATCATTTCAGTGTTCGTGTAAGCCATTCCCTTTTTATCTCTTTCAGCTGCAGAGAAGGAGGTGAGTGGGAGGTGGTACAGGTTGAGGAGGGAGTCTGATTCTTCACTTTATACGAACACAAGGTACTTATGCTGGAAAAGAACAAGGCGTCTGAGATTTGACTGGGGACTTGACAGCCTAAGATAAAACTCAATTAAAAAGTAGCTGACTGGTCATGCCTGGCACAGACTGAATCCTTCTCTATCCGAGGCCATTGCACCACATAGGATGAATTAATTTTGGCTGAGTTCTCAGCTCTTTAGCTTTTACTATCCACTTTAAGATGTAGAATAATTCTTCTTAAATGAATCCTGACAGAGAACTGATCTTTAAGATCAAGTCATCAGATACTCTGATAAGGGCTTTCTTCTACAGGAGGGTGCCATAGAAAGCAAGGGAAGGGAAGGGGGTTTTCCCAATCCAGGTACTCTGACAGTGGTCTATGAGTGAGATGAAATTCAGGATAAATTCTCTATGTTGGAGACTCTTCATTCCTTAGTGGTTGGGTGAAGAAAGAAGATTCCTGTTTGCACTCTGGCAATAGGTTGCATGGTTTTGAATATTTGGAACACTTTGACTTCAGCGTTCTCTAATTTACTCATCTGATATCTCTCCCTGGAGACTGTATATTCATAGGCTAGTATGGTTTACATCAGATGAGGTGCTGTACGAGAAGATAGCAAGACAGAAATTTGTTTCAGAAGAGCTTACAGTGCAGAAGCAGTAGGTATGAAATTGTACCGTAAAAAAAAATCAAACCAAACGTCTTTATGGAAAAAAAAATATTAAAAATGCTTCTTATTCCAGGCAATATACATAAAGCTTTTCACCAAAATGACAGTCATGTGGAATAGCCAGTTATTTGTTGATCAGTTCAATCCACCGTCTGAGAGAGTGAGCCTGAAAATGGGGAAAATTCTTCCAAAAAAAGATGGTTTTATTTTAAAACATTTAAAATGCTTTTCTCCTTTTTAACTTTATTCGCGAGTTTAAGAGCAAGCCAAGACATTCTCTTTATAGAATACCAGGTTATGTCTATGCTGCTCTGAAAAGAGTGTATTGAGTGTGGGTAGGAACACCATGTTCTTTCTCCCTGATAGATCAACCTACTATCTCTGTAACTGCCTCCCTGGTTGCTGCAAACAGATGGTCTAGGTATGCTGATGTCTCACTGGGGCTGTGGTTTCGTAACATATGGCGTCAGCTGGAGCAGCTCGGTGCCAGATCCCAGCCATCAGCCCTGGGCCCCAGCAGCAGCGCGTCTCTCCCTCAGCGTGCCAGTGCAGCTGCTGGGAGGCCTCCCCGTGACAACAGCGTCCCACAATCCGAGCTACGCTGCCTGTAACTCTGTGCACTGGAGCAAGTCAGGGGGAGCCCTCAAATCGGAGAATAGTAGGATGGCTTAGGTTGGAAGGAACCTTACTGATCATCTCATCCAACCTCCTGGCCATGGGCAGGGACGCCTCTCAACTAGAGCGGGTTGCCCAAGGACTCATCCAACCTGGCCTTCAGCACCTCCAGGGAGGGGCATCCACAACCCCTCTGGGCAACCTGTTCCAGAGTCTCACCACCCTCCTCCTGAAGAGCTTCTTCCTAAGATACAATCTAAACCTATCTTCCCTCAGTGTAAAACCATTTCCCCTTGTCCTGGACACTCTTGTGAAGAGTCCCTCTCCAGCCTTCCTGGAGGACCCCTTCATCAGGCAGCTATAAGGTCCCTCCAGAGTGTCCTCCTCTCCACGCTCCCTCAGCATCTCCTCATAACAGAGGTGCTCCAGCCCCTGGATCATCTTTGTGGCCTCCTCTGGACTCATTCCAACAGATCCACGTCCCTCTTATGGTGGGGACACCAGAACTGGACGTGGTATTTGAGGTGCGGTCTCACCAGAGCAAAGGGGGAGAACCACCTCTCCTGATCTGCTGGCCACACTCCTCTGGATGCACCCTAGGATACGGTTGGTGTGTAGGACACAGTCAGTAGATCCAAATGATGGTGTCTACAGCCAGCCCGTGGTATGCGTAGAAGGCTTTGCACTAGATGTACATTAAAACCACTATAAACTTTCTATTCTGGTAAGCTCTGCATTTCATCATTCTCTCTGGCTCTGATTTCACACTTGCTTTCTTAAGCAAAGAAGCTTGCCTGAGGAGGCTGCACGCACGTTACTTTTTAGGGGAAGTGAGTAGGAGTTTTATATGAAATACTTTTCTATAATTCCTTACTTTTCAAAACCTATGAACACCTGCATGTGTGTTTAGTGGTCTCAAGCTTTATTAGGAGACCGATGAACATTTTCTCTTGGTTAACTAAGTAAAAATTAGGAGCCAAGGTAATAGGGATTTTTAATTCTGTCTGAGATGTATTTTATTTTATTTTTTTTAGGTAGTGGTCACTCCAGTAATTCAGCTGTACTGAATTATAGCTGGAGTCAATGATTTTTCTCTCACATATACTCATTCCTAATTCTGAAAGTAGATTCGTTTTGGCTTCAGTATTTGACTCTTCTTTCAAACCCAAACCCCATACAATTAGCAATTTGTTAAAATTACGTGAATTTGCAAATTAATTTTCATTAATTTATCCCAAGGAGACAGGTCTACAAAAATGGAGCAACCTCTGATTGCTTACAAACTGCAGCTGCTCAGTTTTAGTTCAAAGACTATTACTGTTGTAAATAAATCAATAATTTAGGCCCATCAGTGAAGTTTTCAGTTTGTCTAGTGCTGATGGGTTACCTATTTTGAGACAGAAATGGGAAAGTGACATGAAGTGTTTTGCTGAACCAATTACCAGAATACAAATAGTGGATCTTAGTGGTTTCTACCAATCTTTACTCCAGGGAAATTTCCCCTCTTTTAATGTATAATTCAGAATAATAGGTAGACATTGTAATTTCACAAGATTATCAGAGAATATGAAAGGGGAACTCACTGAATGATTTATTTTTTATATATGTATCTATAAAAATTCTTCCTTATGGTATATATACTTAGTGATATATATACTTATGCTACATGATATATAGAATATGCTTAGTTTTATATATACTTATGTATGATGCATGATATATAGACTTAGTAGTGTGTATATCTGCTAGGGAGACAAGTCCTCAGCCTAGAGATTTGCCTGGATTACCCTTTTATTGTAGGTCTCAGAGGAATGACTACACAAAAGGTCTGTGCTGTCCAAGTTGCTCTTTCTCACGGAAATATCATGGCATAAATTTGAGGGTAGTTTAATAAATGCTGTTTTCCAAGCAGCCAGGAAAATGTGGTTTTTTTTTTTTTTCATCTCTCTTTAGCTGAATATATTTTGCTAAATGTAGCCAGCTACAAGGTTGGTCTATTTTCTTTTCTTCGTTGAAATTAATGAGGATGTTTCCAGCATTCATCCGAACGCAAGATCCAGTAGCAGATGCTGGTAGCCGCAGACCAGGCTTTCCCTGTCAACAGCAACCTACTTGTGAAGACTTCATTTATATGCAAAATTTAAAGTCCCTCATCCGTATTTTTCCACAACTTTTACTATCTTTTAAGACCAGGGCTCACAACATCTCCATTCAGTTTTCTGAACTTCTCCATCCCCTGCAGTTATCTAGCAATTTGATTTTAATATTCATTCCATAAAGAAGTGACACTAATTCTCCCATTAATCTTCTCTTCTCTTTCAGCAGCCGAGATCCAGGAAAGTCACTTCCCATTGATCAGAGCTTTTAATATAAAAATGCAGGTTAGACTGTACAGATGTCACACTGTAGGCATAAGTGTTAATTGCGTTTTAAGATGATGATCTCTCTCGGCAAATTGGATCAGTGATGAGCCAGCAAGGACCCGAGCAGTCGCTCTCTGAAGAATACAGATCCAAACCCTAATGCATTTCACGATATATTATGTAGCAAATATAAGGGCTGTTAAAACACATTATTAAAGTCACCGAGGCTGCTGATTTCAGGGCACTCAAATACAGTCACAGCTAGCAGGAATAGTTGCACAGAAAAGCTGACAGCGTTTGGGCATTGGGGGTTTAAAAAACATCCCAGGCTTAAAAGGAGTAAATAACTTATTGCATAGATCCTTCATCCTCAAATTAAAAAGACAAGAGAAAATGAATGCTGTAGAAATATAGGCCATCACCTACCATATCATGGTCTGAAACAGGCCCAAAACTGGTGACGAAGATGTCAGTCTTCACTTCGGTTACACGCTCTGATGAAGCAAGAAATTAGGACAGTGAGTGTCTATCAACAGTCTTCATTAGACCCAACCACTCCTAATTCTCACAATAAATAGAAAAATTATTGGCTTTGATTAGCCATCCTAAAATTGGTCTACAATGTGGCCCTGATAATTTATCGCTTCGAGATGTAATTTCACAGTCAATATTGTCAGCAACCTTTTTTTTATGCCAGTGTTTCCACAGAACTTTCTGAGACGTGGCTTTTGATGCCACAGTACAGCAGGCATAGTTCTGCTGTCGTGTAAATCTCTTTGCTCTGAGTAATAAATCTGCTCGCCTGACAACATAAACAGTGCTGAGTATTTTACACAGTGCTCAAAAGTCTCTCTGGGTACTCGGTGTGTCTGGACAAGTTGAATGAAGGTCTCTAACCCTGGGCTCATGAATGACATATTTTGCATAGAGACACGGGAAGATAGAAGAGAGAGGTTACATTACATTGTATAAAACATAAAGAAGTTGTACTGACATGAGTTAGAAATGGCTGCATTACCTTTAACTGCAATAAACAAAAAACTTTTCCAGCTAAATATCAGTTAAACTTCTCTGCTACGCTTTTTGACTTAGGTATAAATGTTACAGTTTGTTGGTGGTTTAGATTTCTTTATAAATTGATGTGAGCACTGTCATTAGGTTGCCCTTAAGCTGCCATGTTAGCTTCATAGGTCCCAAAGATAGATGAGTATAAATAATAATTGGGAAATCTATAATAATTTGGAACTCTAGAACATCTTGCATAACACAGATTTTATGTATATGCTATACCATAAAGCCTGACTTCTCTGTGCTTTCAAGGATACATCTATGCTCCATGACACAAAGCCCTTGGTCACTTCGGAAAGATTGAAATGGTCACAAAAGCTGAGTTTGAGACACCTAAAATAGTGCTGAGCTCCAGAAAGAGCCAAACATCTGGCTTCTGCAGATCTCAAAATCACAAAATATTCACCCAGGGTGGCGTATATCGAAATAACTCTGTTGATTTAAATATAGCTGCAGGGAGTGACACAACCTGGAGGCATAAATCCCAACAGCGTTGAGTGGAGCAAACCCCATCACCTTCAGACCGCTGGTGACGTAAGGCTGATGAATAAACACATGTCCTACAGCACTGTACAAGCCAGCGTGGGGTTTTGGGTAGAAATCTCAAATGTGGAAGGAGTGATACATTTCTCAAATAACTTTCACAATAGGAATAAACTGAGAAATTTATAATGTTAAAAGTAATGCCAAAGAAAAGAAGCGAAGAGAAAAGCACATTTCTAGTAAGCAAAAGTCATGCAGCAGATAAAAAGTTTCACAAAACAAAGGTGTATATGTAGCTCTCTGTATAACGTTATTTAAATTTTTTAAAAGAAGTACATTTAAAAGCCACTTAATTTAATACAAGCCTCTGACTTTGAAAGACTTTGGGCTGTTTAAATATGATTTGTTCCATCTGACAAAGTTCTGACAGAAGAGAAGTGAAATAAGGTTATCAAGGTTAAGCAGCCAGTGACAAGATCTGTTTCTGTATCTGATGCAAAGCTTGTAATGAGAATCTTCTGCAGTGCACATACAGGTTTATCACTTTCATTCAAAAAGTTCTACAGTTTCTAAGTGCATAAAAATGTAAGCAGTTTGATATAAATGCTTAATATATATACAGTAAAATATCTGCTTTTGTACGACAGGAGCGTTCAGGTTGTAATGTTAGATCTGATTCTGCTGTCGTTCTGGTAATGCACTCAATGATGCTGGTGTTCTGGTAGCAACTTAATGCAGAAATTAAATGGTAACAAAAGTAATCTCCAGGACTCATTAAAAAAATGAAAGAATGAAATTTCCAATGTATTATTCATAACCACAGAAATTAAAATACTGTGAGGTGGCTGAATTGCCCAATAATTTTCTTTTTATTCTTCTCTGTGACTGAGATGTGTGCAAACTACAGAGACAGAAGCATTGGATAGGTGAAATTTCCTCCTTGGCCATCCAGTGAAAATTAATGTGTGACCTTATAATTGTTTACAGGCTTTCTGACTGACTTAGAGAAATTTAAGTATTCTCTCGCTCTCTAATTAGCTCTGGACTTAACATTCATAGTGAGAATTTAACCTTCCATTACTGGAAGAAGCATATGGTTGCCCTGAAATTATTTGGCTTAGAAGAAAAGCCTTCTCTCCTTCAGCCCCTGACTTTCACTGGAGTTGGAAGGCTGTGCTCTTATATGAAAGAGCTGTCAGGAAAAGACAGGGTCCAGTAAAACACTGCTGAATGGGTTCTTTAACTTCCAGCTACTGAAGCCCCTTTTCTTAAGACTGAGAAATTACTATCATCACGAAACCTACTGGCCTTTTACGTATTAAAAACTCAAATGACTCTTTAAAAGACTTTCCATCCTGCCTCTCCATCTTTCCATCTCATTTCCATCGAGAAACTTCCACTTTCACTGGTGTAATTAGGAGACAGAATATGCTAGAAGCTCTTCAGGCACAACGTGTTCATCCCTTAATGGTGTAAACTCAGAGTCCCCCTTATGAGTGAGGTAATGTTCTATTATTTAATATAACAAAGGTAACTGGTTGCAGAAACACAGAATATACTCTGAGTCAGCGACGTCTCGTGTAGTGGTGTCCTGAATTCTGGTTTTGGGAGACATATGGTCATAGCAGAGAAGCTGAGGTTTAAAGAAATCATCTTGAGGACATAAAATGGAAACTAAAGGTATTGGCAGGGGAAGATGGAAGGTTTTCAAGGCAATGGATAAAGAAGTGGTGCCTTTCATTTCAGTTTAAGTGCACAAAAGTCATAAGCAGTCATAAAAAATTCAGATTGTGAACCCACAAATATTTCTGTTGCCTTCATACCGATTACAGACGCAGAGCATCTAATTCCAGGTCTCTGCTAATCCAGATTAAATCATTGCCATCTGATCACCAACTGATTTCTTTTTTTCTTTGATATTGGACCTCATTTTCAAGAGCAAAGAAGCAGCGTGCATGAACCCACAGAAAAAGATTAGCCCCTCCAAAGCCATATGGAAGTTTTGAAATTTTTGTTTACTGCTTTACTAATTAGATGATTCAACTGTGCTTTGTTAAGAGCTTCAGAAGTTGTGAGTCACGCCTGCACAGGACATGTTTTTACTCATACAGTTGGGATATATATTTAGAATTAAGTTTAACCATGTTCAGTTTGCAGCTTGATCACCATGGGAAGGCTTAAACTGTGCTTCAAATGCTCAGCATGCATTTGTCAGGAACCTCAAATCCTGAGCTGTATTCAAAATCTTCTCAGTATCCCCAAGAACTAAAGAACATTCTAAGTCATTGAACAAAACAAGCTCAGGTCAGGAGCTGATCAGAATGCTGAGGATAAATCCATCAACAAAAGACATGTTAACCATGTCTTCTGACTATAACATCTACCTCATGAACCAGGAATAAATAAGGAATATAACAATATCTGTAGAACATATAACAATACCCCAACCAACCAACAACCCAACCAACCAAACAAAATCCACAAAAACCAAACAAGGAAATTATTAATTACTTACTAGTTTTACAATAGGGAAATCATAGGTTCCAAGTAGTTACTGATGAGCAAAATAGCAACTGAGTACCACACCTAGCCACTACAGATCACAGCCCCGGGCAAACAATCCACCTACAGCTCTGAAAGCACCAGTCAGTGGGAACTACTATACTCTTACTGCTTACAAGTGCTGTATTTTGCTAATGATGCTAGACTAACGTCAAGCCTCAAAATTAATAACGATAAATATTTTGATTTAAGCTCCCAGCGAGCTCATTCTTGTTAGAATTGTGATTGGATTACAAACTGAGAATAACATAAGAAATACAGATTTACTTAGCAGAAAATAAGCCTATTTATCATAGGCAATTATATTAACTATTTCCCTTTCTGACCTGCTGGTATTTGAGCGTAAGGCTTATTGGAATTGCATAGTTTGGTGGTTTAAAGTAATTCCATCTTTTTTTGGTAATGCAC
Source organism: Chloroceryle aenea (assembly GCA_013399075.1). Classification (NCBI taxonomy): domain Eukaryota; kingdom Metazoa; phylum Chordata; class Aves; order Coraciiformes; family Cerylidae; genus Chloroceryle; species Chloroceryle aenea. The sequence goes on along the minus strand of VWZY01005154.1, from coordinate 161,712 downwards.
TTGTTCCTGACACATGTCTTGTGTGTGTGCTATGATTATTAAAACAGAGGAGACTTCTCCTGGGGTTCTGAGTGAAAGGAAGGTAGGTACCATATAGTGTTCACTATTAGCACTGAAAAAAGTCATGTAGACTGATCACCTTGGCCTGCATCCTATCAATTATTTTGACTGAAGAAGCGCCGCAAATACCCTCGGAAGAATTTTGTGCCGCTGCTTTTGTGAGAGTAGAGACCAAAAGGGAGACCAGGGAACTGTCCTGGGATTGCCCAGCGATAGCTGGTGCTGCTAGGAAGGGTTTAAGGAGAGCTGCATGGTGTTGTGGCAGCTCTCCCCATGGCAAGTAGCAGCTCAAAGCTACTCGTATTCCATTGGTATGAAATCAGTCTTCCTAGGATCTTCTCTGAATTTTACAGTAGTCTTTACATTGCTGTGGTGCCTACAGAGCAGAAAATCCCCAAAGCCCTTTTGGTTTTTGCAGAGTTAAGTATAGGATCCACTCCTTCTGGCCTTACAGAATTGTGATGAGGGGTCCAGTACACATCTCTCTTTTCATTTAGACTAGAACCATTCAGGTTTAACTCTATTTTTTATTATACATTTAGACCAAACATGTATTTTCCCTAAACTTTAACTTTAGCTCAGATATGAGCCCAAATCCAAAAATTTCCACTGGGATCTCAATCACCAAGAGGTAAGTTTATCATATATTTATAGATAATGTTCTCATAAAACTGAATTTTAAAACCTAATTAACATAATACTGTCAAGCTTATTTTCCATCACTTTAAATATAAGCACTCTGTGGAAGTAATGAATTGCCTGGGATGGACCGACGTTCCACTTAAGGACAGTCACACTCAATTCTGATAAACATCACACAGGAGAGACCAACAAATAGCTCTTACTGACAGGGGGAAACAACTAGAATTCTGTTCAGCACTTAAGTAATGTTGACAATCTACTTGAGATGATCTAAGGGACATTTGCCCCAACAAAAGGCCATGGCATAGCCATTCCTTTGGGAAACCCTTTTTTCCCCACCATTTGTAGTTGCTTCTCAATTCTTTTAAGCTTCTGCACTAGGTATGGTGGTTTACTAGGAGAGGTCACCAAACATTGAGGTGAATTTTCCTCCCCCAGCACTACCTGATCCTTTGTTTTCTTAAGCATTGTGTATTTGAATAGACAACAGCATCTTTATTATTTAGCCTATTTTTTATCAGGTCTAGTTCCAGGATCCAGATAGTTCCCACAAAAAATTATGCTATTACCTAAATGACTTCACTGTTTATTTTTTCCCTTAATGTCTGACATGATTCCCTCTCTTTCAGCTTCAGTATGTTCCTCTCTGCGATGCCTCCTCCCCCTTTTTATAACTGATTATCCTCTCGTGGAGTTAATAGGTGTCCTCTAGTGTGATTCAGACCCTTTTTCCATTCATTTTGAAAGTTCTGTTTTCCAGGCATAAATAACTGTAGATGTAGTTACTTGTCCATGTTTATGGATGAGTACAACAGATGCTATTTCCTAGCAATTTCTGACTAAGTGTCTATGCCCACATACGAAGGAGGCAAACATCTAAATACCATAATTTGTATCAATGATTATCAATAAGTGATGCAAATGTGCCAATGCATAACAAAGTGCTGCATGCTTCTTTTAGCAAAATTCAGTTTAGCTATAATGCTGGTGTTTTAAAGTAATGAGCATATTCAGTCACTATCAGTGACAATCCCTGGGCCCCTACTCCAGTTCCTTATATTCTTGTTAATAAGAAATAATTCCTTCCTCGTTTAACAGCGAAGTACTCGGAGAACTGCTCACTGAATTTTGGATGTGGCCTTATTATATCTGACAAATAATAATTTTCATTCCCATGCTCTTTCTGGAGCATAGGTGGGGTTTTGCTTTTCCTTTGAAGTCATATCTCAAATGGAGGTCTAAAAAAATGGAAAGGGAGGACTTAATAGTAATGTAGGACTGATTCCATGCATGCTAGAAGTGTGATTCAAAATTCAACATCTCTGAAGGTTTCATTATCTTAAAGTTCCACCTTTTAACCTGGCTTTCCAGTGTTGCCTCCAGCAACGTGTCTTTGTAAGGAGATCTTTCCAGGAGCTTGTTCCTGGCTTCTTGGTGCCTCATCTGCCTCAGCAGGATATTTCTACCAGGGAAACCATTCCCCACATAAACAGAAACTTGTGATGGAGAAATACCATGGGGTTTACTTCCAAAAGGAGGGAATTACTCCTGTAAGTGAGTAGAGCAAGATCAGCATCAAACCCCTCTCACAATGCATGACGACTTTTCAGGAAACACACCTTTTTGTCACAGAATCAGTCACAGAGTGGGAGGGATTGGAAGGGACTTCCAAAGATCATCAAGTCCAAGCCCCTGCCAGAGCAGGACAGAACTAGAGCAGCTCACACAGAAATGCAGCCAGACAGGGATGGAAAATCTCCAGAGAAGGAGACTCCCCAGAGAGGCTGGGGAGTCTGTTCCAATGCTCTACAGCCCTCACAGTGAAGAAGTTCTTCCTCAGGTTGAGGTGGAACTTCCAGTGCTACAGCTTGAATCCATCGCCCCTCATCCTATCATGGAAATCAGAAACATGAGGAAGGAGAAACAAATGAACTGACTGAAGAAACTGTCATCTACCTTTTTTTTTTTTTTTTTTCCATAGGTGAGAAAGAGAGAAATCAGTTCTCTTTCCTGTCTCTGTTCAGGCACAGAACTGTGTTTGCTGTAGGTGTGTGTGTTTGAAAAGCTGCACTGCGGAAGGAGAGGTCGTGCAGGGATAAGCAGAGAGTTTTCTGCCATGTGCCCCTTTCTGTAGAAGAAAGTAACTGTATCATGCAAAGTTTTCCTTCATCTGCTGTTTCTTAGAAGGCATGGAAAGAACAGGATAGACAGTTAGGGATAACTGGAAGAGTGCTGTAGTGTAGTCAGTGGTACACAGAGTTCAATTCTGCCTACGTGTTTATCAACATACATCCATTTAGGAGAGTCTCTGGTCTCTTCAGTTCTCTGATAGCTATATCACAGCTAACACAAGGTGAATGAGTTTTAGGCCTAACTCTCTACATCTAAAAATGCTGTTATATTGGTAGCTTACTTAAGTTTCTCTTCAGAGTAGATAAAAATTGTATTGTAATTGAAATACTTCATAAGAAGTCACCACTGATGCTGAGAAGAAAAAGGAAACCACTGCTCTTCCGTGTACATTTTTAAATTCCCAGCAACGAATCATGCTACAACTGAAAGCTACTGAACTTCAAACTCCAAAACCCGTGCTATATTGGATATATTGATTTAGATTCCTCACGGGATATTTTTACGTGTGGAACATTTCAGAATACAGTTCCCCCTTCTACCAAGTGTCTAAACCAAATGTGCCAAAACTGAGTCATCTTGAGGTTCTTAGCTCATATTTAGGTATCTTAGCCAGAAGGTTTTGCACAGGTACATTTCAAAATTCCCTAGCAAACCCTTTGCTATAAATTGGCACCAGAGTCGAAAACTTTGGCCTAGATGTTTGTCCCTAGTTCTTGAAGTCTATCATTTATGTCTTTTGAATTATTATTCAGCAGTCAAAAGAGTAAAGCTACTTCTTACTCCATTTTATTTTAAACATTCATTTACTGCCCACAATTTCATTAGGTGTGAGACCTTTTTAAAGTCCTGGCACTCTTAGTATCCAAAGCTGACAGACATAACTGATAAACTAATTCTAGTCTGCTCAGCTGACACCGTGAAACTCCAAGCTTCTGAGCAACAGGGAAATTGTGGTATTTGAAGTTCCTGCCTACAGGCAAGAACATGCAACACAATTCGAGATTATTGAGCCTTCTCTAACCCTTGGTTAGATAAATTTCTCCAATCCTGTCTTCCCTCCACCCCATATTTCCCATGCTCTGCTCAGTTTCGCTTTTAACTGATAATGATGCAAAGAGATATTAAAGTTTGGGCAGAGACTCATTTGCTCCTATACAAGCAGTTACATTAAACGGTCTTTCTGTCAGGAATAAATTTTAACTGCACTGGGTGATCCTTTCACGAGGTGTGTGCCCCATTCTCCCAGTGCACGCCAGCAGTCTGGCTTGAGAAACTGTGCATACAAAGACAGATACATCAGACACTGTGCTGCTGTGCTTAGTTCTCTAAATTGCAATCCAGAAAATGAGAGGAAATCCTTTTCCCTGCATCTTTGTTTGCTCTCCTAAGAGTTATAGGCTCAGATTTTTCTTGTAGACGTGTACCAGACTCTACACAGTTTACAGAGTTTCATTTATTTATTGCTTTCTCTGCTGTGTTTATTTACTGTTCTGTTTACTGTAGCTGACTGCACTGTACAGTCACATTAAAGATTAAGGAGCACTTTTTTTTTTTACACAAGTTCAGGGGTTTAAAAGTAAGGAGGCAAAAGAAAAGTAAAAAGTAATTCTTATTTTGATGTGTATTATCTGAAAATTCATTCAAAACTTTCCAGACCAACCCATTTTTAAACATGTTAATTAATACTTTAGGAACAGAATTGTAAAGCCATTCCTTGGAGTCATGAAATCAGACCCTTGAAGAATTTGGCTCACAATTCAACAACTGTTGCAAGATTTGAACAGAATTTTTTTGTAAGCCATTCCTTGAAGTCAGTGAAATCAAACCCTTGAAGAATTTGGCTCATAATTCAACAACTGTTGCAAGATGGTAGCCTCAACCCACCGAATGAGCTGATGTTTAATTACCTTCCCTTTCATCCACGGGAGATGGTGGAAAAATTCTCAGTGTAATACCCTGTTTTTCTTCCATGCAGTTCCTCAGAGAGCTGGCTGAACTCTACTGAAAACAAGTTGAACTATACTTTGTGGAATGGGCTGCTTTGTTTCATTTCACCTGAGGATTCCAAAGTAAACCAAAACAAAAACCCAAACCCAAACAAAAGAGAAGGACATCTGAAAGAAGTAAAGCCAAGCTTTCCAAGCACTGGAAAGAACAGATTTGTTCTTGTAGGTTTAGAACTTTCACATTTGTGGACAACAGGCTTTTAAGACCAAATTTTGGAGAGTGTCTCAATTCAAAGAGCAAACAAAGGGATGCTGCTAGAGATGAGGCTTTGTAACGGTGTTTTTATCAAGCTGTCATTGCTGTGGGGTTCTATACCTTTAAGGGTTCAGCACCACGAGCAGAAGAGGAAAGACGTTTTTACCAAGCTGTGTAGACAAAATGTTACAAGACCAAACTCTGACATACTGAAGTAGGAAAACCAAAATGTTATAAACTTCTCTGAGACTTTTATTACTAAGGTTGACTGATGCTTTCACTTTTAAAACCAAATCATCTCATGAAGATAGTCATAGATATGTTTCTTAGGCCTGTTTCATAACCTTGTCTTTTGTCAGGTCACAGGTCATACTGTCTTATCCTTTATTCTTCATCCACTCCAAGTACGAATATGGACTCGGAGGTCTTCTTGATTTGTGAACCATTTTCTTCTTCTTTTGCATGTAAGAGTGAGAAAACTGAGTATGGGAAAGACACAAGGCATGGCATTTTTGAAACCCCTGATATTATAGACCAGAATTATTTTATGTGTATAGATAAACAGAAATACAACAAGGATATAATGGAAAAAATAACATCGTTTTAATTTTATCTAACATGTAACCTTTAAAATGATAAAAGTAACACACCTCCCAGTCCTGGTCTCAAGCGGTTATCATAACCATCCAGCAGACGATCCAATATTCTTGTAAACACTGTAGTGTTGTCTTTCAGCTCATCTTGTGATGAGGTTTGTCCGTAGCTGAAATACAAAGCAGTTAACACTGAAAAACAGTAATCCACCAATAAACTTACAAAACAATAATTCCAAAATCTGCTCAGTCTTGCTTATACTGATTTATGATCACAAAATCTCCTCCGTGAAACAAGAGTGTAGTGATTATAGGGTTCTTTCAGATAACATCTTCTTAAATTGCACATTTTTGTAAAATCACAGATTAGTGTGTCCATAAACAGTGAGCAAATAGAGCATCAGTTACTTAATGTTTATCTCATTTATCAGTAATGGTTATAATGTCCTAAAATGTTTGTTCCTCGGGAAAAGGCTCATTTTCCAGCAAAAAGATAATGTGTTTAATTCATAGCAGTTATAAAAGCTTTTCATACAAAGAAAGATACAACAGCTTAGAACTCTGACACTTAAGTACTGAAAATAAATGCTAAAACAAAGATAAACCAAAAAACACAGAGATGCCTTCTTTATGACTACAGAAGTAAATCAAGTGAGCATGTATTTTCACAGATCAATATATAATTCTTCTTTATTTCCCCTTTTCCTTTAGCAATAAAATTTGGAGGAATACCTCCCAACTTTTCCTTACCAATGTGCAATGCAACCACCTGTTGGTATGGAAATCCCTCATGTCTATAAAGCTTCACTTACAGATCCCTAATGCAGAACTCTTAACGCGGCCAAAGGTCCTGAAATTTTGCTTGAACAAGGATAAAATTAAGCTCTTTGAACTCAGCTGCCAAAATCTTACTTCCATCAGTACAAATCAAAATGAAAAGCCTTGGGCTTAGTGGTTTCTGGCTGCTGTAGGTGACATCAGAATCAACCTTCTCCTGAAATCCAAAACCTTTCCCAAACACCCTGGCGTGTAGCCGATTCCCTTCATCATACCTCACAGCTGTCTTAAAGCTAAACCCAGTATGTTTTTTTTTGTCATTCATTCATTCATTCATTCCTGGGAAGATTTCCATTACAAACACGTGTAGCCATCGTGACTAAAACCAAGAACGGTTCTTTCCAAAACATCATCGTGTCACACACACTGCTACTGAACTGGATAAACAGCTCAGTGCAAAAAAGTTTGGGTGGGATCGGGTCGAGTCACAGAAGTGATTCTTCCATTGGGCAGCTCGTTATCCACACGGCTACGGCAACTCGTGGGTCTCCACACCCTGCCAGTTGCTCTTGCTCGAACCAGCAGCCTCCTCGTAGGAGGAATACCCTGTTGCATTAAATGATCTGGGTCTGTTAAAATGCCTGTAAAATTATTTTCTGGAAGCTGCATCAGTCAAACACCCTTTGTGTTTTCCCGTGGTCCACTTGTATCAACTACCAAGAGGAGGAGGAAAAGTACCCTGAACATAGGTAATCTGGAAATGCTGCTTAATTATTTTGCAGTACAGATTTGAATACCTAACAGTGACAATTTAAATGAGTTTCAGAACTGCTGCTCATAGAAGTTTCAGTAACTTTTGGTTTATTTTAATTGGCTGTCACTTGGTAGAGAACAGTTTTCAGTGTTTTTTTAATGTAGACAAATCACCGTTTCTAATGAAGACGACAAAATTCTACCAGTTTTAAAAAAATACCATGAATTTCCTCTAGCCATATCATATAATTTCACTTAATAAAAAATAGGCCAATTTATATTTATTTTTCATACCTACGGCTGCATTTTTTAATCACAGACATTAACATAAAAGGTCTTTATACTTCCTATATGCTACCAAATAAGTTCTCGTGCTGCCTCCAGTGAACATTATCTTTCACAGGATGTTTCCTCATCTGCCTCATGGAAAATTGCAGCCCAGGACTTTTCCCTGGATTAAATTTTACATTAACACTCATTGTCAGTAAACAAGCTGCTGTACATAGATATCTCAAGGATAGCAGAAGGTCATCAGGATTAAGGTGGCAAAAACATATAAAAACCACTTGAGAAATGTTAGTGGCAAATAAAGGAGTATGTTGGCAGACGAGGCATCAGAGAGGTGGACTGGTGGCAGTGCAGTCGGAAGGGATGTGATAGAATTCCCTGCTCCATGCTGGGTGTCGCAGTTGTCAGTACCCTCACCTGTGCTTCCCACCATTTTATCGGAGGTAAAAAGCACCGGGAGGGCTGGATTGAACTGGCATCTGGTCACAGCGGCAAGAATCTGACCATTTGTGTACCTAGGAGGTATACAGCAAGTCCAGAGAGACTGGGATTTTTCATTCAAAGCACACACATTACAACAGCCGTAACGCTGGGGGGTTATGACAGGAAGAATGATATGGAAAGACTGCCTCTCTGTATCCCGGACACTTTATCTCATTCATCAGCTGTATTTTGTCAGAAAGGATTAACAGCACTCCGGACAAAAAGGCAAGGCAAGTCACTCTGACAAAATGGCTTTAGAAACAGATATATTTTATGTAAGGTTTTTCTCCTTTTGAGGGAAAAGTGACCGTATGCCGCTGTGTTTTCATATTATAGCACAGTGTAATAAAACCTGTGCACTAACTCCATCTACAGGGCATCACAATAGTGACACACCATCACATCATCGTTAAACACTACTCCGACCCGCTTTAATGCCCACTTTAAGAATGCCCATGCACGCATACACCACAGATACAAGAAACAGATGCACACATATCTGTAAAATAAACACTCTTGCACAAAATTCTCTATCACTTCGGGAATACTTCAAACCTCACCTTTCTTAATATAGTATCAAAATAGAGGTATTGCTTCTACAACGCTCTGATTATTCAATACTGCAACTGCTACAGGAATCGCTCGCTTTTACTCTGTCTGTTTGTTGGTTTTAATTGGAAATACTTGTTTACCCAGTCCCCTCTATTTAAAACCTCCCAGGTAGCCAGGACATAAGTTTATCTAAAGCTGCAAAGGCATTAAGTAGACACTATGGAAACCTCTTTTAGGGCTCCCTGTTAACAGTACGAAATTTCCACTGCTTTTTGGTCATTGGGTGAGGCTACTGACAGGGTTTAAAATGCAGAAGCACATCTGTGAGTCTTCTTAAACACCTCTCCTGAATTTTGAATTTCAGAGACTACTTTGAGTATACTCTAAACTGCTTTATATCTTTAGTTAACCTCCAACTGTTAGATGAGATGCTGTATGGCTACAAATTGTTCTTCATACTAATGCTATTTTTGGATTATGATTTCAATATATATTCTCTAAGCATTCAGTGCAGCATGGCCTTTCAGTCAGAGACTGTTACATGGTTTGAGCTTACAGATTCTTCTTCATCCAAGCAGCCTCCCTCTGCCAGGAAGGTAAACTCTGGATTTGCAAAACCAGCCACTAAGTTAGGACACAATCCTGACCAACACAGAAGTGAAAGTTTTGCCTCTGCTTGCAAGGACAGTAAAGTTACTAACTAGCATTTCAATGAGATTTAAAAAGTCTTCATTATACTTTTTTTTTTCTCTCTAAGGAAATTTGTGTTTCTGAGCAGTCATTACATAAGAGTAGAAAGTATAGCACAGGTGCTCAAGAGGCAGTTTAGTTTCAGTTTGTTTCAGAAAGCTGTTGCCTTTTTTTTTTCACAATACTGAAACAAAAGATGTTACACAAACAAATTCTGCTATTCTTTCAGCCTTCCCTGAGATTTATCTGGGATTTGAACAGGGATTAACTTCAGCCAATACACTTGAGTAGTAGTGCAGCCCATGCAGTATTTGCTTTATGCTTCTATATTAAATTAAAGGTTCCTAAAATATGTTGGTGCATTAAAAATATCTCCCCACCTTCTTTCAGTCAACGCATTCAGAAGGAGGCTCCAGGCCCAGAGGCAGTCACAAAGTACCAGGAGTCTCTTCATGGTGGGCTCTGAAACTACAAGGAAAATAACCATCAACGTCCCCCACGTCAAAACAGGTACTGTGATAAAAAAATGGCTCGTTCTGGAAAATTTGCAGAATGATGTGATGTCAGGCAGTGACCTCATAGCTCGTGTCATTCAGAAGAAGTTAGCACGGCCTTGGCCGTTCTCCTGTTTATCTTCTGCTCTTAGACACGGAGGCTTAGGGGGGGATTTCTTCTGTGGTAAGGGTGTGTTCTTGTTTGCGGTATTCTTGAACTTCGACAAAAAACAATTAGGAATTAAAGCTGCTGCCCCCAGACTCCGGGTCAGTTCCTACTCAGTCTCCTCCCGTGTTGAAGATGTGACAAGGCGCATCCGTCACAATTCCAGATAACCAAGAGTAATTGGGATTTGTTTGACCTGAACCAGCCAGAGTCCTTCCAAAGCTCTTGGAAGGTGTCAGTGTGAGGTAGTGTGACCGAGGAGAGGAGTGCTTCCCTCACAGCCACTGCTTTGCTTTGATGTGATGGAAGCAACTTTCTCCTACAGATACTACTATTCTCCTCTTCCCTGAAATATTAGTATCAGAGGAGCAAAATGATCAGATTCCGACTCTGGGATCTGCTGCTACATATGTACGCTAATATTTTTGTTGGGCTAAAGGACACGATTCATAAGCAAACCATGTGCTGGCAACCTACACACCGTCTCCTCAATCTCTCTATCGGTCTCTGCCTGCTGCTAGGAAATGTTTTTGCATTAGCAGCCTTCTCCTTGTCTACAAATGCCGCTTGTCCTTGCTGAGTTGCTTTCAGTTTACCTTTGAGTAAAAAGTAACACAACTCAGAAGATTTCTTTCGCTTTCTAATAAACCATAAAATACAAAGTTAGCTGGTATTTGTGGAATCGGTGTTCCAGATTCAACTGATTGCCCAGGAGATGCTGCAGGGTCTCTTTACATTGCTGTGTGCTGGAATCCAGTCGATTTAAAAAGCATTCATTACATTAAATAAGGGCAACAAAAATACGAAGCCTGTATTTTCCTCCAGTAGTGAACTGGATGTTTTTTCAATGCCTGAGAAAATGAAGCACCGGACATGAAAATGTTGTTCCTTTAAATAAAGCTACTACCCCCATTCACTGCATGCTCTCGGGGACAATTTCAATCAATAAAATACCGTTACAAAGCGGTATGTAAGCAGCGAGACATAATTAATACTTTTATAGCTAAATGATTGGCAGATAGGCACTGAGTGGGGCTGAGCTAATCTGACTGGCTAGGAAGGAGCTGGATGTGGCAGGGAAGCGTGGATAAAAATCTTCAGGGACAAGGCTGCATCTTAACTTGCCCTGTGATCAGCCCCCTTAGAAAGGGAAAGGCAACATCTGTGGCTTCAAAAATCGCCTTCTCCCGCTCCTGCCAACTTCTGCCTTTGCAAAGGGCTCCTCCAGATAAAGAAAGAACGGAAAGTGAATTATTCTGAACTATCTTGATCTGTTGAGCTTCACGCTTGCCTTCCCTCCCAACACCACCCCCTGCTTCAGTAACCCCATACAGATACTAGAAATCCCGGAGAAGGAAAGTTTCTTGCAGCTGGAAAAAAAGCAAATGGTAACAAAGACTTTCACGAAGCATTAAACGCCAGCAGCCCCCAGACCCTGGCCTCCCCCAGCCCGCACCACCTCTGGAACCAGCTCTGGTTCTCCCATTCAAAATGGGAGAAAAGAGCCACGCTTCTG
>VWZY01005154.1:118236-148327 GCA_013399075.1 Chloroceryle aenea | reverse complement strand
CTCTCCTCAGGTGGGAGCTAACCGGGCGAGCTCGGCGGGAGCTGAGAGTTGCGCGGATAAAGAGGGAGAAAGTTGGATGCATCAGGTATGAAGAGGAGTCGGGGATGCTGGGAGAGCGTCACGCAGCCGCTCACCTGCCCACCACAGGTTACCGTGGCTTTAGCTCCAGGGACCTTTTATCAGCGCCAAACCTTCTGCAGAGATGTCAGACATTGCTAAGTGCCACGCACGGCACGGTCAGCTCTCTTAGCTCTCTTGACTGTAAAGATAAAATGAACTCCTCAGTCAACAGTATTTGTGACTTATAAAGCACGACCAGCATCCGTGGGGTGGAAATAATTCTTACATTGTATGCACCCACTGGATTTCAAATGTTGTCTGCATTTCCCCTCTCGATGCTATCATCAACCCAATTTCTGTTCCCTCCTGTGATACTGCTCCAACAGAGGTCAAAATCCATACATGTTGTCAGAGAGCCTGAACTGCTATGCTCTGCTACAGTTAAACGAGCTGTGGCAAACTTCATCCAGATTTTTTAATCGTACATTGCATCCTCACAAAATACACGATCTGTTTGTCTTTGTAACAGCATGAGAAAGGATTTGGTGGGCCCAACAAACCAATGACACTCTAAGGCTGGCAGTAACTTCCAAGGTGGCAGTCGTTTTGGATAAGTGCCTGATTTATAGCAGTCTAAACGCTGCAATGCTTTCCCTAAGCACAAGGAAAATAGAGATTTTGTTCATCAAAATCCCCTCGTGCACCGAGGGTCACTCAGTCATTGTGATCAGCATGAAATAGCCACAGGTAATTCTAAATTCTTGCAATGGAATTTTGCTGAGTTTCCTGACATATTCCGGCGTAGTCGATCTCGTTTTGATTCAAGGTTGTTACCACTGCACAGAAAAATACAAAACAGAAAAACCTCCTGACTTGCCAAGGAAATGCTAAGTAGTGACTTTAGAAATCAGTAGCATGTAGACCCACCCGTAGTGGCTAGAGCTATTTGACAAATATGCAATGTTCTCACCTTGATTTGCTCCTAACTAACAGAATTCCCTGTTTCTGTTCTTGCGCTGGAACATGAGAGGGTTTTGCTTTAGCCACAAGTAAGTTGAGGTCTTCAGCTGAGTTTACAGAAACAGCACCAGGGTTTTTTATTCAAGTACATGGGCACCGTGTGGCTGTTAAACCACTGAGATTCTGTGCCCTGTCACTAGGGCATTAGTTATATTATCTCCAATGCCTTCAGACTGTTTTTTCTAGATGAAGAATAGTCGTTTAGCTCCAGTATTTCATTTTCCCCTTCATTTCTCACGAGCACAGAAGCTCTAAGGACGTTCACTGTACGCGTGTGTCTGGGATAGGTACCTAGAGAGACAGATGGGATGAAGAGCGAGTGATTGAATGGCTAGAGGTTTCTGTACCTCTGTGCACTAAAACCCGAGCAAGTGGGCAGATGTAGTTTCAGAGCCCATGAGACTTGCCTTGCTTCCTCTAGTTTTCTTCCTGTCTTGTTTTAATTGCTATATAAACACTGGCAACTGTTTTTCTTGTTAGCAAAGTGACAAGGGTTGCGCGGGATGGACTTTGCCTTCATGGAGACGATTGCCGCGTGCCAAAGGATAGTGTGTTTTTCTGAGCGCTCCCTGGATGAAAATATTGGCCTAAAATTGGAAGTTGCTCATTTTCTCTCTAATTCTCATCTGATCAGAAAGTAGGACAAAACTATTTTTCCCCTATGGCTGAGATTCCTGTCCATCAGTGCTCACACATAACCCAGATTTTCCCTTTCCTTTTCAAAGGCTGTTATCACAGTTATCATGTCACTCCATGGTAAATGCTAAAAATATTTGGATGCAATCAAACAAATAGGCTGGTTGATGCTGGATTGTGGTAACAAAATAACTGGGTTTTAAGGGGAAAAAAAAAAACAAAGAAACAACAATAAAAGATAATACGATTTGTTGTTACCAACAAAAATGCTCTTTGAAAGAAGTGCTAAGTGGGAGATACACTCCTGGCAATTCTTATCTTTTCCTTTTCCCATCCAAATTGCACTGCCTTAATCCACACACCGCTAAGGGTGAGACCTTTATCAAATACATCCATCTGTGGGTTTCAGGCATCTCAAGAGGATATCTTTGAAAATCTCAAGCTATTTATAGGAATGTGCATAGTACCCAAAAGTCTTAGGGTCGTATGATTGCCTTCTTGAATGTATTGTTCAACTGAGAAAGGAAATAAGCATTTGAAGTTACGTCTCCAAGTAACTCAGTATTAGGTGATGAGCATCTCACCGCATGGTTTTGGAGTCACATTTGGAAAAGGGAGATGTCAAGAAGACCTATGTTTTTTTCAAGCCAGCTTTAGGACTCCATAAAGTTTTCCAAAAAGAGCCCATGTCAATCACGTTCCAAGGTGGCGTGGAGCTAAATCCTTTAAAAACATTATTCTTAAATCTCACCAATCGGCCAAAACGAACCTGGCACAGCTACTGCGTGCAGTGCTTTGAACCTTGGTGTTAGTGCAAGTGATGAGTAGCAATGAAGTTAAACCAATGGAATCCTATTTAGGTAAAATATATTTAGGGATGATGGATTAACATTGACACAGAGAATGATTTTAAAAGTAGTTTGAACTATTTTTGCCTTTGAATTTCTAGTAAGCACTTCTCGAAAGCTGGCCTATTCCTTAGGTGCCGGCATCCTCTCTCTGTGTATTTGGTACGGAGATACAGACTATTTAAGTAGGTCACCAGGGAAGAACATTTTTTCTTTCACTGTTGTACTTTTTATCACGCTGTTCTTTGTGCGTACAGAATATACCTATGTTTTCTTTGAGTTTAGGAGTATATATAAACCAATGGAAATTCCACAGCAGAATGCTTTGACACAATGTGTCCTGAATAGCCAAGGGATTTGAATAAAGCAAATGAAACTCAGAGATTTACTGGCATACAGCAGATCAGATAAAGAATTAAAACAGAAAGACCATCTGCTCCAAAGCTTTGAACTCTGTTATTTACAAGTCCTGCTCGTGTGATTCAATGGAAGTATTTTCTTTAATATGTGATATGAATTTGATTTCTAATTTAACGTGTTTCAGAAATATATTGAAGATGAGAGACCGACCCTTTGACAGACAATGAAATTCAGTTGCTTAACTTTCTCTTCCCTTTCATTTACAGCCTCAGTCAAGAAAACAGGACATAATGTAACTGTCACAATATAATTGTCAGTGGTTTTATAGAAGTTTAGTGATAATACACAGAAAAAGTTCACTCATTATGCCTTTTTCATTTTACAGTAAGGTTCTATTCATTGCTTCTTCCCTCTTCAAATAATTAGTAGAAATAGAAGAACTTCCAGGGGAATAAAAATGAGAATCTTCATGACAAGTTGCACTATTTTCAAAGAGTCAGTGTGACATAAATTGACCATTAAAGACATATGAATGTTCCTCCTGTGTTGAAAATTTAAAGTGGCACTTCTCTGAACCCATTATATATTAAAAATGGAAAAAAAAAAAGATGTAAAATATCTGATGCCCAGAAACTTAGAGATTACAATTATTTCTTGCACTTTAAAGTCTCCAAATACAAGATTTCAAACAGAAAACCCAATTACCTGCAAGTTTCTCAGACCTTCTAATCCACAGAGGCAACAATTTCTTCTACCTTGCCATGTGGTTGCCTAACATCTCCACGAAATTCAGTCCGTAAAGCCAGGAATGGAGGATACCTTCAGAGATAATAATAGGATTGCTTGACGGATGTCAGAAAGGAAGAGTGGGATAATAATCTGTTTTCTAAAAAACCCACTATGGAATTAGTGAAAACCACCAAAAAGATCAGAGGTCACAATCGGGAGCTTGTGGAGATTACAGAGCCTGGTAAATCGGTGGTGATCGTTGACAAGATCTTTTTCAGGAGGCTTTTCCTGCAGCAGCTGGATTTGTCCACGGTGGAATACCAACACCATATGTGTTTATCCCCTATGCTCTAACTCGCTGCTTCTGAGAGGTGAGGTCTTGACTAGAAACCCATTACCTCCTGGAACTTTCACAGGACCTTTAGTATAAATCCAGCACACCTTTGACACCTAGGAAGGTCTCCCTACAAAAAGGGAGGAGTGTGCTCTTGTCGTCTTGGTGCGAAGTTATTCAGTTACCCTTCCAAACTAAGAAAATACTTTTGTGGATCACTGTCCTCCCTGCTCTGCATTTGGAAGGAGAGATTGGTTTGGGACTCAGACCTTAGAGTTACGACTTGCTGTTTGATCTACTCAATGAGAGTTTGTATTCCTCCAGAGCGATGAGGTAACTTGTCCTTTCCTATGTTCTTAAGCAACACTACTGAGCCATAATGATGGGGTTTTTTCCTAAAATCACATAGAAAAAAATAAGTTCTAGATTATTCCAAGTTCCCAAAAGTTTGGGGTTTTTTTATCTCTTTTAAAAACTTTATCTAACAATACAATGTTTAGTGCCCCTGTTACTTATTACTTGTGGAAAAAGCAAAGAAGTGACGATGAAAAGAGAGGAAAGTAAACCAAATGTTTACTGAGATTAGAACACATTTCTGAAAATGAAGAAAAAAGGTCAGTGTGGAAAACTTCAGTTTACCATTGTCCTGCCATAAATATTTGCCTTTGATTGAACTAAAAGATGTAGAGTCAGAATGTCTTAGCCTGAATTCAGAGAGTTGTTTAAAACGTGTTCAAATCCATCCCCGTTTGGCCAAACACTTAAGAATCCACTTAATGCCACGGGTCATAAATATTCTCAAACTTAAATGTGTCACACTGGGCTGAAATGTGCTGCTTTGGAAGACAAGTACCCTGCTGAGTTCTTAGGTGACCTCAGACACATTGAACTTGTCTCCCTGTCTTGGTGCCTGCTGGTTTCATAGAAGAGTTAATGTTTTCCTCCTCGTCGTAGCGTGGTGTGCACTTTTACATCTTTTGACATTCCCTGTACCAATATTAACTGATTTTTTTTGAGCTCAAACTGTAACTTAAGAAAATTACACAATGTGTCTATGGAGAAAAGTGCCTCCTTAGTAGTGGCTCTGTAAAAAGGAGTATTGAGTCTTTCCTCTTTTTTGCTGCTGCCAATCAAAAACAAAGCAAGTGACATTAGAATAATATTTAGGCTGTCACTGGTGAGACTGGGAAGGAAACTGCTTTTTCACTTGGGTTAGTTCTGCTGGGGGAGAAAAAGAAAAGCTGTGTGGCTTTGAGAGTAGCTGAGTGGTGGTGTTGTGAAACCACCTTCTTGATTACTACTCTCTAGCCTTAGGGAAGGGAGTGAGAGTGCACAGGCTGTGAACAAAAGCTGTTATTGCTAGCAATAGCTCGTGGACTGACAAGGACAGTTTCTGACTGTCTCCTGCCAACATTCTCTGTGCAGGGGAGGAAAAACCCATTGCATCCTACCAAGGGAAGATGCCAGGAACCATCTTAATCCCGAATTCAGTGGGACATCTGGGAATTTCTGAGTTCCTAGGCATTGATAAATACAATTGTACTCTCAATTACTTCTTCTGACCTGATGAGCACTTACTCATAGTAGCAATGTCTACTCGAGTCAGCCTTATTTAGCAACTGGTGCATTCCCTCCTGGCTTTGTATTGTGTGGCTTCTTGGGAAATCTGGCTCCTCCTATGCGCTGCAGTTTGGCTCAGGTTCTGGAGAAGTCTCGGAACATGGCATTTCAAACCATTACAAATGAAACAAAGTCAGCTGATAGTCTCCAGGTCTCTGCCTGCTATGCTACTGTAGCTCATGGATTCAGCCCATGGCACCAGACTAGAAGTAACCCGCTCAGAATGCTTAAAGGTTGGATGCCGATCCACAGCATCAGCTGGTTTGCTCTGGATATCTCCAGCTACTGGTTTATTGTACTTGATAATGCAAAGGCAGCCTCTGGTAATTAGATAGTCATCATATATTTTATTTTGTATCCATTCCCTTTACCTTTAGCTGTGTATTCACCACTGCTGTTACAGGTCCTAGGCATGCCAATATCCACGGCTCTCGTATCTATCACCCTCAAAATTCTTTTAGGGAGTGGATCAACACTTAACCTGTGTATGGTTAAAAAAAGGTAAAGCATGTGCTTCCCTGATTGGGAACATTGCCTCTTGGTTAGCAGCATCCTCAAGAGCTCTGTCTGCTGTTTTCCCCTGCAAAGTAGACCTTGACTGTGTAGAACAGTCAGTATTGCCTGTGTCATCACATCTGCTCCTTCTCCTAAGCCTGCTAACTGTATAGGATTTTCAACAGAGTCCTGGTATCGGTTTCATTTTTCCTGCCCCTGCTGTGTCTTAGCAGTTTTGTGTGTATTATTAGGAAAAATGAGAACAGGCACGCAGGTTTATTGAGCAAGCACAATCGAGTAGTTTGGGCAAGACTCCTTTAATTTGCTGGGTCCTGATTGTTTTCAAATAACAAAAAAGTACCTTTTATAAATTCAGACTGCAAATGTTTCCTCAAAACCAGCCTTGGATTGACACAAACCTCCAATTGGCATTTCTGTGTGTAATACAACAGAAAGGCTTCTATGAAATTACTTCAGCTGTACCTTCTGGAATACTTATTGTCTGTATATACTTAGATATAAATGTATTTCCTAATCAAAGTCAGTATGAAACAGCATGTGCCAAAAGCTTGAAAGCAGAAGCTTAGTTCTAAGGCATCTTTAGTGAAGAAACACAAGCTATACATTTTCACAAACGTTGGCCTATTTTACTTTTGTTGTAAGTTTTGAGTTGTTCAAAATATTGCACAAAACTAGAAGAAGGTTGTACACCAAACAGAATTACTGTTATACAGTGAACAATACTGCTCCCAACAATGAACAGGGAAAAAATGCTAGTTGGAGAAAATTGTGTGCTAAAATCAGATTATAACTTAGAGTACCATTCACCCAAATAGATTTTACAGAGTTGTAAGGAAAAATGGGGTTTGTAATTAGGGTGAATGAATGCATTTATTTCAGCATACCAAGTTAACGCCTTTAGAGGGACTTCCATGACAGAAAAGCTTATTTAAAAGACCCCTGCAAGGAAGAATGACTGACAATATAGAGCAGTACAGAAAGGACCTCATTAGTTTTTTTACAGGAGGAAGAAATTGGAAAGCTAAGGCTTTCAGAGGGCAAGAGTCAGCCAGTGTAACAAGGAAGTCCTGTAAGAGCTGTGTCTGTTCACACATTACATAGCAACCACTGCAGATGAAACTCAACTGAAAAGTGTCTTAAGACACCGTGGAGAAATGTGAAATATATTTATAAAATGTCCCAGGCTCAGAGAATTATCCGTTACAGAATTTAACATAGAAATGCAGTGATGCAGAGAGAGTTGTCCTGATAATGAGTTAAAAGCAAATAGTTAGTTATTATCAGATGGTCTTGTTCGGTAAGAATGGAAACCGCCTGGTGAGAATGAAGTATCAACATCAGATCCGTTTATGTCACTCATACAGGAGAAACTGGGTTATCAGAAAGGGAGGTTAGGCAGTGACTTGCAAGCTGTGCTTTGCTCCTATGCAGTAGTAAGGATCCAGAACTGAACAGGTATTCCAGGAAACTGTAATAAATCTGTATTAAAGATTAGCACAAAAGCCCCAAAACAAACAAACAAACAAAAAAAAACAAAAAAACCCCAACAACTATAAAGGCAACAAAAAAAACCCCAACGACCCCACAATTAAATTCATGGTGAAGCTCTTTTAGGTTGCTCGGAAATATGCTGGATTCTTCCCTTACTGTAACCAGTAAGGGTTTTGTCTAGGAGAGTGACAGGGAGCAGGTAATTAATAGGCATGCACAATAGGCAAACTCCCTTCAACTTGTCTTAGCACAGGTTTACTGCCATGAAGGAAGAAATTTTAAGTCAATGAAAGCTGTAATCTTTAAAAGATTCTGAAGGGTGAATCGTCACCCTTTCTACCTTCAAGTATAGTATCCTCATGAGCACCCTAGTCCTTGATAACCCTATCAGACTTTTTAGTGTACCATCCAGCAGTTCCCATTCTCAGCAAGGGAATGGAGGAGGAGTTTATGACCTAACACCTCTGACGGGATGTTTTATTTTAGCGTTTTGGTTTGGTTTTTTTTTGCCTCACCAACACACAGCACCTGCAGGACCCAGTCCCAGTGTGGTCTGTGCAGAAGGGTTTGTGCTTCAGCAAAGGAGCCTGTACCCTTGAGCTTGTCATAGCAACTGCGACAAGAGCTGAGGGTGCATGTGTGCGTGCATTCGCATTCATGTTTAAAGCATGTGACACGAATTTGCCAGGTTTAAAGAAATTTTGTGATAAACAGTTTTGTGATAAACAGAGGAGAAGAAGCAGAGGTGTACTACAGCCCCCCGGCAAGAGAACCAGAGCGAAACAGTTTTGCTGTAGCTATTCTTTGAAAATATGGGTAGCTGTGAAATAAATTGTAACAGGCTGGTCCTTACACACAGTTGTTAGACATTTGGATAACACACGGCTTTCTGAATGGAGCTAAAATGAGAATAGATCTAGCCAGCAAAACATCTTATGGATCTCGCTGTAACAAATCACGGAGAATTGAAAGTCAAAGCTATGAAACTGTCAAATTTGTGTTAGAAAAAATCTGCAGCACTCTTAGCGGGTCTGGTGTTGAAGTTTGCATCCATCATTTTTGTAAGCTGTAATGTTTGTTAAATTCCTTTACAGAAAGCCATGTTTAAAAGAGCATTAGCATTACGTAATTTTAATGCATGCATTATGTTCTCAGCTCCTAGTCTCAATCTCCCAGCACCATTCTGCCATCGGTGAATTACAGAAGCAATTGAACACTCCAAACACTTATTTATGTTGAGACACTTTCCATCAACTTCCAAAACATCAGGTTTGGAATTGTTTGCTTGGAGTAGAAGAGAAAATCAGCAAGTAAATCAAGGTTTCTGAAATTCAGTGCCATGTCATGAAAATCAATGTTTAGCCATTAAAAAGGCTCAAGATTTTCTCCTCGGTCTGGTTTTGATGGCCTAACTACAGTTGCATTTGTATTTTATGTCCTAGGTTATTAAGGACCTCCCTAAATCAAT
Organism: Chloroceryle aenea; assembly: GCA_013399075.1. NCBI lineage: Eukaryota > Metazoa > Chordata > Aves > Coraciiformes > Cerylidae > Chloroceryle > Chloroceryle aenea. The sequence continues at coordinate 139,245 of VWZY01005154.1, read as the reverse complement.
GCTCAGGGAGCTCAGTAACTGTCATTTACCTTGGGCATGCAGCAGGCAGAGAATGGGCGTGCTCTTGTTCTTAAGGAACGCAGTTTCAAGTGTCGTGCCTGTCTTTTGGCCTTTTATGCATCTTTGCAAAGCCTGGCCTCAGAATTCAGAGGAATTAATACAGAGATTTGCTCAGGATATTGGCACTTGTCTTGGTCCCACTTCAAAGCCACTTTCAAGAATCTTCAGAAGCTGAGCACGAGGCAGGAGTAGACGGATAACCAACCTTCCCAGGGAAAATGTGCTTGTCTTTTAGGAGCAGCTTGGCAGGTTTTAGTATTTTTTTTTGATAACAGAAAGAGAGCCATGAAAAAAAATATGCACTCAAAATACCTTCATTTTTCTTCCATTTCTTTAGAATTTAAAATCATACCTCCTAGCCTTAATCAAGACAAGCCCCAGCATTAAAATATTCCTTACTTTTCCCAGCAAAATTATTATACTTCATCTGCACTTTACTATTTCTGACCGAATAAGTAGACAACAGTAAAAAAGAGCCCAACCTGTAAATATAGGAGCCTATAAAAGAAATTCATTATTATCTGAAAGTAAGAAGAAAGAAAGAAAAAATGCTCTTTAAAAAAAATCAAAATAAAAAGTCCTTCTTCTTATTCTTCCCATGGGTACCAGGAGACTGCTGACATTCCCGTGAGCTCCAGCCAGTAAAGTCAGTAGGCAGGATTAAAGCACAGGAACTGATAGAAATCACAAAACTTCATGACTATTCCCTTCCATTGAAAATTTTGTAACTAGAAAACAACCAAATCTTTATTACTTTTCTGTACCTTATTTTTTTTTTTTTTTTTTTTTTTTCACGTGACTACTGTATTTCTCTCAAGGTCAAGGATAAAAAAAATGAACTTCATTTGTAGTATGATAGAACTGACTGTGGATACCTTCAATTCTTTATCAAGATAAAAAACTGGTATGGAATGGCTGTCTTCCCCAGGGTGTTAGTTTTCATCAACTTGATAAAGAAAAACTACCTTCCAAAAATAATACAGATGAGATTTCCACAGGAAGAGAATAATGTCAGCTCTCTGATAAAATATCAGGACCTGAGTCTGTTCTTGCTCCTTGACAAAAGTGCCTCTAGAGAAGCTGAAAAAAACTCTGTGATGCTGAACCTTGTAGGACCTGGATCAGGAATTCTGTGTTCAGGAGTTCATGGTTCTCATGGGAAGATCAGAACCAGATTAGTCTAAAAGTGCTCATGTGTGCTCTCTCACAGAATCACAGGGTGGGAGGGGCTGGAAGGGACCTCTAAAGCTCATCGAGTCCAACCCCCTGCCAGAGCAGGACAGAACCAGAGCAGCTCACGCAGAAATGCAGCCAGACAGGGCTGGAAAATCTCCAGAGGAGGAGACTCCCCAGCCTCTCTGGGGAGTCTGTTCCAATGCTCTACAACCCTTACAGTGAAGAGGTTCTTCCTCAGGTTGAGGTGGAACTTCCAGTGCTCCAGTTTGAATCCATTGCCCCTTGTCTCTCAAAGGAGAATTGAGCAATTCTTGCAGCATTTTTTTTTTTTTTTTGTATTTGAATGTTATTATGGCAAGGAAACCAAATATTTATTAATTTTTTTTTACCTTTGTTTTTCTGTCTTTTTTCCATGACTACTGTATTTCTCTCAAGGTTAAGGATAACCCCCCCTTTGTGCTGTTCACTATCAACTCCCCGTATACATCTGTGTATGAAATGTAACCCACAGCCCAGTGGCCAAGCTGCCACCACAAGGGCTGGTTGCAGCTCCCAGTTTTTGCCGGCAGTTGAAAAGTGGCCCCGCTGCCTCTTCCCAGGAGCCACCGCACCGGTGCGACTTCAGCGCGGCAGGGAAGTCTGATGCACCAGCATCTCCTCGGTACTGATGCTGCCAGGGATGCAAAAGCTGTAGCAAAGTGCTTCACAGCTCCCTGTGAGTCCTCTGGCCAAGGCTTCCCTGGGGCTGTGACCTGAGGGGTGTAAGGGGAGCACGTTTCCTCTCAGGCTTAGCCCCCAGGGCCATGTTTCTTGTCTGAAACTTGACAGTGGTGGGCAGGCCCTTAGATTCTTTGGGTGAGATTAAAAATGCATTTCCAGATGTAACTTATTGTTGCTGATATTTATCTCTCTGTCTAACTTTGAGCAATGCATTAATACAAAGCCTGGATAGTAAATTATGTTCTCCATAAGATTCTTCTCTATAGCTGACGTGCTTAGACGTATTCATAGGGAAACTGAGTTTTCTGGGTCTCTGGTGAGACTGAGATGAATAAAAAATTCCAGTGCCTAAAGGTAATGCCCACATCTCCTACGTTTTCTGGTAGTAGATGCCTCTAGCACTGTGCTGGGGCATACCAGGCTTATTTCAGAGATGCCACTGAGCATCTCTGAAATAATCATCATAAATACAGTAATAATCATCATAAACAGTACTAATAATCATAAATACAGTAATAATAATCAATACAGTAACAATCCTAACAAATACAGTAATAACCATAATAAATGCACCATAATAAATGCACAGTCATGACTCTCTGGAAAACTTTCCAACCAAATGTTACCAACACAACTGAAACCAAGGGGAAAAATATTCACTGCTACTGAAGCCAGACAAATTTGGCTGGTTTATTTTTAACCTGCTTAAAATATGAAGTCAGCCAAGATCATGTGTGAGGGCACAGTAATGGAATTGAATGCAAATTTGGGGAAGCAAATATTGATAACAAAGGTGCTGGAAAAAGAATTTATTATTGAAAGGGACAGCTTACTTAAAAATGAACTTTCATTTTTAAGCCTTGTTAGACCTTCTAATGAAGGGTCCTTGTGTATAGAAAATATAACCTAAATATACTGCAGAAATTGTAGCAGGTCTGGGTGGAAACTGAATAGCAGGAATTTCTCATGGCCATGCTTTAAAGAATATATCAAGCTTGTTTCTTTATTTCGACTGTGTGTCATGGTAGACATGGCAAACCTGAATCAAATTTGAATGCATGGTTTTGATTGACTAAACCTCTCAATGCCTTGGGGGTTCTCCAGTATTGGAGAACTGGCCTGGGCTGCCCAGGGCAGTGGTGGAGTCCCCATCCTTAGAAGGATTGAAAAGCCATGGAGCTCTGGTGCTGAGGGACATCGTTTAGTGGTGACCTGGCAGCGCTGGGCCAACAGTTGGATTTGATGATCTTAGAGGTCTTCTCCAACAAAAACGATTCTATTATTCTATTAAATGTTCTTTTACATCAACATTTCTTTACAGTACAAGAGCGTAATAGGAAGTGGAAAAATACCCTCTAAGATGGCTAAACACGTGCATTTGCTAAAGCATTCCCTTTGTCGGAGAAAAAATGGGCGAGTTGTTGGGGTTTGACAAGTTGTTGGGGTTTGACAAGTTCTTGGGGTTTGTCAGGTTGTTGGGGTTTGGAAAAGTTGTTGGGGTTTGGTCAGGTTGTTGGGGTTTGGTCAGGTTGTTGGGGTTCGCTTTTCAGAGGTTTTAACAAAACTTGGTGTTTAGTTTAAAACAATTCACCATTACCTCTGAGTTACTTAACCTTTTCTGAGAATTAGTAAAATGTCATTCAGTTACCTGTTAACTACCCAACTCTTTCTGTAAAATTCCTCATGTTGAACATTAGGAATGAGGATTCTGACATCAAAGACATTCCTAGCTCTCCCTATCTCTTACAAAGACATGCAGGTTTCTCAGAGGCCGTTTACTCCAGGAATGGCGGCATAATAGGCTGGAGTCCCTAGTGTGTTAATTACTAAGAGGAAAAGTCCAGGAAGAGTTCTTTTCATGGTGTTTTTTTTTGTCATTTTGTTGTTTCTTCCTCGGTGGTTGTGTTGGTTGGTTGTTTTTGTTTTTTTTTTACTTACATATGAGTACTGAGGAATCTTCTTAAAATAAAGTGTAAGTATTTTCCGGGGAGATCTGAATGCCACATAATACCATTCAAAATAAAGCAGTCTTGCAGATATTAGACCAGTGCCGCTGGTCTAATCACACAATTAGAGCTGCTGAAATGCATATGTATTTTTCAGGATGAGATGCAAATCACAAATAGATTGAAATTGGGCTGCCTATAATTAAAACAGAAGTCTTTAAGTGCTTCCCAATTTTAGTCAATGGCCAGGTAAAAGTGTTCAATTTGGCTATGAAATGATTATTGCTTGATCCCATGATTATAGAGTCTGATAATTAAAGGCTGATGAATGATTTATTAGGTCTCTTAAAATATATATCACCACTTTCATATTAGCTTCTACTCCTGCTCGCTCGCTGAGCTAACTATAGATTTGAAGGTTAGGGGGCTTTGCCAGAGAGTGTATTGTCTATATTTATAACACTTTAAAAAAGACATCTGTTGGTATTTTAAAAGGTAGTTTTCATTAAGCTGCTATTCTTTTCTCTGCTAGCCTCGTTCCTATTCTGCTCAGCATCATCAAGTATAAGCACCTATGAGCAGTGGAGTAGGAGACACCTACAGTGTCTCGGTGTCTTCCAGCTGCTGCTGTAACTCCAGCTGTGCTGGCTCGGACAGCTTCGCAGGCTCTGATGGGGGGCAGGACCTTGTTCTGCCCCTGTTTCTTGGTGGCTGAGTCACGTTCATTTCTGCGAGGTCAGCTTGGAGATAACATGGCCTCTAGTGCTGCTGAAACCCTCTCGCCTGCCTCGGGACGGAGCTGGGGCTGAAAGTGGGCACGAGAGTCGAGTCTTTCCAAACTCATTATTGCTGTAGCCGTACTATTCTTCGGCCTGAAGGATGTAACTTACTTAAAGGGCATAAGCAGTTCCAGCTGACACTTAAGTATATTACTAAACTAAAGAATGAACCCAGATATTCTCCCTTTGATTGTCTTCTGTTGTTTCCATTTATGTAATATATATTTTTAATCAGTTAGATCCTTTGTGCAATGTGAAAGAGAAATGACAAATATAAAATTCATAGGAATTATGCAGTGGATTTTAAATATTTCAAATTGCAGTTAAGATCTAACAGTATATAATCCATACCGTACGACAAAGTAAGAAATGGTTATGTCGGCTGGAATGAAATTCTAGTAGCTCAAAAGCACTTATGCCATTTAGTGAAATCATAGATTCTGCTGTGCCATTGTGCATTAAAAAAATTATATTCAGATTAGTCTTGGTCAGTATCTGTTCTTAGTGAAGCCTCAGGATACACAGGGGTCTGTATGTACATTTAGCAATGTATATGCATCTATCTTGTTCTTATATCTTTGATTAATTCAAAGCAAACAGGTATGGTTATCTGAATACTGAGTAATGAAAAATCCATAAAATTAGAATAATTAAATATTTGTAGCTACAGGTCAGAGTGGTTTGTTTATCTTTATCCACAAGGAAAACCTTGGTGGCAGAGCCTTTGGCACTAATTGTAAAGAAAGTCTCTTCTCAGTGCAAGAAAGGGGAGCCACTGTAATAACCTTTGGTACATTAATAAGTGAGATGTTCTAGAAACTATAGCTGACCTGGAGAAATCTGAAAGGATTTCCCAGGCATTTTGGCACTTTGACATTGCTAATTAGAAGTGAACCCAAACCAGAGCTAATAGATTACCTCCCACTGTTTTTTCCAAGTAAAATCTACCGTCCAACAGGAAGACTGAAGTTGAATCCAGTGTCACATGTAGGCATCAGATCGCCCTCTCTGGGGCTGGATCTGAAGCCCTGGTGCATATCTGCTTGCCAGGATTGCCTTTTGCCTGCAGAGCAGTGAGCTCAGACGGGGTGGCAGGAGCAGTTCTGCGGCGTTGCGTGGCCAGCGCAGCGGCAAAGCTGGCACCTCGGCCTGAAACCCCATCTCCCCTCCACAAAAAGNTGTTGGCCTCTCTCCAGTAGATCCCCGTCTCTCTAGGATGGAGGGGCTGGCTGCAAACTCACAAGAGTCTAAAAATGTCCCGGCTCTGGATACGTTCCATGGGGGAAGGAATAACAGGGAATCTGTTTTGCTGAGAACTGCTTTATTTTGAGCATATCTTAAGGAGAAGGCAAAGCCACTTAGCAGACAAACTTGCACGGAGTGCCCTTGCTGGAAATGTTTATGCTTTTTCATAAAGGGATGCAGTGCATGCTAATGTGCCAGTGCAGTGCTCAGCCGGTGGAGCCGGGGAAAGCGGGAGAGTAAAGACCTTGTAGGGAGGTTATCCTCCTTTGGGAACATCCTCTTTGAAAATACCTGCCATTTTGGGCAGCCTGATCCATTCTGCAAGCAAAAGATTTTTCTCTTCAGAAGTCTTTCCATAAGCCCCAGGGAAAAGTTATTTCTAGCAGGGATGATTAAGCAGTATCCAGAAAGGGGTGCACTCCACCAGAGAGGAGGAATCCATCCTCCCTTCAGTTTGGTGCTGGTGTTTTAACCAAGAGCCCCTGAGAGAGCCCCCCGGGAGAGCGTGTTCACGTGCAGTGGCTGCAAGAGCTGGACTACAGGATGCTCGTGTAGCTAATGCCTGCTTCCACCAGCACAGGAAATTTCTGTTTCTCTCTCTTAGGAAGGTATTTGAATTCACTTGGCAGTCTAAGCACATGAGTTCCTTTTGAAAGAGGTTTACTGCTGAAGGTTATGCTGTGCTTTTCATTAAGTCAGAGAGCTTTAAGTGTTAAAGAATGCTGGATAGTGAAACTACAAGTAATTTCTACTGGCCACGGTCCACTAGAAAATGTAAACTGGATTATTATTATTATTATTTTTAGACAGGGATAATTTGCAGCACTTGCGTTGCACTGTTCTGCTGGGGGGGGACAACACTGCACCTCTGCAATTTCTTTGCTACCTGTCAAATATTTCCTAGCTCACCTATTCTTTTATTTTAAATTTGTTAGAATGAAAGTGAAACCTTTAAGCTCCGTGGAATGAGAGAGAATGGACGAAACTATGAATGACATCAGGGCAGATGTTTTAAGATGGAAGGGCTTTTGCCAAGCAAGAATATATGTCTGTTTGTACCGTGTTTATAATTAATTTATTTATTCCCTTCCTGAACAGTATTCATCCTGTACAGAAACACCTTCATCTCCCTTGCAATACATAAAGCAAGGGAAACAACAAACCATCTCCACATTAACCTCGGGAAAGCAAGTGTCAGTATTAAAAGGTGTTTGAGCTTCCTTTGAGAGTTATGAATATTTGGAAAGAGCATTTCTGTTTGCTCTAAAAGGATACTAAAGCAAAAAAGCTGGATGGAATCTTGATTTGGAAACACAGTCACCTCTAAGAACAAAACTTTCTTTTGAAAATGGGGATGCTAATTATTAATCACCTCCAGATGCTATCTCCTGGAGTTCCTATGAGTTTTTCTTTATTTGATTGTTTATATTTTTGACTGATTACTCCATTTTTATTTTTTTTTAATAATTCTTCTCGGAGAGAGAGACACCTGCTGATTAAAGTGGAATTTATCAGGTGTAGGACAGCCTCTTTTGACAAAGCAATTCAGAGAGCAGAGAAATTTCAGGAACTGTTGTGTTTAAAGATGTTCAAAACAACATTCAGAGGAATTTTTTCCCCTTGGTCTCCCACGTGCGCATTTATTGAAGACTGAAAATTTCCAAGCAGAATCCAATTCCCTTTTTTTTCAGTTTTCTTGGTTTTGCTTAAAGAAACTGAAGATAAATAAAGGGAAGGATTTTTTTTTACACTCCATCCTAAGTTGTTTGAGAGTCTCTTAGTTTTTTTGTTGGATAACTTTGTGCTGCTCAGCAAGCAGCACCCTTCCTTCCAGCCAAAAATGACAGTGCTGATTCTTTTTCATGGCTCCAGGAAGCACCCCGATGGGCTATGGGTGACCACACGAGCTGTCTCCGGGTAACTAAAGCTAATGCCAGGGGAATGCTGATGAAAATGGGCTCCCTCAGCGCCCTCCTCCCTTTGTATGCCAAACTTCTGTGGTTTATACTCTTAGGTCTGGCTCACAACTTCAGCAGTAAGGCTGTCAGGTGCTGACAGTAGGAAGTGCACTGATCTGTGGGATGGTGCTTGCCTAGTCTTTGACTACTCTGTTGAGAGATTTGGTGCAAGATGCAGTTGTGACTTGGTTTGTAACAGCTGTTAGGACCGAATCAGTCGGAGTTGCCTCGAATACACTGGAAGCTGGAGCAAGGGCTGACACCACACTGTCCCAAACCCACCTTACAGGTTTGGAAATCAAAAGGAGCAGATTCTCACTACAGAGATTCATAGGAAGGAATAGCTTTTAACTGGGAAATGTACCTACCTCCTTAACTGAACAGAAGAGCTTTGGTTTTTTTCATTGTGTTACGAGACTAAGGTCAGATAACTTGAATCTGACTTCTACAAAAAAGCTAGGAAATGAGACATTAAGAGTTCCCCAACTCTGTTAGTTACATTAACATAACGAGGGGTAGTGGTCAGTACTAAACACCTCAGAAAAATGACTCCAGTTCAAATGGATCTGCCGTCTTCTGCTCTGCCGGCTGCTCTCTATTTATTACATGCAGTGGCACGGAGAGGCACAGCAAGAAGCTGCCTTTTTACTGCAGCAGACCTTCATTTGCTTTGAATGTTAAAGCATTTCAGAATAAACAGCAAGCGAAACGACTGAAGTCGACGTAGTCTGCTAAAGAATTTTGCACTTAATGATTTCTACAAAGGGAATTCGGCCTTGTTAAAAAGTATGTAAACAGTAAGAAGCAATTCTGAAGCCCTCTGATGTCAACTGAAGCCTTTCTATCTCAGAAACTCATATATGTTTGCTTTAGAAAAGCAGCTTCTCTACAGTGGAATGCTCACAGCAATTTCAAAACCAGCAAAGCAATTAGTTTTCTTAGTCTGGGGTTGCTGAGGCTGTGCAAAAAAAAAAACAACACAAGGCATACCTAAGCAGTGGGGTGGGGAGAGGAAGGAATAATGGGCTTTCATAGCAGAAAAATCAGATCCTTCTTAGTAACCTAGGGTCTTAACAATAAACGTCCTAAAGAGAATACTAAATTTGCCATGTCATCATAATGATCTTTTATCTAACTCCTGATAATAGTTCACTTTAATTGCTACAAGAAGGGAAAAAATGACCAAATATTTGACTAAATGTAGCCTGTGACACTGAACCTTTTATGTGAAGATAGGGCTATCTTTCCTCCCTCTTGCAAGGAACCCTCTCATAATTTTATGCATGGACTCATAGGATTTTCATGATTTTTATATTGTTTCTAAGAATGATACTAAAGATAAAATTGGGTATCTGTAGTGTACAATATGAAATATAAGAGTCCCAAGGCCAGTACTTCAAATTTAATCACCAAACTGAATTAGATCTTTTTTCTTACTGCCCTAGATGAACGCGTTTCCCTGGCAAGGAACAGGGTACTCTTCTGAAAGGCACGGGAGCCCATTTTCTTTACCCTTCACTCACAGAGGACTATTAGTTCTTAAAGTGGAACGGGACTACTTGGTTATAACACTCAATACAATGGGATACTCACCCCCCTCCCTTTTTACATGGTGATCTATCTGATGGACCCATGAGTGAAAGTCCCTGTGTCATGGCTGCCCCTGGAGAGTGTCATTCATGCCTCAAAGGCAAAAAAAGATTTCAGATGACTGTGCTTCCACACAGGAAAAACAAATTATCAGAAATATATTAATGGCTGAAGCTGTAATGGAATTCTTGAGGCAGAAGGAAGCCTTCAGAGAATCACAGAGTGGGAGGGGTTGAAGAGGACCTCAGAAGAACATCGAGTCCAACCCCCTGCCAGAGCAGGACAGAACCAGAGCAGCTCACGCAGAAATGCAGCCAGACAGGGCTGGAAAGTCTCCAGAGAAGGAGATGCTCTACAGCCCTTACAGTGAAGAAGCTCTACCTCATGTTGAACTTCCTGTGCTCCAGCTTGAATCCATTGTCCCTCGTCCTAAAGCCTTCTTCTTCCCTACGTCTTCTTCACCAATATTAGGAGTAAGCTCAGGGAAGACCCAGGGAAGCTGTCTGGTCATCCTCAGTGTTCAAAATTAGTTACTAAAATAGTCATTCTGGATCTGTCTGGTAACTTGATGCATAGGCTGTGGCTTCAGATATGCACATGACTAAGATTGCAGACTGAAGAGTTAGGAATTTTTTCCTCTTCCAACTCCCTACCAGGCCGATGCCTACATCTGAGCTGGTCACCTAGGCTCCCTTGCCAGCCAATGGCTAGAAGGTGATTTTTGTCCACTATTTCAGGCAGCTGCTCCAGAATGGGACTCACTGTACCTAGAACAAACCTACTTCTCCCCAGGATCTTTAAAAGGAGTCTAACCTCCCTGTTAAGACGGAGCTGGTTATAGCACCTTTCACACAAGGTGAGATGAACCTTGCACAAAAGAGCAGACATGCCAAGTAAGAGTGTTCACCCAAGTGTGCTACTGCAGTTCTTCTGCCATAGGAGCAAATGTTCTTGTGAATAAAAGTCAGATGATGATTTTTGTGCTGCTCAGAGATGATGGAAATAGAAATAGTTTCTTAAATAAAAGAGTTGTTGCCCAAGGCAAGCTTTTATTAGCATTTTGTCTCTTCTTAGTTCAGTTCAGTGAGTAAATTCATCGCTAATGGTTCACAAAGAAGTTACTGCAGTACATTACCCCTCTCCCCAAGCTACCTGTACAAAAGGCTTGTATGCTGCTCATTGTCATGTCTTTCTAAATGCCCACCTTCCACAGCTGATACAGAAGAAGGTCATGTTGGTGCACAGTTCACTTGCTGAGCCACAGTGGCCTGTAGCCGTTGAGGACAGGACTGTCTGAAGTGGGGGTTTGTTTCCCTCGTACCCTAGTTAACATAAAAATAGAAATCTAGATTATTCTCTTCACAACAGCAAATGGCATTTTCTTGCTGTTACACCAGCTGGAGAGTCTAGAAGGTCCCAAATGTAATCGGGACCTTTCCACTTCTTTAATGTAAGGTATTACGTAAGGTACTTGCCTGTCATGCCCTTAGAGGAGGACTTCTCATTCATGGATTGTTTACACAAAATAGAAAAGCACAATTCTCTGACAATAGAATCTAACTAATCGGTATGACATTTGCAGAAGTAATCACTGATTAAAGAAGGGCATGGGGAGATTGATCTCAACTCTGCAGTTGTTACACAAATCAACACACCCAACAGAAGCGTAGGGCTACAGTTTAAGGGGAAGTTATCCGAACGGTCCAGCTTCTTGTCAGCTTTTGAAGGTCTCTATACACTTGTGACTCTTTATCCCACAGTGAGCTTCAACAGTTACCTTTTTCCCTCCAGAGTTTCCTCACCTCAGTCATTTTAGTCTTTCTTCTGGATGCAACTTGGACTTGCCATTGAGTCCAGCTGAAAACTGAAGGTTTCTCCCAAACTGAGCAGTGCTGCAGCACTTTGCAGTAGGTAACCGCAGTCCTGCGGGTCTCACAGCTCCTCGGGTGTTGCACAACTTGAGGAGTGATTAATTGGTCACGGGTGATTATTTCCTCTACCCCACCCATTTCAGTGCAAAACTATAAATTCATTGATGCTTGTCGTACAGCATTTCTGAGGGAGCTGACAGATTGGCTTTAACTCATCCTCTTCCTGGGTTAAGGGAAGGTTGTTCAGATTTGTAGATCTAGAAACACGCTTATGGGTATGATCTCCAACTACCAGTGGACTATTTTCTCCAGACTGAACACAAAATCTCTCAGCTGAGCAATTAATCTTTATGCACTTGTGTTAACTTCATGGGATTTTTGGAAGCAGAAATGTCCTGAGTGAGTATCCAGCCATAGCTCTGTCTTAGTCAGAAGATCACATGCCGAAACCTTGCATAAACTACACTGAAATATGATCAGAGCTCAGTTCATATCTAATACCTGGTTCTCAATGGCAGGGATAGCATTGGATTAGTTCCCAACTGCTGCTCTTGGCAAAACAGGATGGGGTTTGTAAGATGCTTTTGCATAAATGCATAGTAGCAGCTAATGGGAACTCAAACACCTTCAAGAGGTGACCTGGGAAAGACGATCAGTACAATGTAGTAGCTCATTAGCACAGACTTGCAGCTCGAGTTGGAAATTTGGGAGTTTGGGATTATTTTATTCCTAGTTCTACTGTGCATTTCTAACACCAAGTCATGATTTGATTTGGCTGTCTCCACAGTGAATGCAGAATTGACCCAGACTTCACAAAGCTATTAACAGACTTACTGTTAGATAGGAGTTCTGCTTTTTCCCTGCTTTTCCCTCGAGTCTGGCGTGGTCAGTAGATAGGAATAGAGCTTTCCCTTCGCAAAGGACTGAGCCCCCCGTGGCAATGAAAGAGTAGAGCAAAGGAAATCTCCTCGCTGTTCGGTTGCTCTCTTGCGCAATGCTGGGGATATTAGAAACCCTAATTTTTCAGTGTATTATTAAGAAAGTATTAAGAATTGACTGCTGAAGAGCAGTGGGGAAGTGATTCTGTTGATACAACTGTCAACTTGCAACACATTACAAGGTTAAGCACTTGAGGTGGTTTACAGCAAAGATTTTTAAGAATCTGATAGCCCAAATCTCTCTCCAGCATCAATTGCAGCAGAAACTCTGAATAATTTGCATAGCAACTGTTGCTAAGAAAAAAACCTGCAGCCTAAACCAAAATTCTGATAAATTCAAATCCTATCAGCATTTCCAGCAGCTGGAGAAGACTAAATATACATAGTTCAAATGGCTGGCTTCCTCCAGCAAGGGTATTTTTAGATGTTTCAAAGAAAAATAATGATTCAGAACACACAAATAAGCTTGGGAGGAGGGGGGGTGGAATGGCCATATCAAGGCAACAGAGCATCTAGGTTTCAGATATGTTATCTGACCATGGGCAGAATTCATGTCTGAAGTCAGCTGCTCTTGCTCAAGCAGAGTGATGCTCAGAAGAAACTTCTGCCTCTCCCAAGCGCGAGCGCCCTTCCAAGTGGTGAAATGGATATTTTCACAAGGGCCCTGAATCAAAACAGAAACTGTCCCAAATTTATGAAGCTTCCCACATGAAGTGATCCCAAGACACAACGGCAGGCAGTGGAGAACCTCAGTTTGCTCCCCACGGGCTACTCCTAGCTGAGTTTTGTTCACGAGTCCTTGAAGCAGTAACGTGTTTCCTCTGGGGGAATGTTATTTGGGAAAATGCACCTCCATCCCATCTGGAATAAAATAATGAAAGCTTCGAGAGAAATTCAGCAACTGTTTCCTTTAGGAAAAGGAGAAAAATAAAAAAGCCAACCCAGAAATGATCGTAGCATTCAATGAACTGGTAACATTGCATGTGTTGACTCAAAGAAAAGACTAGAGGGGTGTACCCTGCCAACAGCGCTACTAAATGAGTCCAAACCAAATAAATCTGAATTAATAATCCATTTCTGGCCCTTTGGTGGGACAAACCTATCACAGGCAATGTCCAGGATTAACGTGCAGGCCGGCCTGGGTGAATGGACTAGATTGCCTGGCAGAAGGAACTAAATATCTGCACGATAAGAATAAGGGTGTTCATATTTCAGTCTCTAAAACTCCTGGTGAGTAGACTCCTTCAGCTCCTGCCAAAGGAAAGATGCGGTGTTCCCGTCGACACCGGGCACAGCTATGACACGTTTGCAGAGAACAGGCAGGATAGAAAGAAACAACTGATAGGCAAGCAAATAGTAATCCCTCCTAAATGCAGGGAGTTAGAGTTTTGCATAAAGCTAAGTCTAGGTACATGTGTGTGTGACAAAGCACACTGCTGGTACATAATAGCCTCATGTCTAATTGGCCACGTGTAGCTCTTTGGAAGTTAAGATTTCAGTATTATATATGTACATCTAATTATTATTAAAACCCCCAGTGTAATTATAAAGTTCCTGGGCTCTGCCTGGAACGTCCCTAAAACCAGCACACGAGCCATAGCTGCTAAGCTAACACAAACACATCTGCCTTTACAGCCCCTCCAGTTTGTGCCATTCTCCCGTGGAGTGGGTTTAATGCTTTCAATAGGGCCGAAGGAAGCAGCAGCCAAACTCCCATTTTCAGGTCACTGATAAAAGAGTGCACTCTGCTCAAGGTGTTTTTCCACAATGGATTCAATCAGGGTGTATTTTTCTCTGAAAGGAGCTGGGTCAATAGTCTACAAAATCTCAGAGGTTTTATGAAGTGTCCGACTCTTGGAAATTTACTCAGTGAACTTTCTGTAGTTTATCTGCAAATTTCCCAGTTCCTCTTTAAATTGTCATTTAGCTAAATTTTCTCTAGCTGCTCCTTTTCAGGTCGAACAGTCTTTCTCCATCAAAAATAACAAAAAAAAAGGTCTCACTGACTCTTATCCTTTGGATGTTGCTGGAAAATCAGAAGCAACGTGTGTGTCACAAGTCCTCTTTTCAGTAGCACTGCAAATAACGTCAGCAATTGAATGACATCTGCTTGGAGGGCCCAGGTGGACTATGCCTGAAGTACAGAGCACACCACCACCACTGTTTACCTGGACGTAGGTACCCCCAGCTCGTGGTAAAATATGATGTGTGAATCCCTCCTAGCCAGCCCTCCAGTCCCTTGTGCTGCAAGGCAGCAGGTGACAAAGGCTGAAGTTCTCCTGAGGTGAGGGGGGAAGTCCAGCACTTTAGATACGCTGTAAATCACACCTCCTCTTCTGTTCAGGTAAAGCCAAAAGTCCCCAGCATTTGCTTATGCACCCAGCAGTTCTCAAAGGCAATGTCTGTATGTTGGGGTGTGTTCTGGATTATCACACCTCTTACAGAAGCTCAGACCTGCTGGGGCAAGCTGGCAGGCAGTGCACAATCATCGTGCTGCCCGCACTCTTCTTTATGTACTTCAGCAGGGAAGAGGAGATAGCGCTGTCAAAGGGGTGTGACGTTTGGCAATTTGGCCAAGGTCTAAGCAGTCGAGAAAGCACCAAAGGCAGGAAGCAGGGGGAAAGAACAACAGAGCAGGAATGAAAAGAGAAAATAACTACTGCAGAAAGCAGAGCTACTGGTGTATCTCTGCATTCCCCTCAGGACTGTCACCAGCATGACTGCAGGTAGGACTCCATCCTCCCATCCCAACATCAGAAATGCACTGCGTTCTGGGAAGAGCCTTGGGTTTCTTCTCTAGTTTCTGTCCTTTGCATTTCTGACTGAAACGCCTGTCCCCTTCCCTGAAGACAGCTCATATTTAGTCTTCTGATGAAGTAATTGTATAGCTGGAGAGTCTGGCGGGATACATGACTAAGTTTTACGTCAGGGATCGTAGACACCGTTAGTGTGCCGCAAGTCGGAGGGATGCAGAGGGGTAGGGCTGTGCCTACCCCTGGGACTGGGGAGCCTGCCCCAGACTCTGCGTTGCCCTCTAATTCAGAGGCTCTGAATGACCCAGCTGACTTTTGCCTACTCTTGTCTCTGCTCTCACAAATGTACTTGTGGCAATATTTTCCTTAAGAGCTGCAGGGTAACATGTTGGAGAGAATACAAGCAAAAGAGTAAGTAGAGAAATGAGAACATTATGACCGGCTATTGGAAGATGCTGCGTTCTTGAAAAGCTCAGACTGATTTAACAAGTACCATTTTCCAGCAACAGAGTTGCTCTTGGAGGAGTGGGTAGTTCTGTGTGAAAATTGGAGTCGAAGCTGGGGACTGCCATTAGATAATCTTCTTCCTGCCTCTAGGATATTTATGGCCCTTTTTGGACTAGAGTTTGGAGTGCTTGACCTGAGTGCAAAACCACAGTTGCCTTGTTTTTACTTGGTATGTAGTGAATGAACACTTTCCAAGCAACCAGTCTAGAAACTGGGCATGCAGGGAAAATGTGCTGCATCCTGAACCTCAGGATAAATCCCCAAATGCCAATACCAGCACTTACATGCTCATATGCAATGAGGTGATTTATAGGGTTGAAGGATTTGTGATACTTTCTCCAAATACATCTGTAGCTCAGTTTCCACTAGTTAAAACCATCTTGGCTCACCACGGTATCATTTACCCTAAACACCAAATGTGACAGTGCATCTGCTGTCTCTGTCTTTGCTGTACCATTGGAAAAGTCAGCACCTTATGCAGGATGGGGCAGATGCTGAACTGGTCCATCTGAGGATATCGTCAGCTCCTGCCATCACTAGGAGCTGGGAGCAGCTTGGCTTTTTCTTGGCCACAGCCTTCCCCTTCACTGAGCCCAGCTGAGCACCTCTGCTTCTGGTTCCCTGAAGTCAGCAGGTGGGAAAGGGAGAGCAGCAGGACAGCACAGGCTCTGGTCCCAACCCCTGCAAGCCAAAGCATGTAGTAACTAAGGGCTAGAGCTTGGCTCCTAGTTTATATTTCTCCTTGTCTTTGAAGGTAGTAAACTATTATTGCTTACTTAAAGCTGTTAGTGCTGAATATTTTGTGCTGTCGGATAAAAACAAGTACCTTCCTGCCTTACTACATCATATTAGTTAATTCATTAATTCATTATATTAGTTAAGTCATTATTTCATTATATAAATTAATTCTTTCATTATATTTATTCATTATTTCATTATATTCCCCCATTATTTCATGATATTCCTTAATGAATATAACAACAACAATATTCAGCTTTTTGTCAAGCTAAAAACAGAGGTGATAATTGCATCCTGAGCGATAGAAATTCTTGGAATATAAATTCTTGGATATAAATTCTCTGAATGCACGTGAACATTGTTCTCCCCGATACGTGAAGAGAAGCCCTACCCTTTCTCCCTTAATGAGAGTTTCTTTTCCTTTCTATTACACCCATCTGGGAAAAAAATTGGGCAAGCTGAACTATAACTAATAACCTATTAAGATCTCAGCAGTGCATTTCCTGAGCATTCAAAATGCCAGTGTTTTCTAAAAGGAATATTTTAATATTCTGCAATGCAAACAAGGTCATAATGTCATGCAAATTAACTTCCAGATTGGAGAGGTCTCCCATTCACACATTCGTTATGCTCCATTTTCATGGCTGCTGATGACATCAAAGCATTTAGTTAAAGGCAGTGTTTTATTGCAGTAGCAATGCAGTGAAACGATAGATGGGTAATAGACCCCCATCATCTCCTTGCTTACTGGCACATCAGCAAAATACGTTTCTGAGTGAGTTTGACAGCTCATGCTTATTGAAATGAATGCTGAAACTTTTGTTGGCTTGGTAGTCTGCAAGAAGTTTGCAGCAGTAGAAGTTACAGCCAAATGTGTTTCTGAAATTAAACAACGCAGCGTTGTTTTAACAGCGAGCAGTAAAGCAGAGAATGGTTTTGGTCAAGGGGGTTGTGATTGAGATGCCAGTAAGATGTGTGAATCTGGGGAGGTCTCCTGTAAATGAGGCAGGAAATCACTTAATGGACAAATATAAAATGGTGATAATACCGCGTAAAGTCACAACAGGGAAGTTGCCTTAGAGCATTCTGCTCACTTGTTCCCTGGGAGTCCTGGACTTGGGGTGGAATGAGGTGCTTTAAAGGTGGATATGTTCTTGGAGTAGGTCTCATGATTGCTGTGTGTTTCTCCAGTCCCTGGTTTCTAGCCTAGCTCTGCTTGCTTAGCCACATTTGAATGCAGAAGAGGTGCTGTTAATTGCTCAAAGACATGTCGTTAGAGCCCTGCTCAGCCCAAGAGCTTAGGAGAGGGCAACTATGCTTTAGGTGTTTGTAGGATGCCTCTACAAATGAGCAGACCTTCCAATTTGGAGTTCTTCTTCCAGATTTGTTATTTCTGCTCTTTTTTTTTCTCCAAACCCCTGTAGTGACCATGTCCGCTTGAAGAAAACCAAAGAATAATTTCTCTGGAAAATAATTATTCTTATGGGAAATCATCCCACAATGTTTCAACACTGGATTCAAAACCAAATCAGATTTAAGTACCACACAGAAGCTGCCGCGTGATTATTTCTTGAAAGGATATTTTTAAGCTAGTCAAATGCCTTTAATACCGGGAAACAATTCCTAAATTTTAGTGACCAAATGCAAATATTTAACAGCTACATTTATCTACATTTCCTGCTTACGGTATCAAAAGCTCAGAAGAAGAAACTATTTTCACTTACAGGTGCTGGAAATGCTCGTGTAGATTTGGGTGTTGATTCTGCTTCTCAAGCTGCAACAGTTGGTTTCTGATGGGATGCAGGTTCTCTCAGCTTTCTATTAATAAATAACATCAGAGAAATTAAAGTCTAGAGTTGAAAAAAAATGCTTTATTTATATTTCTTTTTTAACATCAAAAGAGGGAAGAATTTATAGAATTTACCAAAAAGTGATAAGGTTGACAGTAAGAACACTAAAATAAGATTGAATAAGTCAAAGGAAGAAAAAATAATGCCACTGCACTTCTCTGGTTTTGATATGGAATTATTGCAAGATTCCTCTTCCTGTGCCAGTCTTTCCTGTTATTTTCTTGACAGAGACTCCTAGAGGCACAGCTAGAGCAGAAGTGCCCCTCTTCTGACTGGAACAGAGGTCATGTCAGTCCCACCTCTGATCTGTCTAAAGCCTGGTGGAAAAGAGCTTATAAATTGTCTATTGATGAAGCTTTAGAGGAGATGAAACTACTTTGGAGTATGGATTAAATGGATTTAGGGTATAGATGGAATAGTTTGGAATCACTACCGATGAACACACCTTCCTTGGTGCTTCCTCTGGGCTGTCAATGAAATGCATGATGACAGACTCTCAAGGGCAAAACCAGGTTGTTTTGGTAGCTGGCAGAGAAGCTGCTGAGCAACACGTGCTCCACTCCTTCTTTTCCAGCTCCACTAGGTCACCAAAATCCTTTCAAGACTTTGCAATTAGTAATTTCTAGGCACTTGTTCCAAGGGGAGGGTGACTGTTGGCTCCCAAAGTTTCTCTGCCAGCCTTAGTTTGCTCTTTTAGTTTCTAAATCCTGTCCCCTTCTGATATCCTTGTTCCTTCCAAAACTTAATTCGGGATGTAAAGAATGCAGGTGACTCGTTTTATACTTACAAGGCAAGCAACCCTTGACATTGAACCTCTAATGTGTGTGCCGTAAGTAGGTGCCCAGCATGTATGAGGTTGCATGGGAATTGTCTTTAGTCAGCACTCCTCGGCAAAGGTGTCTACAGCAGTGAGCACCAAGAAAACAATCAGCAGCCCCCGGAACCTGCTGACGGGGTGTTATCTCGGAATGAGCAGGGCTGGCTGCAGGATGATAAGGTTAAATGGAAGTGGAGAGGTCAGGGGAGTTGTGCTGCCAGCCGGCGCTGCGACTGCAGCAGTTGGAGCCAGCACGGACCTGCTTAACAGAGGTTTCGGAGTATTATGAAGCGCGTGTTGTCTTTGGGTCTTACTTTTTGTCCTTCTGAATAATGCAGCTCGATTCCCCTTTCCCCAAGTCTTTTTCATTATCTGAATTGAATCCTGAGTGTTACGTTCAGAGGCTCTTTGCCTTCACTTAGAATTCCTGAGAGGGAAGCATCTCTTGCCAGGCAATTTGCAACTCCTCCTAGAGCAGGCCCGGTTGTTTATCTGGTTTTTACTTTTCAAATGGTTAATGATAATGAACTGTAATTGAGAATTGCTTTGGGCTCATTAATATGCATGTTGTCACTCATTTATCTCTCTGTTTCCTTTGAAATCACCTTCTCAAGGCTTTGGAATGATATTTGGTACTCTTTTTATTTTTTCTTTCCTCCTTTTTGCCTTCCTGTTAATATTTTCAGGCTTTGATTTTTGTCCTTTTTTAGAACTACATTCTTCTAAGGCTTTTTCTGAGTAAGTTTCAGATTCTCTCTTAACATCTTTGCTGTTACTGTAGCCTTTGTGATTTCTCATCCCTCTGCTCTAGGTTTTTAAATGTATTTCCAGTTTGTGAATTTCTTAATTTATGAATTTCCAGTAGAAAAAGCTTATTAACCTAAAACTTTCAGTTAAACTTGATTAGGATCTTCTTATTAATACATCTACTCTTGTTCTCTGAAGACACGACTGAAAACAAGACAAGGTATTTCTAATTATTATTTCGTCTTGACAGAAAACCTACTCTGGAATAATAAAGTATGTGCCTGCCTTGGTTTTGTTTCTGAGAGCACACTTTGTTTTTGCTGTGTACAAGGTCTTGGCTTTTCCCAGCATCTCTCTGCTTCTCGGCTTGTTGAAATGGACACAATACTCCAGGTGAGATCTCTCTGGGGCAGAGTAGAGGGGGAGCAGAACCTCTCTTGATCTGCTGGACACGCTCTTCTCAATGCACCCCAGGAGACCATTGGCCTTCCTGGGCACAAGGGCCCGCTGCTGTCCCAAGGAGAAGCTGTTGTCCACCAGGACTCCAAGGTCCTTTTCCACTCATCACCTCCCTGATCCAGTATCAGTGGAGTGCTGTACACCCTTCAGAAACCAGTCATTAGGTAGTGATGCAATGCTGCTGGGTGCAGGTAGCTCTGACTCCTTCCCCATCATCCCACCTCCGGTTCCTTGCTTTATGTGGCAGCGATTCATCCCCTGGACCTGCCCTGGGTTCCTTTCTAAAGCTTCTTCCTCTCCTCTGCTTCCACGAATAACAAATCTGCTTTCTGAAACAGTGTTCAAAGAAAGGGGGAAATGGGAGCTCGGCTCTGAAAGGCTCATTAGCGTGTTTCAGTCTGAGAGATCCCACATGAAAGAGTACAAGGGCTGTATCATTAGTAAGAGAAACAAATTTTGTTCATGATCCTTCACAGTTAAATGGAGAGCTGAAAATAATAACAGATGAGAAGTAATATCAAATTGTGTTTATTCGAGTTCTATTCAGTCTAATTTTAGTCACCAATGTGAGGACACTTTTCAAACATCAATTTTGGAAGAGATATTCCCATCTTTAAGAAAGCCAACAAAATAACCACAAAGCGACAACAAACCAATCCTGAATATCGGTGACTATTTTTGTATGTTACATTGCTTGTTGTTTCCTGAAAGAAAAGTTTAGTATTATGGTCCTAATGACAGCACTTATTGTCAGCTGCCCTGCTTTGGGTGCTCAGCTCCAAACATCTACAGTGAGAGCCTGAAAATCTGGTGCTGAGAGCTTTATATGAGCTCAGCTCCAAAGATGGATTTGAC